>CM068581.1:44701274-45301274 GCA_035048485.1 Pteria penguin
TGTCAGTCGATATCGTTGGATGTTTGACTTGTAGGTCTACTATTGTTGAAGTTGTCCTACCCTGAGTAGTTCTGTTATTTTGGAAAGTAGAAGATAAAGTACTAGAACTAGGGGAAGAAGTAGTCTTTTGTTGTTCGTTTCCTGGCATTATATTACCTAAGGGAATAATGAATCACTTTATGAGTAATAGACACAAAAAAAGAACAAATGACAGAAATGATCTATCATATAAAATGACATACCATAATCAATGGTTATCATGAAGTCAAATGTATGATAGATAATCAGAAAAATAACTACTTTTGCCCAGGAACTTACATGCCTCAGGGATGACTTTACAAATATCCACATAGGAACATCTCTTTCCAGAGTATGGGAGTGGGCAGCTGCAACATATAAACATATTGTTTAGTGGAGGTATTTTTATAGAAGCTGCTTCATATTATTGTCATTTTTAATTTACCTCTGTTCTGAATTTCTTTTCTTTTTTTTTCATTTCTTTTTATCTAACGCTTTTCAAGAAATTGCGTAAATGCGTGTTTACCAAAAAATGTCTGCAGCTGCAACATAAACCTTCGCAACTTCCTTATGGCGCAGTGTGAAATATAAAAATAATCACCAGTAAATTCTTGTTACGGTGATCATTGATGAAACATTGAAGCTAGAGATGAAACAAGGTGCTAGGGTTATTTAAAGTTAAGAAATTGGAATTTGTTTATTTTTGTGATAAAGGCTGAAGATATTAACATTGGATAAGAATAAGCATGTTTTGGCTTACATGCCACGTAATTAAATCGGAAAAAAATAACAACGCATTTGTGTACTCTCTGTTCCCTTTTCCTAAGTATCTTTAGGAGAATGTATGCAACACATCAAGATATTCCCTTTTACTCTCCGGAATAAATCCGGAAATTGCACACTGCTCTTGCCAAACTTCCCTTAAATGAAACATTTCTGAATCTTGCTACACTTTGAAAATTCCAACCAATAAGTAGAATTAGACAAGTTTTGCTGTATCTCAAACCCTCTTTTTCGGAAGCTTTGTCATTGATAGAGTTTTAATTTGCTGTGTTATACAGGCACTCCTAACATTGTACCATCATGGTCATTCATGAACCTTTGAACATCGTAAAGTTTCAAGGGAAATAGGGAATTTGAAATACAAATAGTAAATATTCATTTATAAATTCATGTTTAGTTATGTAAAAGCTTCAAGAGAATTTGTCACCAAATATTCATCGGTGTACTTTACGTACTTTGGATAGGATGTTTATTAATTTGTTTTACGAGGAACCCATTGCAATGATCGATTCTGTGTCATTTGCTTCGATAGATATTTCTTATAGGAAAACCTTGAAATTCGCAAAACATTTTTGCATCTTTAAATAGGAGATAAACAAAGAGAAGTCAAAATAAGGTAATCAAACCACACGAGCAGTAGTTATATCGAATTGAGTTAATTCATACCAAATATGGCTGTTCTGTTACTGTATTTCCTGTTATCATTGAAAAAGTCAAATAACTAGAGCTGTCCTAACGGGACAAATATTGAAACATGCAATTATTAATCCCATGGTACATCACTGGTATAAGTGTAATGGATGTCCCACTTTCTGCATTTTGAGGTATAATCAATGAAAACAATCAGGTTTGTATGCACTCTGACCTTGAACTTGTAGATATGGTCTTGGTTCAAGGTAATGGCACACACTTAGTCTCAGGTCATGGACAAGAATAGTGTAAAATATTATCTCCCTCCAAATTAATAGGAAGAAGTCACGACAAGAATTCTAGCTATGTATGCACTGTGATCTTGACCTTGTAGATATGACCTTGGTTCAAGGTCGTGACACACCCTAGGATATGAACAACATTTGTGTAAAATTTGATCTCCCTGCTAAGTAAAAGGAAGAAGTTATGCCCAGACAATTTTCATGGACAGACAGACGGACGAAAACAGACTGACAACACGCTCCGTACAATGAGATACACACCTTGGGATTATGCAAAACAATGGTATGAAATATTATTCAGATCCTACATAGCAGTAAGGAGCTATGACCCGTACAAGGATTTTTAAAATGCGTGCACCGTGACCTTGACCTCCGAGATATGGGTCATGAACAAACATTGTATGAAATATTATCCAGATCCAACCTGGCAGTAAGAGGTTATGGCATGTACAAGGATTTCGGCTATGTGTGCACTGTGCCCTTGACCTTGAAGATATGACCTTGGCTTGAGGTCATGACACACCCTTGTGTCATATACAATAATTGCGTGAAATGTTATCCAAATCCAAAATAGCAGTAAGGAGTTATGGACAATGATATCGACCAAGTGTGTACTGTGACCTTGACCTTGGAGATATGATCTTCAGTCAAGGTCATGACACACCCTTGGGTCATGGACAACAATTGTGGGAAATATCCTGGAAAATAATCCAACTTGGCAATAAGAAGTTACGGCCCGGACAAGGATTTTGGCTATGTATGCACTGTGACCTTGGCCTTAAAGATATGACCTTGGTCAAGGTCATGACACACCCTTGGGTCAAGGACAAAAATTGTGTGAAATACTGTACGTGTACTTATTTTAGCGGGATTCATATTTTAGCGCAATAAGCGCTGTTCAACATGCGCTAATTCATGACTACGCTAATATAAAATACATGAGATCGATAGAATTAAATGGGCACTTCCGTTTCAACTCTATAGTTATGTCTATCAAATAAATATCAAGAAAAAATTCATCATTTATTTTGATAAAGCATAAAGAAGACACAAGTAACGATCGATTAAAGATGTTTGCATTACCGGACACTGACGATATGATTATCACATAACCAACGCAAGAATTAAAAAAAAATTTGGTTTGAAGTTTAGGAATTAATCCCCCGATAAGCATATCGCTTCTACAATACCCTCTATTACGTCGCGTGGTCAGCGATACAAGTAATTTATCTTATATCAACTTATGAAAACAATGGCTTCGTCCGTAAAACGTAAAAATGGCTTTTTGTTTTCTATATGTTTTTCTTTTAAAAAAAATGATTACTTATCATTATAGCTAGGTGTTTTGCTTTCAATGATATGGTAGGTTATTGGATAAACATGAATAAAATGACGTTGTATTTGATTCACTGCATATACTGTGAGTAAGGTAATTGACCCGACGCTTGTCATCCAAGCCAATCAACGGTTTAACAACTCCAGGTACATGTACTCGTTAATTATGTCCAATGACAAACGTGTCATACCAGCCGATTCGATAATCGCACGCCGATTTAATGGATAAATTGCGCTAATCGAACATGACAAATGCGCTAATTCATGACTACGCTAAAATACTGCCGGCCCTTCTTTCGAACATTTTGCGCTAAAATTTGATTGCGCTAATATATATACACGTACAGTATCCAGATCCGATGAAAGGATAAAAACATATTGTCCATACAAAAATGTTTGCTATGTGTGCATTGTGACCTTGACCTTAAAGGTATTACCATGGGTTAAGATCAATACATATTCTTGGGTCATGTACAACAATTGTGTGAAATAGTATCCAAGGGGGTTAGAAGTTATGGTCCGGAAAAATGTGAACAGACGGACAGACAGAAAGACAGAGTGATTCCTATATATCCCCTCATATTTTGTTTGCAGGGGTCATAATAACATCACTGACATTTACCACATTTCTTCTGCTTTTAATTTTAAACAATTATTTCTATCACGAATTAATAGCTACATGTAGATAAATTACTTGACTTCAAATCTGATAAAACACTCGTTAATATTCCATATTTCAGCAAACTTTGCTACATAGTCTTCGAATTTGTACCGTTCGACAACAGCGCAAACAAATGCAGCAGCACCATGGGCAATGATAGTAGGAAGTTCTTAAAATTCGTTGATACTTTTTTCCTTATCTTCCTTAAGAAATTCATATTGATCAGCAACATATTTGATCAATTCCAAACCGACAAACGTTATAATCACATGATCACATGTATATACATCAATACTTATGTAATGTTCTGGTGAGTGAAATTTAGAAAATTATGTAACATCACTGACAAATTAGTACCGGTAATATGAAGAAAAACACTTTATCGATATTGATATTGAAATCAACTCAAACATGGTGAGATGAGTAAACTAGAAATATGAATGATTAAAAATCAATATCGATATTGTCCTTTTATTCCATGGACTATGAGATATGGTTTACCCTTCGGTACTTCTTCGTTTTTTACTTACTTACAGCAAAGACAAATCCGAAAAAGGAGAAAGAGTTGTCTGAGTGGACAGTAAGACAATGTCACAAACCCACAAGCACATATACTACAGTCCAACAATAAATATAAATAAATTCAAATATGCAAAAAAGACAATACATTAAGATATCTCACTGTTTCGGGTGGGTCCGTTGCAAATGTCCAAATTCCTATGCAAAATCTAGGCAGATGCCGTCACCAATTATGTACGCGAAATAATTGTGGAGTGGAATAAAACAAGAATCTGTTTATTAATCAACCTAATGCATGTCATTTCTCTTGTTTTGTTGCAACAACATCGGGATCACGATGCAGTGCTCATTAAAGTTGAGTCGTGTTAAACATAAATCAAGAAATCAAAAGTCTTGAACCGCGGTTTATCGAGAACCGCGGTGAATCGTTGCAGCACTACTATTAGATTGCCAGATGGCGTGAACAAGAAAGAAGAGATATTTTGGAACCGTTGGCCCACTGTAAAAGAAAAAGGTGAAATCAAGAATGTCGAGAGAGAAGTAACTGGTGTTGTCAAATCTGAAGAGAGAAGTGATTATGCGGGAATTAATGTGCAAATCTGAGGAAGAAATGAGTAGAACCAAAAATCAGCATTCTGACGTCATATGCCAAATTGGTCACTATCTTCGACTTAAATATAGTCCTCTGATCTCTACTTCTAAGTATGTTGTAACCCCATTTTTAAAGGCAAAATCCTATCTGACCACTGTAACGCTATGTGTGACTTCAATTTAAGCATTAATAAAAATGATCTTCCAACAATGTATTGGCTTCCTAAACTACACATAAATCCATATAAATCACGTTTTATATCAAATTCTAGTCATTGCTCTACAACTGTTCTTTCCAAACATGTTACCTCCGCTCTTACTGCAGTTAAAGACCATGTCATCAAGTACTGTAATGCTGTCGTTAGGAATAGTAACGTCAGTTACTTTTGGTCTATCAAAAATTCTAACGAAGTCATTGAAAAATTCCGTTTGAGAAATTTTTAGGCTAATAACGTTTCTACTTTTGATTTTTCGACACTGTATACCTCTCTACCTCATGACTTAATCAAAAACAAATTGTTGTCTCTCATACACTGGTGATTCAACAGAGTCTAAATCATACCCCTGTACTTCAATTACATATGGATTTTTCTCTAACAAACAATATGATAATTATAAATATTGGACTTGTACTGAGTTGTGTAATGCCATCACATTTTGATGGATAATATTTATGTACAATTTAATTTCAAGACTTATCAACAGATTATTGGGATTCCTATGGGCACTAAATGCGCTCCCCTTATAGCAGATTTAATTTCATACTGTTATGAGAAAGGCTTTATGCATTCTATTCAAACTTCTAAACGTTTCGATCTTATTGATAAGTTCAGTGACACCTCTAGATATCTTGATGATATTTTAGTTATCGATAACCCTGAGTTTAAAAACTATATCACTGACATTTATCGATCTGAAATTCAATTAAACAAAGCCAATACTTCCGACCAGGAAACAGCTTTTTTGGACTTATTATTACAACAATATTCATACCAACTTATAATAAACATGACGACTTTGATTTCCTATTGTAAATTTCCCTTATCTAGATGGTGATATCTCCAGTCAAGATCAGTCAATTGGTTCGGTTCGCTAGTGCCTGCACTAACGTTTTGGATTTTCACGCAAAACATCCTCAGATTACTTTTAAACTTCTTACTCAGGATTATTGATATCATAAACTTCGAGAAACTTTTGGTAAATTCAATAGATCTTATTCAGATATTTTATCTAAATTCGGAAATGTGATTTTTTTAACAATATGTATCCAGCGAAATTCCCCATCCTAATTTTTACGGTGATCCAGTGTACAAACTAAGGAGGGCCAAATGTTCAGATAATTTCATATCGGCGGGTTTTAAAATTATTAAATGCCTTCGACATCGACAGTATGACCACGAGGTCATCAGACTTTTACTTGAGCGTTGCACGCTTACTAACAGAGTGGTGGGGACTCTATGACGGGCCTTGTCCAAACCTTTTCAGAGGAGACTCTGACTGTTAGTCGGGACTCCTATTGATCAAGGATCTGAGCTCGCTTACAGACGGGCAGAGCACGGTTTACTTATGTTGATATCGCCTTACATATTTTTGACAGCAACATTACTAGTATTCTATAAACGTTTCGTGTAAAATAAATTTTATGACCTCTCTTCTTGAGAAACCTGTTGATCCTTGTTCTCTATATGAAGGATTATTTATAAATTTTCAAATGTGTGTCCTTTGATTGTGCTGCTTTTGCGGTGAGTGGGAAGGTGGGCGCCCGTAAACCGGTTAACAACACCAACTGAGTGACGTTTGTTATTTTAATTGACCGTCCTAAGTCGGTATCTTAACCGCATCACAATCGAATATTTTTGTAATGTCGTTCTTCCGTGTATATTCTACTGTGCAAGTCCTTGGTGATCTGTGTCATACAGCTTTGTCAGATGTCTTCTGTTTTCTCTTTCAGATATACAAAGCCATGATACATGATATATATTGACGTTTGGAAAATTATAAGTACAAACTGTCACGTGAAACACAAAGCATGCATTAAGCTGCATTTAAGAAAAAGATCAAAAGGATTAAAACATTTTGTACAGTATCAGACTCTCTTGAACATGGGCCAAGTGTTACTTTTAAGTATTTGCTGTTACTTGATTAAAATCATTTGTTGATCTTTTGTTGATATATGAATTAAACAGGATTAGGTGTTACAATGATACTAGACAAATGTAGTGTAATTTCAAAACACTTTCAATGCTTCATTTACTCTAATATTTCAAATTATAAAGATAATGCGATTCATGAAGTATATCTGATGTATTGGTTTTCCTTATTACATTGACAAGGTAAAACATTTTTTTTTTATTAATCAAATCCTTCTGTGTAAATAATTCTTCTTTTAGTGGCAAAAAATGTGTGTATATATATATACCATCAATTCAAAGTATCAGCAAATACAGAATATTATCCATCTACACATGCAAAGCTTTTTTTTATTGTTACTTTTTCCTTAGATTGATTCTTTGGTTCACTTTTTCGGTCATTTTGGATTCAACACTGCTCTTCAAGTATTAATATATATATATATATATATATATATATATATATATATATATATATATATATATATATCAATTATATGTATGTATGTATTATGAGAATTCCAATCATTCGCCCACGAGCACCACTGCAGAGACATAAGTTGTCGAAATGCGCATCTGGTGCACAAAAGTAAAAGGTATATATGTTCTATTTTTATTCGAATAAATTTTTTTGTATATATATATGCCTTTTCAGTTTTACAGTATCCTGAAATTCTAAACTACACAGATTTTGAAAACAACCGATATAACTGCTACCGTGGGTGCTCAAAGATGATGCAAATCAAATTACGTATCAAAAGGCACCTTGAACGTTATATAATAATCACCCGACTCGTTGGGGTCTCAGTCAAGTACAGTACACACCTATTTGAAGCAAGATAGGCTTGCTTGTCCTTATTTGACACCGACTGCAAAGAAAAGCTGATTTCTATCTCCTTCCAAAAATATCAAAACATACGATTGCTACATTATTCGGTGTCGATTTCTATATACATCAGATACAAGTGTATATTGCCTTCATAAATTAAAGACAAAGAAAGAAAGATCCTTAAATGCTAAACATACACTGATTTTGGAATCAAACTAAATATTGTTACTTCATGTGGTATTTCTCAACACACCAATAAAACATAATTATAACACATTGTAACAGAGAAAAGAAAATATCATTGTTTCATGCCATATTATGCAAAGGGTTTCTTTAAAAGAATTCCGCCACATGATATTAATCCTAAAGGATACTGAAAATAATTAAACGAGGTTTTCAAACAGAAAGCATTCATATATTGTAAAATAGGCGAATTTTACATAATTGTTTTACTAACCTTTACCATAATTACTCAGTTCTTTAACCGACATTTTGGGACCTGACCATACAAAATAAACATCTTAACTTTTTGCCTTACTTGATTTGACATAATACGTATATACATGTATATACAGATATTTGTTCACATGCGTTTCCAACACCGGAATTTCAGGCAGGCAATATTTTTTAACCTTGAATGGGAAATTTGACTTCGTGTTCTTGTCTCCTTCGTATGTTCATGCGTGTATATTTACGTATTCACTTCCTCGACTTGAAAGGTTTTTGCAGGACTTTTGCGACGGGTGTTGCATGCAACCAGGGGACGCTTACTCTTCACGGGCACCTGGTCTCACCTCGATTTTATTGGGGTTCTGAATATGACACTAAACACGATACTGTCACCTTTATTCCATGGACTATGAGATATGGTTTACCCTTTGGTACTTCTTCGTTTTTCACTCTTTTTCTTTTTTTCATTTTAGCGCAACACTTTGTAATAGTGCCCCAACCCCACCCCTTTCGGAAATCATGCATCCGCCACTGCCATTCTTTCATTTATCCAGAGAGTTAAAAATCATAGCTGCGTGAAGTTCGGTTAGATTTGAATAAATGAATTAATTTACAATAGTTGTCTTACAGATAGAATCGGTACACCATAGTCATTAAGATCAATCATTATGACGATGGAATTCAATAACTTTCGTAAAGAAGGAGTATTGAAGTTGCCATTTCACAACGCTTCCTATGTGCCCGCTACTGTGCGCCAAATGCAGACTAGTTCTGATAAGAAGTTGTAGCACAGGACATGTACAATCTATGTAATCATTACACCATGGTATTACTTACAGACAGTTTAATGTTCTCTCCTTAATCACAAGGACGAAACACTGTCCGCCATTTAGGCAAGCTGCTTGCTGGGTCTCCAACGCGGTACAGGCCAGCCTGTGTGTATCTAAAACAAGTATAAACTTTGTTCATTTACTATAAACGATGTGATGCTCAGGTGAAAGTTCTTGAAAGTGCCTCTTACTATGTAAACGCAAGATGAGCATCGATTTCTGGTTCTGCTGTCGAGCATTCATTCCATCGAACAGTTGTTATTTCATTTTTTTTCTTTGGTATTTCATGACTCAGTGCAAAAGCAAGAGTAGTTTTTGGTTCAATAATCTCACAAAAACTAGGATATGCACCGATCATAGCTGTATCTTTATCATTAAGCTCAGGCGGGCTTCAAAACTTTTTTGTATCCACGATAAACGATATATAATGAAATTCAGCATGTAAATATAAATGAAGCCGGCGTGGCCTAGTGGTATCGCGCTCTCCTCCTGATCGGGAGGCCGGGGTTCGATTCCCGCTCTGGTCATGCCGGTGTTCTGTCTTTCGGATGAGACAGTAAAAACCGAGGCCCCGTGTCGTGGTATACATGGCACGTTAAAGATCCCTCACTGCTTCGGGTGGGTCCATTGCAAAGGTCAAAATTTGTATGCCCCGCATCAGGCAGATGCCTTCACTATATACGTGAAATATTCGTGGTGTGACGTTAAACAAAAATCAATCAATCAATCAATCAATGAAAATGTAAATGAATGAAGATATCGTAAATCTTTTCTGTTCTTACTTAGCAAAAGATAAATAATACTGTTTATACACATTATGGTTGCAAGATGTTGCTTACCATCTTGTTCGCCATATCTGGTATGACGGTTGTGTGTTCTGCCAGTGGCAATACCAACAGCGAGATATACCCAGCCTAACAGAAGCGTCGTGAACAAACGTGTTTCATGTTTATTAGCCATAACAATAACATTATCAGAAGGCATGTCCTAGGTCTCAGATAACGATACACAATGACCTCACATAGTAGTGCACTCAATGACCCAGTTCCTTATGCTAAAAGCGTTTTAAAAAGGTCTTACTTTTTTAATTCCATGCCGAAATACTCAATTTTGTTGTATTTAAAAATAGAAAATTGTCACAAAATCAGCTATATATACATTTATTGTAGCACATCGACCGTATAGATACATATTTGGGAATGAAAAATTCCTAGCGCGATGTAAAACAACAAATAAACGTTTATTCGTAGTTTACTGGGGAAAGGGGGAGACCATAGAATTTAACTTATATTAGTATTTTACAGTTGAGAAATGTGTTTATGATTTGTGACGTTGTAATGCACAGAAAATAAAGAATTAATCCAACTCTGTGAATAGATATGTTTTATACTCATTCATTTAAACATTCTTCATCTGAATTCCTCATTCCAGGTGATCCGGTGGATTCTAAGAATAGAACTCGCCGATTCTGAGAATCGATCCGGACCAGCTGACACAACCTGTACAGATGACCTCACTTGACATAAGATGCCAGCGCGCCCTTGGTAAAAGTTCAGGAATCGGGAAGGTCCTGCGACATAACCCCATTCAGGTCGAAAATGGCCCATTAAACCAGTCACTCGGTGCGCCCTATTGCGCATTCAATAACGATTCGGGGAACGATAGTTCCGCGATATCCGTTTTTGGTTTAAACATAAGTGTCTTCGTAATATCCGGTTTGATAAAGGCGCAGGTCAAAGCATTAAATTACCAAAACTCCAGCAACAATTTACTTAACATCCTGCAATTTAGCTATATATAATCCATATATCAAAATGTTTGTCAGAATCTCTTCTATCAGAATTTTAACAGTAAACTATAGGTTATATCCACCTTAATTTCGAGAAAAAAATGCTGGAAGGGGTCACCCCCAAAAATTTGTCAAAATTCAAAAGTGTACAACAACCCCTTTTTAGGTCAAAAAAATTTTACATTAGCGAAATGAGATAAAATTTCACGAGTTTACAGCAGAATCAATCTTTATTTATAGATTGATCAAATAATTTCATCCAATCACAGCCCCTGATACATTGAAATAGTTGTGCCTCTCTCCCTACATCACATCAGCCAATCACAGCTCTCGTTAATTACTGTTCTTTGACCCGCAGCATGATTTACAGCGCGCAGCGATACGATCTTTAAATTGCCCCAAAGCCGGTTCCAAGCAATTAAAGCTTAGCTTACAATCAGTAAATGCTCCTGTATCTGACGTTAATGTTAATGGTCGTTCTAGAGAAGTTACATGTGGTTTTCAATCAGCTGATCATGAAAAACATGCAGGGAAAGATCATGATACTTGTGAAAGTGAGCATGTCCATCTGCGAACACAAAAACAGCAAGATAGATGGATAAAACTGTGGTCTGAATTGCTGAATAATTACATCTAATGAATTTGACACATCTTACTACTTCTCATGAATTGAATTTTTACATGGTCTTTTTGTAGTGAAAAATGGGCCATTGACATCTATTGGATGTATCACACAGAAATTTAGACTTGCCTTACGGACAATCCAAAGCTGGGAGGGATTTTGAATGTGCCATGCCCACCATGACATGGGACATCGGTTTTTACTGTCTCATCCGTAAGGCGGAACACCTGGGTCCAGCGCCATAAACTGAGAATATACTTAAGTAAATTATTTCATTTTAATTTATTCCATTATCAAACGTTCAAATAAATTCTCATGCAGAATAGTTTAATTCTATTTATCAATAGAATAAAGCTAAATAAAATCCAAATCTCACTTATTAATTTATTGATGAACAGAAACATACGAAATTATGACTTAAGTATATTCTCAGTTTATGGCGCCGGACCCTGGAAGCCACCAATGGGATTTGAAGCAGAGACCTTTCAGTCACAAGCCAGCACTTCTTTCAATTGATCTTCAGCTATAAAACTTGCTTTGCTTATTTATACCCCTTTTTAATTTTTATTTAGATATGCATGATGTCCTTCTTTAAGGACTTGCACCCGAGATAAGCCCATAAAACGAAAATTGAATATTTCTCAAATTTGGTGCAAACTTTCATTCCAATCGAAGTCCAAAAACCTACTCTTTTTTTAACTCTTAATTCAAACCTATAGAAAATATCATTTAAGGACTATAATACCCGCTGAATGAAAAAGATAAATAAAGCATGCTTACAAAAGAAAAAATAAAGAAAAAAGGAAGAAAAAATAAGAAAGAAAAGATGTGAAAATCATTTATCGTTTTCAACCGTTTAAGAAAACTGAAGTCGAAGTAGTACTCTCTTCTTTCGAACTGAAAAGGTACTCAAAACGTAATGTTAGATTCTGGTATAAATTCCTTGACAGTTCACAAAATATTAGAGTCAGTCGCGTACCTGGCCCTGAGGCCCCTTTATTATGGTGAGCGTTTGCACGGAAAGGATTTCTCGCGGCTTTTGGGCCGTTGCAAAGGTAACACTTTTATGCATTGCATCGTCCCCATCCTGTTACTTTTTAAGTGAAACAGTTTTGACGTTTAAAAACAACAGTCAAGCAAATCAAAGTTCTTTATGTCATATAAAAGAGAAGATAACAGTAATTCTTCGAGACTGAAAAGCTGAAATTGTTACTTTATTACATTTGAAACTGTTTTATCCTATATTATGCATTATTACAGTAATTTTCCTGGATCATATTGGCATTTTCTTGATTTCTTTTATTTTTTACTTCCAAATGCATGCGCATGAAATTTCGTATTTCTTCGTTCATCACTTCAGCTTAAATATGCCTTTTTTCACATAACGTTTGTATTTTGATACAAGTACGTGTTCTAGTGTGTACGTTAGAGTATGGTGATTCGTAGACGTTTTAAATGAACATAACAATTATAGTTGTCCGTATTTTATTTGCTGTAATAAAATCTTCAATGATTATAATAACAAAAGGACATTCATAGTGAAAAGAAATTAACTTACAGATTTACAAGAAAAATATCCATATTAAACATATATAGTAATACGAACTATGAAACTGTATATATATATATAATTTTTTATTTATTTATTTATATATATGTTTCAGACTATATAAAACGGTATGATGATAATTGAAAATGGTAACTTGAACTTTAAACACCTGTAACCAGTTCAGCTACATATCAATGTATAGCAATTAAAAAAATTAAAATATTGCGTAAACGTTGACAATTTCCGAGGGAGGGATGATGAAATAGCAAATAAAAGGTGGGGTTAACTGGGCTAAACTATGAAGCCCGATTAAGAAAGTACAAAGTGGTTTTATATAAAAAATGACAAACCATAGAAGATAATCACCAATGCATAGGTTGTGTGTGTGTATGTGTGTGTGAGACAGAGAGAGAGAGACGCAGTACAAACGACACAAACTCTATGTAGTAGTCTGAACTCTGTCGTTTCATACCTAAATATTATAATTATTATTTATTTAAACGAGATAATGCAACATATATAACACTGGAAGATTGTATCATTCTATTATTTGATTGTTAATAATGTTTAAGTGTTCAGGTTACATCCTTTGCTTTATGCGACAATTCTTTCATAGTACGACTCACTTATGTCATGCGCATTACATTGTTTAGATTTTGAAAAAAGTGAGAAGACCCACTATGAAAAGTAGTAGTGTGGTACAGGGTGAGATGACAACTGAACGGTTTATTGGTCCTTGTGTAGAGACCGGGCAATTCTCCAGGGCCAACTCTGTGTTGCAGGAATCCAAGGCAGAGAAGAGTAGCGCCAGCTGAAGCTTGGAAGTATCCTGTCTGGCTAACTCCCTCAAGTAATCGCCAATGTCTCCCTGTAGACATGGATGACGTGCTTTGAGATCTCTCACCACACTCTTACATTCCTTCAGACATAAGCCAAGATGACTACAGTGAGATAATACCCGGGTGTGCAGCTGTTTTGTTTCTGGGTGGCTCATATTCTGGAATACCACAGTATTGCAGTTATTTGTTTCGAAATTCAGATATCTAACCAGGGAATCTAAGCTTTTCCACCCAGTGCAATAAGTCAATTGCATATTTTCTGCTGGGTAAAACGTGAGAAAGCCAAAGCACATTTCATCGCTAGTTCCGTCTCCCTGAAATACTGTCACACTTCTGTCAGTCGTTTTAAAAGTGCACCTTGTGCGAATCTCATCGCCTGCACGGAACTCTACAGGATTTTGAAAACTGAAAGTAGAATGTGAAAATAGGGTAAAGAATAATCAGCACTTGCATTTTGTCAATAGTTCATTCCGATTATTTAAAACTTTATGCGTCTGAAAATCATTTCATTAAACCTTTAACTATTATTGTGCTTAAATTTCCAAAATCTTCATTGAGTTCCTATGTAATGTTACGTTATGTAAGAAATATAACTCTTCTAAGTTAATTGTTGTTAAATTATGGATACAGAGACATAAGGGGCTTTGGTCAGAGGGTATTCGATCATAAAAACTTTGGGTTTCCCTACACCACCGAAGGACCGACAACGACAGCGAGTTTACCTACCGGACAGTATCAATATTTTCAATAATAATAATAATAATGATGATGATGATGATGATGATGATGATGATGATGATGATGACAAATAAGCTTTTTACATCTATATGCAGCTTTATATTGTGTTTTTATCACTACGTCACTAGTTAGTCATATTACGTATGACATTCTCGTTGACCAATGGAGGATTTAGGGCGGGGGGCTGCCTCTCTCCTTCTTTTTTTCGCCACAAGTATGAGTAAAACTTTAGATGTGGCACCTAAAGGGCCGAGTATTTTGGCTAATACTTGACTTTCACATGTTTCCCCCCGCCACTGAAAACTAATCCTCCCCCTTGTATTTACATATTAACAACAACAGTTTTCTATACAATTTTCCATGTTCTGATTTTTTTCTTTTTATTAGTGTTATTTTTGTTGAATAGCAAGGATCAGTTTACCATATATGAAAATGTCAGAACTGATTTGTGCACGAACTTGTCGAGATATAAAAACGAGTTGAATTTCATAGAGTTACATAATACATTTGCTGATGATCATGGCGAGTTATTGATACGATCCGACAGGTAAATTGTCACTTCTCTAAAATATTGGTTGTGGTATGGATTAACACCCTTATAAAGGTGGGAGTGTGGTAAGAGAATTTTAGATTACTTTATTATTACCTATATACTACAGGAGAATCATAGCTGTACGTCTCGTCTATAGCCAGATCATTAATTTTCACTCCATTCCGATAGTGTTCCATTGACATCGAGCGACCTGGAAAAAGAGGAATTTGGTGGTTTTTGTCACTGTTATAGTTATTTTTGTCATTGTTACTTCTGTTGTTGTTAACACAGTCCATGAAATCTGTATTCTTATTATAAATATAAAACTATGAGCTTAGAAACTGAAAGAAAAGAATAATCAGAAACTGGTTTACCTAGATAGTGCATATGATTGAAGGCTCGGGTGAAATAGATTGGTCCATTTTTAATTCTGAGGCGTGTCATGTCTCCAGTACAAATTCCGTCTACATCAATCTTGGGCTGTCCTGGAGGAAGTTGTAGGTACTCTTGTCCCGTCATCAGCACGCCGGCATTATGTGTGCGCTTGTTCTTGGTTACATGAAGGATCATTCCAGAGGAGTCCGTGTAGTCATTTCTCAGTAACGGATTATTCCAATGAAACTGTTGAATATATATATATATATATATATATATATATATATATATATATATATATATATATATATATATATATATATATATATATATATATATATACTGAATTATCAAATCAGGTTATATTTCATCGTAACATCATACTAGGTACATGTCAATTCACAAGAAAAATTGGTGTATGCTCTGAAGCTTAGCAATACGTAAGAATCTGTTTGTCCGTCCACCCTGTTTATCCGTCTGTTGAATTTTTGAAGTTCTTTTTAAAACCATCTTCGTAGATGACATTTATGTATCTCGCAACAGTACTTTTCTGCAGTTCTTTTTATGCATACGTTAGAGACGTTCTCGTTTGATTTTTCTATGAAATTCAAGAAGTTAGACAGATATTCATAACACTATGATAGTAATGAAAGAAAGTAAGAGAAATCATATATCTTATGTACTTGTATATTATACCGACCTGTAATAGTACGCGTTTGTATCCATTGGCACCTACTCTAAATCCAATGTTCTCATGGAAACATTCTCCAAATGTACCCACAGTCCAAAGTCCAATAATGTGAAAACAACCTTGCTCACTCATTCCGCACAACTGTGGGCTTGATACAGGGGGAGCTACAACGAATAAATCATGGGTAGATTGTCATCGTATTTATATACGTTCAAAGCCGGCGTGGCCTAGTGGTATCGCGCTGGACTCCTGATCGGTAGGCCGGGGGTTCGGTTCCCGCTCTGGTCATGCCGGTGCATGTCTTTCGGATGGACAGTAAAGACCGAGGCCCCGTGTCGTGGTATGCATGGCGCATTAAAGATCCCTCACTGCTTCGGGCGGGTCCGTTGCAAAGGTCAAAATTTGTATGCCCCGCATCAGGGAGATGCCGTCACCATATACTTGAAATATTTGTGGTGTGACGCTAAACAAAAATCAATCAATCAGTATATACGTCCAAACCATATAGATAGTTACCTCAGTGTCATAGACACAGAGAGTGGCCAAACTCAGTATCAAAACGCGAAATAAAAAATAATGTTATCATAACCCCACGCCATGATCTTTGACCATGTGACGTTGGATTTTGACTTTGACATTTCACACAGATTTTTTGTGAAGTTAGCTTTCATTGGAATCTTGACTATTGACCTTGAGTTCGATCTTGACTTTTAGAACTTCTTAAAATTTATTTATATCTTTCTGTGGGAAGGCTTAGATGTTTGATATAAGACAAGTAGATTCCCATTGACCGATAGTTTTCTTTTAAAATCATGACTTTGCCTTCATAATTTTACCTATTCGTAAGCCGTAAGATTTAAATCTTTTACATCTGAACAAAGAAACATCATGGCTAGGGCTTTATTTTAGGTCACAACTTTTGACCCATTTACCATGAGTTATTCATATTACCTTACATTAGATGTAAATTGATGATGAAAAGGGTCCGGTGCCATAAACTGAGAATATACTTAAGTCATAAATTCATATTCTTCTGTTCATCAATGAATTTATAACTGGGATTTGGATTTTATTTAGTTTTATTCTACTGATCACTGGGCTTTCGGTTCGTTGCCCTCCCCCCCCCTCAAATATACCAATATAATAAGCTTATTATATTGGTATATTTGAGGGTGGGGGGAGAGGAGGCAACGAGCCGAAAGCCCTGTGTACTGATAAATAGAAAGGAACCACTCTGCCTTAAAATTTATTTGAACGTTTGATAATGGAATAAATTAAAATGAAATATTTGACTTAAGTATATTCTCAGTTTATGGCGCCGGAACCTGATTTATTCCAAATTTGTTGCCGCAGGGATAGGGGAGGAGGGGTATTTAGTCCTTTTTACAGACAAACTCTTTTAAATGAAATGGATTGAATGCATTGGAAAAGTAGCTGCGCCAAATACATTGTATGTGCCCTCTCATTAAGTTCAGGTAGAATGATATAATTGGTAATTAAGTATGAAAAGTATTATGGAGTATGTATGCAATGTAAATTATCTTGAACGAAATGAAATATGTCAATATTTCAAATTAAATATCGGAATAATAGTTTATCATCTTTAACCTAATAAACATGAAATTCCAAAATAACGTTATAGCACTGTATCCAAACACTATAAATGATACATGAAAATGATATGATATGAAACAATCATACAATTCAAGTTCCGGATCACATCTCCAAGTTTAAAATTAGTTAAGATAGAATTACTCTCTTTCTTATCCCGTATGAACTTCTTCTTTCTGATATGTGACATGATAATAGAATAACGTCTAGCTTACAGGGGATGATGTGTTTTTGTGGCTTCTCATTGTGTAATGCAGACCAGTATTTCTCGTTTCGAAGTAAATGGTGAAGTCACAGAAAACCATACAACAAAATCATAATTTGTAGTACGCAGGCAAAAAAAAAAATGAAGATGTGACCCCTAAACAGCTATACAGCACTGTAAAAGAAAAACATCTTTAATTTTTAAGTTCTATATAAAATTATGCGAGACGTATATGTGAGGAGTTATACGTATATATATAAATACTGACCTTTGTCGTCACATCCGTAGAGCAGTATGTGGTGCATAACGTGTTCGTTGTCGATGATTGGTTGGGTGGCGATCATGTGATAATCCTCATTGGAAGGGAGGTCAAAAGTCATACAATAATAGTTCGTCTCTGTAGGCGGAACAGCAGTTTGCGGGTAACGAAGAGTAATGTTCACTAAATCTAAAAATAAATTATACATGATTTTTGTTATACATATCGTACAATATACCATGATGCCGTTATTACGGAAGCCCATTAGCTTCACACATTAATTTATTGCGAATATTCGCAATACTATTGCGAATATTCGCAATAACATTGCAAATACATGTATACGCAATACTATTGCGAATATATGCAATAATATTGCGAATATTCGCAATAATTTTCACATAATCATTAGAATTCATGTAAGTAAATTACATGTTGGCGGGTTAGATATGTCTTCGGATGACACATTTTGTTTAATTAAGTTTAATTCAAGACTTCAATTAACTCAATCGGAAATCTTACATTGCTTAGCTCTTAATCATAGAGTATTAATTAGTAGAAGCACACTTCAGAGGAGGATTAAGGTTCTAAAGCTTGAAAGGAAAAGTCAAACATCCAGCCTTCTTGATGTCACAACCTATATACAAAAGCAACTAGAAAATTCCGGATTAGTTAAAAAGGGGGCACAATTGACCTATCCACAAAACACGCCCCCACTGACCGAGCTGATTAATTTTCAGCTCTATGCAAATCAATCTTTCACACCTATACTATTTAAAACAAGGCCGTTCGTACATTTACATGATTTTTTGTATCATGATTAATTATTTTGGAAATTTGCGAAAAATACCTGCTGGATTCTCATCTTTGAGCGAATCACATTGGAATTCACCTCCGGAACAGTCGACCCATGCGTTCCTTCCCTGGCACAATGCACTGTTCATAGGTTCACATACTCCTGTAAAATAAGGAGAAACAAATGTGTAGATAGAAACACTCTAACTCCTGTCTTATAAATCGTATATATATATATATATATATATATATATATATATATATATATATATATATATATATATATATATATATATATATATATATATATATATATATATATATATGCTTTTTCTTTTCATTTAATTTATGCAACATTCAGATAAAGTTAAACACTTGCTGTCAAATCCAAATGACCAAAATATATTCATATTGTGTCCTTTTGATGTATCCAGTCTGCGCATTTTTTTTCCAGTATATCTATAGCGTCCTATGGTAAGACGAGAAACTGCCACTCATTATTTGAAAAGTATTACAGGAAACAAAGAACTGTAGAATGTACTAAGCAGTTTTATGTTAGTTTAGGTTATAGTGAAATGCGGGAGAGGGTGAATACGAAAAGGATTATAAATGCTCTCCTACATTATTACAGTAAGTCAGATATGACCATACCTCAAGCAATGGCTGAAGTGCCAACCAAAGGCCTTAAAGGCATGATAGCCGTTATTTTTATATAATTACCAGATGGTTGAAATAAGCAGTATCTCGACATTTTATAAATTTGATTGGAAAATAAAACGAGAACCTTTTCAGCACAAAATATTATTTTATTAGAGAGTATACCCTCTTAAAATAGAATTAAATCTACAACATTACTCACTGACACTGAATAAGTATCGGACAAAATTTTCGAAAAAAGTCAAATACATTATCTTTTTTTTTTTGACAGTTTACATGAAAACATACCGCTGGCGCTTTTGTGTGGCATGATTTACATGTAGTGGACACAAATGCAGAGGATATGTCATTTATGCCTTCCTAAATAGAAGTATCCGTACAAAGCTATATTTGGCAATAAACACAATACCTGGATGCGAAAGGCCCACTGTAATTTCAGGAGCATTGCCCTCAGACCATATGCAGTTCGGGTCTCCAAGCTCCTGTCCATTTGTCTTTCCGTCACCATCGGAATCCTTTCTGCAGAGGTCCGTGGTCCAGGTCTAAAAAACAAAACACTCCCATGCAATCATACTTTATCGTTTCTACACCAGACAATGCACAAACGCTAAACAAAATTAAAACATAAATAAAGACGAAATAAAATTGTTTTATTTCCTTTCGGTACTTCTTCCTTGCTTACTTCACACCAATCACGGATTCTAACGGACTGTAATTTTTTATGTCTGGTGGAAGAGATATGATTAACAGTTATCTCAGGAAACCCACAGATTTTTTTTCTCATTCATTATTAATATTTCCGAAACTTCTGTTATATCTGGTATATCTTAGGTGTACACGTAACTTGTTCTTTCTTATAAAATTACATAACACGGACTGTGAGGAGAATAAAGAGAGATAACTGATATTGAAATAAAAAAGTTAAGTACCTTGCCTGCTAAGTCAAAGTCCGAACCAAATGGGTTCCTTTCCCCTCCACCGGCCACATTTTTATGGCCAACACCTTTCCATAGATAATTGGGTTTACATGGATGGGGTACAAGCTCCCCGTTAGGAATCCTATTCCGGAAACTGGAGTATGCATGCGCAACAGAAACTGCTACCAACAGCGTCGTTAGTATAGCAAGTGTCCTGGGTGAAAAAAAAATCATATCATTAAATGTTCTTTTTGCGGTATTATTTAACGGTTTGCCATACACGTCGCCATCACCATGCATTCAGTTTAGCTGTTGTCTTCCATATCTTCGATATGATGTATATGCAGCAGGTGCAGGTCCCCAAATTTTGTTGAGAGGCTTTTATCACGTTCAGAATTTCTGAGAAAGAATCAACCATGACTTGGAATGTGATTATACATGTAATTTACCTATTTCACAACAGAAAAGACCCAGACCGAAATATGCAGGCCGTACTAAAAAGAGAGATAACTGTTGAATACAAAACTTACCCGTGATGAGATAGTCAAAGCTATAAACGTTTTACTAATTAGAGTAGTAGTTCTTAAGCCCCAGTCACACAAGATCGCACGATGGTAAAAATATAGTCTAGATACGACCGGTCATCAGTAATTGCTACTATCTAATTTTGCAATCGCAAACCACGATCTCTTTACGACCAGTTTCATCTCATCGTGCGACTGGTGGTACGTTCTGTCGTGCGATTACCAACGACTGGTGGAGATCAACCGTAGGCAATCGTACGATGAGTCCCGGCTGATCGTGCGACTAGTCGTAACCTGTTCAGTCCACTCGCGCGATCAAGGAGGGAAAGCAAAAAAAAAAAAGACAAAAAAAAAAAACATATTGAAAAAAAATATCACATTCGACAGAAAGAAATCCAGAATCAGATCATGACTCGGTTGATATTGCGGCTGTTATACAAGAAGATGAGGAGGACCAAGGCGAAGATGAAGAAGGACAGCTGCAATAACGGAACTTAACTCTTTTTGTACCATTTTAAGCGTCAAAATTCCGATCATTTCATTTTTACGAAATTCCTCAATTTCTTTTTCACCGGATATCCGGAATCGAAGTACCAGTTAGTACGACCAGTTGCACGACAAATCGTGCGACTTTTTTACCCGCGAGCATCCACGATTAGTGATGCGATGATATACGATTGGTCATACGACTGTTTGAGACTTGTCTGCGATTAGTAGTCGCAGGTAAGAAGTTTTGAACATGAGCAACGACCTTGCTGCGACCGATTTTGATCGTGCGGTCTCTCACGACCTCTGCGACTAGTAGTACGATCCTCCTGCGATTATTCCACGATTGTACAAAAATTCAGTCGCAACTAGGTCGTATCCCGGGTCCGGCGCCATAAACTGAGAATATACTTAAGTCAAAAATTTCATTTTAATTTATTCCATTATCAAACGTTCAAATAAATTTTAATGCAGAATGCTTTAATTCTATTTTTCAGTAGAATAAAACTAAATAAAATCCAAATCCCAGTTATTACTTCATTGATGAACAGAAGAATGTGAATTTTTGACTTAAGTATATTCTCAGTTTATGGCGCCGGACCCAGGTCTTAACCCTGGTGTGACTGAGGCTTTATTTACTCCAATAACTCTAAGTATTCAGTTGGCAAACATACACTTCAAAGATTTTGCGAAATTATCTGCCTTTGTATGCTAAGATTATTTCCAAATGAATCAGAACTTTTTATTCATGTATATGCTAAACGGTTCAGAACTTCTGATTCAGTTGGTAAACATACACTGCAAAATATTGGCGAAATTACTTACCCTTGTAAAATGCCGAGATTATTTTCATACGGTTAAGAACCTTTTCCGTTTAATAAAACAGCTTTTATAGTATTATATATAAAGATTTAAATCTAACATGTTAACACTCTAGGACACATTGGCGGATTTAGAGGGGGGTTGCAAGCACTGCACCTCCCCCCTCTCGATCCCTCTTTTGGTCGGAAAATCTTACCAAAAAAGGTCATTTTCGACCATTTTTAGAGCTGCAACACCCCTCTCCCGACCGAATAGTGCAAAACATTAGTCATGGGAGACTGCAACCCCTCCTTTTAACATTTCTAGATCCGCTTATATAACAGATGAGAGGCGCTTGAATATATACATCTTATAAGACTAATTCCTCTATTGTTCTTATTAATCTCCCTCTTTGTGAACAGACACAATATGGGCCTTATTTATAACCTTTGGAAAACATTCACTGTCACAATAGCATTTATTATCATATGCAGTAAAGGTGATATTAAATCAGCAAATTTTACGAAATATCCATTTACACTTCAGAACTACAATTCTTACTTTGTTTTAAATCTTTTACACATGTATATATTTTTTTTGTATCCAATTCACCACACATCATAGAATCATCATACATGCAGTTTACAGTAATTGTATTAGCATTCATCCTGATTATCACATGGAACTTTAAAATGATGTAAAAACACATTACTGGGTACATCACAGTTATCTTTTTAGAGTAATTAACATGCATTTTGAAGCTACTTTACATTCTTCTTCCATATGCGAAAAGATGCAAAGTGCAAAAAAAATGTCCTTTGAAATTTGATTGTTATTCGAAAAAGTTTAGAAGCAATATATAACTATAGATCAAAGTCATAAATTATCATTCCGTTTTGGGTATACATGGATGAGGTACAAATATAGATCAAAATCATCGATTATAATTCCCTTTTCAAAAACTGCTAAACTGGTCAGTGTAGATCTTGAATCAGATTGTCTCACGATACCCCTGGTGTGTCAGTAAAATACATATACATGTATATAAAGTAAGTGCTACAATGTCGTGTTTGTGGTGAGGAAATATGTCTTTTTTTCTCATTTATTGACTTTCGGCAACACATTTCAAATTTAAATGACGTGCACGTCGTGTATGCCTACTTTAAAAAAGATAGTATGTATTAGGAATGAAATAAAGAAGAACATGAATGAGTGTACACCATTATCCAGTATGTATTTACTGCATACAAATCACATCATATACGACATTAAAGAGGTACCAACGCCGTGTTGCGTCAAGTTGCATTCATCGCAACTCTTTTGACAGAAAACTGATAACCATTCATTGAGATATACTTATCACAACACACCCAGGAATGATCAGATTTGTTAAGTTGGAAGGAAATATGGCGATTTATTGCATTCAAGTCTTCACAGTCGGGGGCCACAAACTGGATCTCACTTTACTTGTTTTGATAAAGGATTCGCTATTTTTATCAAAGTACTAAAAGTCCTTAGAGACGGTGCCATTTTACTGTTATTGGTCGTTTGCTTATTGCCGTTTTTACAACTGAATTTTGTTGTACACATCATATCTATGGTGAAGTGTCGGGTTTCCTAAGAGATATGTTGACCATATCGTCAGGTAAAACGGTGTACCTCAGATACCATCCACTTATTTCACTTAGACCATATCCAAAATATTAAAATGAACAGACACCAACAAGCAGAATTCCGTCATTTATAGCTGACCCAATGTCAATATCTATCATGTGTCAACTTCTGTCTTCTCTTAGCGCGTTCATATTGACAATAACGTTTTGACAATAAAATTGACTGCAAAATACATGTATGAAGAAAACGCCTATCATACTTTACGTATTAGGTTATCAAACGATAAATTAAAGCCCGAAAACTAGGGAATGTAATACCATTTACTTAAAATAACATTTCCCAATAAGAAAATTCAATAGAAGCAAGCCGGCGTGGCCTAGTCGCGCTGGATTCCTGATCTGGAGGCCAGGGTTCGATTCCCGCTCTGGTGATGCCGGTGTCCTGTCTTTCGGATGAGACAGTGAAAACCGAGGCCCCATGTCGTGGCATGCATGGCACGTTAAAGTAAAGATCCCTCACTGCTTCGGTTGGGTCCGTTGCAAAGGTCAAAATTTGTATGCCCCGCATCAGGCAGATGCCGTCACCATATACGTGAAATATTCATGGTGTGACGTTCAATCCATCAATAGAAGCTAGTGACCTATAATCGGCTATTGCAAGTAGAATTCCCCACTGTATATCACGTGAATAAACAGCGTATAACGCGCACTTTTAAAGTACACGCACGAATATTTCGTTAAACAATTTCATGGAAATTTATGTCAATATCCCCTGCATGAAAATGAAAATAAACGTGAAACTAAATCATTTTAGTTTATCTTATGTATGTGGAAAGACACTGTCATGGTGAACATGATATTATTTCCATTCAAACACGCACTTCATAGTAACAAGGTTTGGAGGAAACAAAAAATCTAATTATTCGGCATTTATATTATGTTTGACCTTTTTACCCTTAAATCGTATGTATTTATTATTTTTTGATCCACTATTGTGACGTCAAACACATTTATTTCAGGTAGAATTAACTTAAGTAAAACATTTTTCTATAACATCCGTTAAACTATGTGATCAACGGAAGATTCTGAGATAAATTCGAAAAGAGCTTTCCACAATATATATATTTACGGTGTTTATAGCCTCATTTTCTTTCATATTTTCCTACAAACAGAGGGCAACTTGTATCTTCCCTGCTTCATTACTCGTTCTCCTTTAGACAATTTTTTTAATATATGCATGTAAGCAAAATGTTGAAATTCTTGTTCTGTAGCTCTTAATAAATCACTGCTTTTGTATTCAAAATTAAATATTAACATGTTCAATATTGACTGAATTCGCACTCTTGACTTTACCCAAGATCGAAACAAAAATTATTGAATATTATAGTACTTTATATATGTATATGAATACATGCATGTTTACATGGAAAACATGGGGCATTTCTGCTTCATCGTTAAGCTTTTATGAGAAGGTAACGTCACAGCTAGTTGATAAGTGTGTCGTTTACTTATGTGCTTTTGTATATAAGGCATAATAAGCCATTATTTTGACGAAATTTTTATTTTGTGTGAAAATACTGGTCTCGTAATTAAAAACATCAAATTTGCCTAAAATTCACTGATATCCGATCACTTCCAAAGTGTAAGCCATGTTATATGTCTCCAAGCGACCTATGTTTAATTCTTATCATTCCACACGGACTCTCTGTCTATTAGAATACGCAAAACAAGACGGCGGTTATGTGGTTATCAGATCGCTATTGATCTATACAGCATGTGATTATTGTATACTTTACATATTTCAATCATCTGATAATTAAAAGAAATAAATTTTACGTGAAAATTAGAGCATGTTTGTAAAACATATGCCCTCGCCTGGGCTTAACTATACGTGTTATGGAACATAACTCCCATAAATATTACCAGTAGTGTAGCATTGCCTTTTGACATACTGACCCTCAAATCTATAGGCATCCTTTTAATAAGATTTTAAATTACCTCTGTCTAAAAGCTCTTGATTTGTAAAATATGTGAAACATGATGAAATTCTGATGAGCATTTAATAATAATGGATAATAATATATAAGAATCACCTGGAAATCAATAATTTCAGTCTTTTCTATCATATATCCAAATTTGGTTTGAATATGATGAAAGGTACCTATGTTATCATTCGGAAACCAATAATTACAGTCTATTTTCTCAGCTGTGACCTTGACCTTTGAATTTTTAACACCAAGATAATAAGGTTCTTCCTCTCTTGATAAGTAAGTGTAAATCCAAATTTGATTTGAATAAGTTTAAAGGTACTTGAGGTATCATCCGGAAACCAATAAGTACAGTCTATTTTCATCAGTTTTGACCTTTTACCTTTTGATCCCAAGATCAATAGGGTTCCTCCTCTCTTGACAAATAAGCATATATCCATATTTGGTTTGAATATGTTGTAAGGTACTTGAGTTATCATTCGAAAACAAATAATTACAGTTATTTTTTTCATCATCTGTGACCTTGACCTTCGACCTTTTGACTCCAAAATCAATAGGGTTCTTCCTCTCTCGATAAGTAAGCATATATCCAAGTTTGGTTTGAATATGATGAAAGGTATTTGAGTTATCATTCGGAAACAAATAACTACAGTCTACTTTTATCAGCTGTGACCTTTACCTTTGATTTTTATCCAAAAGATCAATAAGGTTGTTCCTCTCTTGATGATTTGATTTGAATATGTTAACAGGTACTTGAGTTATCATCCGGAAACTAATAAGTACAGTCTATTTTCATCAGCTGTGACCTTTGACCTTTTGATCCCAAGATCAATAGGGTTCTTGCTGTCTTGATAAGTACGCATATATCCAAATTTGGTTTGAATATGTTGAAAGGCACTTGAGTTATCATCCAAAAACCAATAATTACAGTTTGTTTTCATCACCTGTGACCTTGACCTTTGACCTTTTGGCTCCAAAATCAATAGGTTTCTTCCTCTTTCGATAGATAAGCAAATATCCAAATTTTGTTTGAATATGTTAAAAGCTACTTAAGTTACCCGGGAACCAATATTTAAAGTATAGCATATTTTCATCAGATGTGACCTTCATCTTTGACCTTTTGACCCCAAAATCAAATGGGTTTCCTCTCTTAATAACTAAGCATATATCCAGATTTGAATTGGATATGTTGAAAGGTACTTGAGTTATCAGCCGGAAACTAATTTGTGGCGGAAGGATGGAACAGAAGGACGGACACAACAAACACTTAATGCTCCCCTGCCATACCTGGTGGGGGCATAATAACAAATATTATTATTTTGAAATGTGAATTTAAATATAAATGTACATGAATACATGACAAGTGTATCCCATAGTGACCTATGATTTAGGAAGAGCTCAGTATGGCACATTCCTCTTAAACTGTTGGAGACATAATGTGTCTGTACAAATTCACATGATTTGTAATGTATTATACATTAAAGGGACATAGTCCGAGACTGGAAAATTTTAGCATGAAAAGGATAAATTACGACAATATCTTATTTTTCCTGTATTGTATAAATTATAAACTTTGTGTTAATTGCAAAATTTAAAACTAAAATCCCTCAATGTTTTCGTAGAACAAAGGTAATTGAGTCGAATTAAATTCGGCTGGTATCAATTCCCCAAATAAGGCGATGCTCCGCCCATAATCATGCGCGTGCGCGGATATTCACTGTAGAAAACAACAAAAATGGTTCATATGGAGGAATACGAGCACGAGAAAAGCAAAAGTGTGGTGGAAAATACTTATACACAAACACAGAGGCCAAAAAAGGAAAAGTGGAACTAATGTTAGAATCGGGTAAAGCTCGAGTTTCATTGTCACGTGATTTCCTCTGACCGATCTCCTCAATATTCAAGGCGTTGACCTAGTTATGTTGCAAATTTAAAACGGGCATATCTCCTTAACGACATCGACTTTGGTTACAATACGTTTTACACATCTTAGATAATATACTAGCAATCGATTGCCGTTTAAGAAACCCGTTTACATTTTTTATACTTTTCCCGACTTCAATCGGACCATGCTCCTTTAAAATGGATACTGAATGTTCGAGCACAATGGGGTGTTTCACCTGAATTGTGCAATGATGGGTGACCAAAGATGGAGATCTCCGTCTAAATCACATTGCAACTATGTACTAAAAGTAAGCAAACTGCAAGCTCTCTTGCAAAAGGCCATTTCCTTTTTTCCCATTTTTTATGATAAAATGTTAAACTTAATGGAGAGAATTTGTCCTCCCGAAAATGATACGAATGAAATTCCTTTTGAGCTCAATTTAAACCACATGATTAAAGTTAAAAAGCCACCGAGAACAGTAGTATATACCTCAAACGTAACCACACAAATGTGCACCTCGGTCTGTATTAAATGAAATTCTATTATTGAAACGCCAATGTATGTCTGTAGTCACGTGCTTTTTGTGGTTATTTTTAACAAATTGAAAACAAAAATTGGGACACCGTCTTAACTGCTAAACTACAATATGTAACATCTAACACACGATTAATCTTTATGTCCAACAAAACATTTGACCGTTCGATTTCTAAATACTTTGTCATGCTAGGCTAATTGTATAGCGTGGAAAATCTTTTGTTGAAAATTTTAAATCAAATATGTGATCCTCTTGACCTGGTTTTATTTTATGGTCTAGTGGGCAATTATTTACGTCGTTTGAGAATGTGATACATCTGAAAAGAAAAACAGGTTAAAATCTGGAACATTCAAAATCGACTTGTTATATAGTTCATACATGATAGGTAGGTCCGCTTTCCAAATAGATTAACTTTTGCACAAGAATCTTACCTTCCGTTCACAACTGATCAACAATCCCCCCTCCCACAAACACACACACTTAATGCACTCCTGCCGGGAAAAAATCAAATTCCTTCTTTCAATTAAAAAATGACCAAAACTACTAATAAAATGGGGTCCAAACGAGTTTCAACCATAGGGATAAGAATGGGAAAGCATGTGAATACTACTTCATGAATCAGTGTATGAAGCCCAAACAGAGACTATTATTATATTTGTTTAATTGATAGTGGTATAAAAACGAGAAACTAACAGATAATGACCACATTTTGTGTAATTATGCCTCCACATAATGGTGTTAGCACTAGCTGACCATAGCGGTTGGAAACCCAGATTACTGTAAATTACGATGAGATAGGCAAACGTCATAGTTTGGTTACCGATGCTCTTTGTTAGAAAAATGTATATACAACAGTGTTCTTATACAAAAAATAACTCGATAGAATTCATAAATTTTCCAAAAATATAAAAATTGCACACGCAGTTCTAAAGTATTTGAAATATTTAGTTATGAATAGATTTTTACTTTCATTCTTCCAGCGTATATTGATATGTTGTTTATTTCCGTCAAATGAAACCAAATTTTCACAAAGATTTGTGAAAACTAGATGCAGTATCTCCATGAGGGGATATAAATTTTTGCTCAATATAAAAGTTTAGGTTTATTGAACAAAATTCTGAGAAAATATATGCATCTGTTCTTAACAGTTAGTATATTGAGCAAGAATAAGTAGACTACATGTGTAAATGATAATTTTGTCTAAATACACAAAGAATGATTTCTCGAGAATACTAGTTAAAAAGAGTCTCTCTTGAAAATATATAATTACATGTAATATATATTAAACTGTGTTATATAAATTTAAATAAAATGTCAGTATCTGATGTGATTTAAAGCATAACTCACATCATGTCATGCCTTAAAAGCTTATTCATGATGAATTCATTCATTAATAGTAAAATATTTACTCATAATTCTTTTATCAAATCAGTAATGATAAAAATGGCAACAGATATTTTAAAAGGAATATCAGATTTAGAAGATGCAGACTTACCTCATCTCGTTAACTATAGAAATTGTCTGAGTAAAGTACACACCCTCACTGTTCGTTTTAAATGAATTCGAAAACTCTGATCGTATGACAACAATGTACCCAAGCAGTTGCGAAATACCCAAATTTAAATTTCACTTCATTAGCCCCTTGGCTTGTGTTACTGTTTGTAGAGTGGGAATGTATATATTGATTCATAATCATAAGTTCCTCTTTATGGTTCAACTTTTTTAAAAGGATTCGGGTTAAGAATGGGAAAATAAAAAGAAACTGCAGGTATAAGCCTACTCCATTTGGGGAGAGTGAAGGCATGGCGTGGAAGGGGGAGGGGCGTAAGGTAGGGAAAAGGGCATTTGCAAGTTCCGTTTACACGGTAGCAGTGATACCAAATTGATGTTAAATTTTAGGCCAAAAAAATTACCGAATTGCGTGAGTGTCCGAGAGGGAGGGGCGAAGCTTGAGACTTGCTGGGGACCTTGGCGGTCCCCAGACCTTTCGCCTGACATTGCCCCCCCCCCCATTTTCTAACTGCAATCCTGGATCAGTCCCTGATTTCAACAAGATTATGAAATGCAGCTGAAGTACCATGATTCCTAACTTCAATGGGAACTGTTGCTAAATCAGAGATTTATTCTGCAAGATCTCTGATAAAGCAAGAGGTCCCATACCAATTATGTGAGAGATGTTTGCTATTGGCTGATTAAGTCGTGCGCACGACATAATTTTCTCGTGTGCATGATTTATTGTGTCGTGCGCACTACTTATTATGTCTTGCGAATTTTTTTCCATATGCCTCTTCCATACTTCCGTATACCACCGTGTCTTAGTTCGATGTTTTCGTTAGATCTAAATGTAAACACAAAAGCTCCTTTTTACCAGATCCCTCATTATGGTAAATTATTCGACAAGTAAGATGTTCATGGTATTGGGAGTCTCTCTGTGGTTGAGTGGTACACTTGTGCATTATAACACTTTGACAATGGAACTGTAGAATTCTATTCCTAGTTAGGACAAAGGGAAGGACCATCGGCGACTCTGTCGGAAGTCAGCGGTGTCCTCTGGTTTCTCTAGTGCAGCAGTACTTAACATTAATGGTCAGTGTTGGTGAAATAGAAAGGTGTGTGGTTAAGTAGCATATAACATTAATTTCTGACGCAAAGACTCCATGTCTTGCTTCATTTTGTATCTTCAAAAATATTTGATCTGATCACTTCTACCCTCGTTATTTTTACATTGGGAATTCAGTATCTGTATCTATGAGTGTGTTCAAAATCTAAAACTTTTACTTGAATTTAAGCAAATTTGATTAGGTAATTCAAAATCATCCTTCGTCTGATAATCATACAGGGGAGGTAAGGTTAATCATACATCTAAAACGTTACGAAATTCTCGCTGGGTTTACAAGGTATTGTTAAGATGTCATCGGCTAGCGCACTGAAGCGACACCGTGTCATTATTGAGATCGTCAGAAGGATTGGAAAAGTACAAGTATGAACGAATTCTAATCAAATGTTCAGAATACAAACATGCCCACCGTAGACAAGCTTAAAAGCATGTTTGTAGTGTTCTTGAATGGTCAAGTGAGAGAATATTTCATTTGTCAACCGCGCAAAGAACAGTCATAGCAAAAAAAAAAAAACCATACCAAACGGCTGTATTCAGCTTCTTACAAACTTACTTTTTAACCAGTCCTTTTTTTTTTGTATGCCCAATATTACGTTTAGCTTGTTATAAGCAAACGTAAAAAACCTTTCCTACTTATGCAGTACCTGAGAAAAACAACAACAACAACAACAACAAACAAAACAAAACAAGCACACAAAAGGTTAACACTCCCCCCCCCCCCCAAAGAAAAAAACAAAAACAAAAACAAAAACAAAAACAAAAAAACACACAAACAAACAAAAACTCAATAAAACAGGAGAAAACCAAATAACCCCTACATAACATAGAAACAAACAACCCTTCACGAAACCGGTATAATTACATCATAGATGTACTATATCGCTTTGTTGATCTGATGAATTTCGCAATAGATCTTGTGACTGATACATGCCTTATTTATCATAGGGTTTTTTTGTTTTTGTTTTTTTTTTATTTTTGGGGGTTTTTTTATTTGTTTGTTTTTATGACAGTGAGGGGAATCTGGACGGGTAACCAGTACACCTGCTTTATTATGCCGGTAAGCATTTACCTCCATGGACATGGTATTTGAATTGAAAGGCAATGCATTATATTAAATTATGACATACATAATACAAAATAAAATTTTGAATATCTATAACTGAAATGCCTAAACTACACAGTTTCATTTTCCGTTAGTATATTTAAATGAAATATTGCCTTTTAATATCCAATAATGATTCTTATACGTTATAAATGAAAGAAAATATATATGTAACAGAGGTTCATTTTAAATGAATAAAATAGCAGGAATAGCTTGACAGCGCTATCACTGAATGGGGTTTTGCTGTTTTATAACGTCAATTTTGAAATAACTTACTCTACAAATAGTTTGGTCTTCTATAGTTTTGGCCTTTAGCATCACCTGAAGTTGTTGACATGTGCATCTGTTGTACTAATACGGTATGTTGTATATACATATCTATATATTCTTATAGTTATTATTACAAGTTGGTTGATACTATGAGTTTGTAAATTATTTTTATGCTCCCCGAAAATTTCGGGGGAGCACATAGTAACTGTCGTATTTGTGTGTCTGTCAGTCTGTCCAACTGTCCGTCTGTCGGAGCTCATATCTCCTATACCTTTCATTGAAATTTGATCACACTTCACGTAAATGCTACTTAGGGTAAGGGCTTTTGGACAAAGGTCACTCAAGGTTATTTCTTAGAGGTTATAGTCACTTATTAACTATGACTTAAAATACAATAGAGTACTAATATCTCCAATCCCTGTCATCAGAATTTGATCATACTTCACCAAAATGTTATTTAGGTTAAGGGCTTTTGGACAAGGGTCACTCGTCATTTCTGAAAGGTCAATGTCACTCATTAACTATGACTTAAAATACCATGAAGTACTTACATCTCCTACACCTTTCATCAAAATTTGATCATACTTTACCAAAATGTTATTTAGGATTAGGGCTTTTGGACAAAAGTCACTCAAGGTCATTTCTGAAAGATCAAGGTCACGATAAAACTAATTAAGGTCCAGCTTACTCATTTTAGTTTACGGTTCACTCAATAGGATATCCATATGATACACTGAGATTTGAAATCATCATCAATTAATACAATGAATTCCTATATAACGAGTCATTCATTTCCTTCATTATCACTGTGCTTCTTGGAACATCAGTCAGTTTTACTGATCTTTTGTATATAAATTGAGTCATCAATTTCCTGCATTATAAGTACATGTATAACTGCCGATAGGGGAGCATCGATCAGTTTCACTGATACTCTTGTTAAAAAAAAAAACAAGTATCACCCTCAAATATTGTTTGTAAACAGTCCTACAAAGCCAATTTGGTAATTGGTTTGTTAATCAATGACAATAAAGATAAATAATCCAACTTCATTTTATATATTTAACTATTTTTAATTCTTCTTTTTTTTTCAATAGCCTTGAATCGTATGAGTTCTATATTCAGGAGGTAAGTAATATCACATGCTCATTATTGACCCGTGTCTCGACGTTTCGCAATTGAATTTGTCGACATACACACGGGAAAATTTCAACACAACAGAGAGGTCATACCCGCTGTCTAGGTGACTTGTTCGAAGTGAAACGCTATGGCGGTGATGCGAAATCTTTCGATGGAGATCATTGCTTGGATTGTTATTTTGTTGCTGATATCAGACGCTGAAGGGTATAAGAACTTTCAGGAGCGAATCCCGAATGGAGATGGCGTACCACACCCCTGTATACCTAACTATCTATGGCAGGGAGTAGGCCATGAAAACAGAGATGGAGGAGGGGCGAGAAATCAGTTTGGAAAGGACTTCAAAGATGCTAACATGGTACAGGATGATTTTATTTGTTTGATCATTATTTGTATAGCTTTATAAAGAAGTTTAGAGCGAAAATGTAAATAAATACGAAAAATGAAAAGATAGAAACCATGCATTCACAGCCGTTTATACGCTTTGGGTCATGAAAAGGATTAAAACGTACAATTCTACCTATTTTAAGCAGCTATCAAAAGCATGAATAAAATGGTCATGTGAAATAAAATGGTCATGTGAAATAAATGCCAACTTACCCACGGTTGTCAGGGCTGTTAGATAACAATAATGAAAAAGATCTATAGCACGTGTTTGACTGCATACTCAATATACAGTGTACACAAAAATATATGAACAAATTTGAACTTAAGTTTTTTGTTTTTTGGGGGTCTTTTTAACTCGTTAGAAATGGACCGTGGACCTCTGCAGGAAGGATTCCGATGGCGATGGCAAAACCAATGGACAAGAATTGGGAGACCCCGACTGTAAATGGATTGAGGGACAAGCTCCCGAAGTCACTTTAGGTTTATCTCACCCGGGTAAGATACGTACCATTTATATGCCATTGATTTGGTGGATATATCACGTAATTGCTACCCATGACACAAGAATGAGTTATGATGATAACATTGATTGAATTAAGGGATAAACGTACTGTGTTTGATTGTTTCCGACAGGTATACTGTGGTTACCCCGTTGGAAACAGAGGTTTTTGTTTGTTTTGGGGATTTTGGGGGGGGGGGGGGTGTTTGTTTGGGGGGGATTTGTTTTGTTTGGGTTTTATTTCTTGGTTTTTTTTTTTTTTTTTTTTTTTTTTTTTTTTTTTTTTTTTTTTTTTTTTTTTTTTTTGTTTGTTTTTGTTTTTGTTTTTTTTTGTTTTGTTTTGTTTTTTTTTGTTTTGTTTTTTGGTTTTTTTTTTTTGTTTTGTTTTGTTTTTGAACAGGAAGTTTTGCTACGGCGCGGCGATATGAAATAACATGCTAGAAAGCATGTTTCATGGTGGTTCGTCATGTTCTTCCTCAGTTTTGTTGTTTCAACTTAATTGTAATAATTGTGCATTTGAATGGTAGATCTTGCAAATTGTCCTTTATACGAGACTTAAAATGGACGTTGAGTGCACCAGATGAAGTTGTTATGGACAGTATTTTAGATAGTTGCAGTCAGAGACAATGTGGTAATACATCTGAGGAAGGTATATCGTGGCTATACCGGTACATGTCTGAACAATAACGTGTGGACCAATCAGACTTGTCAAAGCAAAACAAGTGAATTAGGATATTATATATATCACGGTATTCTTTGGCACGTACACGATCCTTCACAGCTTTGGATAATTCAGTAGCATATTAAGCAAAGCACCAGACAGGTGCCGCCACAATCATCATGGAATGGCGTAAGGCAATAACAAAACAAGCAAACAGATCATGCAATGGTCATATGTGTCATGACCTTGACTCAAGTCACAGTAAGTTTGTGACAATAATTTGAAGTGGTACGAGTGTACAGTCACAGTGGTATTGTCCCGTCAGGTCTATTCAAGTTGATGCCCGTGTTTAAATACTATCATCTATCAATAAAAATCAAAGTAAAATTAACTTAAGAATAACACAATTCATGTCTACTTCACCAATAATGCTATGTATCAAAAAGAAAAGATATTACATACCTCTGGGTTAATGCTGTATGCATGATTGTGATGCTTTATTCGTCTGATGTGTACAGTTTCACAATAGTTTCAGTCGGTTATACATCTAATTTCGGCCATGCATTGCTTTATTCACACTAAAACATTTGTCTGATGTGTACAGTTTCACAATAGTTTCAGTCGGTTATACATCTAATTTCGGACATGCATTGCTTTATTCACACTAAACATTCGTCAGATGTGTACAGTTTCACAATAGTTTCTGTCGGTTATACATGTCGGACATACATTGTGGATGCAATCAACCAAACAGGAGATTTCACAACGACTGGTCTCATCTCTTATTTTCCAGCAGTTGACGAATGCCCATCATGGATGTTATTTTTTCAGCTGTGGAAAAATAAAATCCACAGTAATGTCTTTATAAAAAATGGTTATGTGATCACTTAATACATATCAAAAGATAAAGATAGTAGGCATATGTAATGGTAGCTACTGTGTGATAGCGTCATTTTCATTCGTGTTTCACACTTTACACACACTGAACTGGTTGGTTTGTTGGTTTATAAGTACATAATATATACCTGTTCAACACATACTTAGTTCATTAGATATATTTTTGGTTCCTTAATTTCAATGCTTTTATGTTAGGAATATGTGAACCTGTGGACAGCGACTATTGTAAACCAAGGAATTCATGGGTTACATGCGATACGAAAGAATTTCGATGTGATGCTTTGAATAAAGAGAACCCAGCAGGTCAGTATTTGTGATGTCAGTTATCGAGATAGCTATATACCTTCCTTTATAATACAGAACTTTTGCGTCAGATCAAAACAAACTGCATTTCAGCTGAAAACGTGGTATACCTTCCCTTATATTACTGGCATGTGATAATATTGTAAGGAAATGAAAGTAAAATTACATCTGACTTAGCTGGATGACAAAATCGCCATGAATATACAAATCACATGAAAAGATATCCAAACATTATTTGATGGTGATGCAGTTGCAGTACCGAGTTCGGAGGGTTAATTGCATTTGATGTGGTTTACCTGTTTACGGGTCTGGTCCCTTCTTCCTACTCACTATAAAGGCAATAAAATCAAATAACACATAAGATATTTAATTAATACTCCACTCCACTTAAATGATAAGGATAAAAGGATTACTGAAGGTGATAAATGAAAAATATATAAACATGAATATACACATCAACATGTTAACATGTTAACATCAAAATCAGCCAACCCAACCGTACTTTGTCCGTCTGAAAGCGAGCTAATATACCTGATCTGTAGGAGTCTCGAATAACAGTCGGAGGAGTCGTATAAGATAAGTAGGATAACGAACACATTTGTTTAGCTCTGACATTTTCACAAAATCATTTATTCTGTTTCATCCTTTTGCATATCACAGAAAAAGAATTTTGGTTTTTAATTTTGTTCTAACATTAAAATCACTATTAAGATTTTCAAAGGTTTATATATGGAAATCGAATTATGAGATTCGCCAACTACATGCGTCCGCTTTGAGTTTTACATAGAGCTCTATTTTTAGTAGGAGGAAGTCCGAGACATCCGAATATATTATGGGATACATCTTTTCTTTTATCCCAGGTGACAATGCAAACTTTTAGTCATATATCAATAATATCATTGTATAAATATGAATATCAGCGTTTGGATTCACCAAAGAAGCATATATAAATGAAATATTCTGAATTAGTTTTTCACTTGACGCAATAATCATAGTAAAACAAAGAATAAAAAATAAAATCAGAAGATAAATTCCGAGGGATGTGAGAATGAACCCCATTGTATGCGATCATGTGTTTCATAAGTAACGATTATGACGTCATTTTGGACATGTAGTAGTACCACTGATGCCAGTATTCAATAAATAAAAAAGGCTCGACTTAAAACAGCCACATTGTACATTCAATTCTGTACATTTCGGCGGGTCATTGGACTTAGAGTTTTGGGAGATGGGGTTTATATCTATCAGATAAGTACAATGTAATGAATTGACGGTGTGGGCCACGTGAAAAACATCAAATACATGTCTATCTGTACTATAGAAATGTAAACACCTCAAACTAAGATTTAAAAACAACTAAAGAAATATAGTAAATAATGTTACATTATGTATGTAATGTTTATTAACATTTTTGAAATTATTTTAGCACCTCTATTTTCTTGATTTTTCTTTAAATTAAGATTTAAGGAATGTCACCCTGAGATTCCGGGAAACCATTGTACCGCCCACTGAAACGAATTATTACTGTATGACTTTTGACTTGCCACAAGATGACGACTATCACATGATAGCCACGCAGCCAATTATCGACAATGCCTACGTCATGCACCATATAGTAGCGTTTGCCTGTACTTATGGAGGTGAGTGTGTGTAGTTTATTTTGTAGCATTTCCCATTGTTGCATGTTTTACTTATATTATACATCCGGATGGTACATAATATGTTATCTATTCTAAATTGACAAATTGATAGTATGAATAAAATTGGCCTTAGGATGATTGAAAAATAAAAATCATTAAGCATTTAACTTTATTTCTCGAATTTTCACGTCATACACAGGTTTGAAATTTCCGATGTGGAATACATGTTGTATTTGTTAAATTTTCTTTGACTAGTATATTAGCATTTTCCCTATTGTGAATTGTTAATGTAGTAAATTTCCAACCTATTGGTAATATAGTAAATACTTATTGTATATGTCATGAAGTAATAGCAAACTATTAAAACTACATAAATTATCAGCCCCAGAAGTGCCGACGCCAAGGCCATGCGGTATGGCAACTAGTCAGTGTTTCACCACAATAGGACTTTGGACAGTGGGAATGAATGGAGAATGTTTACATGAAGACGCAGGTTTTCATGTTGGGAAAAACGGTTACAAGAAAATATTGCTACAGGTATTATAAGTTATTAAATCAGCATTTGCAATCAAAATGCATGAATTTGATATCGATCCCATTAAATAAAGCATAAACGTTACGCTCTCACACATACATGAAAATTTTCAGTATTTGGGAACTTTACACTTACACCAACCATTGAAAGTGCCAGTTATGCTATAAATCTTTTTACAACTTTACATAGTTTTATTTTCATATATGTTGCCATTATCTAAAATTAATGTCCACCGAGTTGCTTTGTTTTCAGTGTCACATACAGTGACAATGCATTTTTCAAGTTTGATATGATCTGTTTTTATACATTTGTATCTAGAGATAGACAAATATAAATGTTTAGTTAAAGTTTCTTTATTTTAGCTCTTTTAATTGCTTTATCTTTTAATAATTCCCAAAACTTTGTCAGTTTCACTGGAACAATCCCTTGCTGATTGAAAACTACAAAGATTCTTCAGGCTTGCTTTTGCATTTGACAAAAAACAGACGCCTTCATAATGCTGGAAGTTTATCAGTTGGCCAAACCTATCTCGAAATTCCACCAGGTGAAAAAAGAGTCATCCAGAGAGCACAATGTTCATCTACAATGTCTCGGACTTACATGAATGGTCCTATCAGATTCATGCATGCGCTTAATCACATGCACTACTTAGGTAAGATTTTTTTTCATGGGCAAATTTTCACCTTAACAGTTACTGAGCTTCCTCAAACTTCCATCCATGTATTAGCTATTAGATATCACAAGCTTCAAACAACTATTGGTAAATTTTACAGATCCTATCCAAACATTTCATCTAAATTCGGAAATGTGACTTTTCAACTATAGGTATCCACCGAATTTCCCATTCCAATCTCTTCAGTGATCTAGTGTACAAACTAAGAAGAAAGGTTCCGATAATGTCATATCGACAGGTTCTAAAATTATCAAACCCCAATGATATCGACAGTAAGACCCCGAAATCGTCGCTAAGACCATAGGTCTTGTATTAGGTCCCACTACGGACTTTTCCTTAAACCTTGCACGCTAACATGACGGTGGGGACGCTATGACGGGCCTTGTCCAAACCTTTTCAGAGAAGTCAAGGTCTGAACCCCGTCCCCTCTAACTGTTAGTCGGGACTCCGACAGATCAAGGATCGGAGCTTGCTTACAGACGGGCAGAGCACGATTTACTCAAGTGTTGATGATGCCTTGCATATATTTGATACTAGCATATTATTCTATAAAATTTTCATGTGAAAAGTTGTATGACCTTCGTTTTGAGAAACTTATTGATCCTTGTTCTCTATTAAGAGGATTGTTTACAAATATTTTTATTGTGTGTCCTTTGATTGTGCTGCTTTGTGGTGAGTGGGAAGGTGGGTGCATGTAAACCGGTTAACCACACCAACTGAGTGACCTTTGTTACTTTAACTGACCCTTCTAAATCGGTGCCGTAACTGCAGTACCACCGAATGCTTTTGTAATGTATTCTGTGTTAATTGTACTATTATCATGTATTACGTAATGTCTCTGGTGAGTTTTGTCATACAGCCTAGTCAGATGGCTTTTGTATTCTTTTAATAAGGACAGGTTATGATCGTGTGTAAAACAGGCGTATAACATACAGGGCGAAACTCTCTGTTAATTATATAAGCTTCGTCTAAGACTATATTTTGGATTTGTATTTCACAGTAAATGTTTTATTCGATTGACATTTCTAATTGCAACTTACGTCATTCTCAACAAATGTGATGAGCGTTGTATAAAAACAACATGCTTACATGTAATGTAGAGAAAATGGTGGAGTTTGTATAATATGTCTTCTGTAACCGCCACACAAAACAATAACAATGATTCCAATTATAAATCATGAACCATACGTTAAGGCAGCATGTCAGGTTATCTTGAGGAAGATCCCCTTGAGTGTTTATAGATTTTGTTCAAAGTGCAATCACTGTAGATGTCGACGCAAATGTTTCATCTTAACAACGAGACAGTGAGGCCTGTGGAAAAAAACCTCGGGATGTAACTCCCTTCAAGCAGTGAAACTTAAACTCGGTAATATTAACTGCAAGACTATGTACATAGTTATTAATTATGCACACCGGATTTGCATCTTGACAGGATTTGTTTACAGTAATTCTAGAGGTCGAATGTAATAATGTAAAGATGATGGATACATGCAAACCGTAAGTCTAAAAATCATGAAACCAGAGGATATACAAAATCAGTGAAAATGAAAAACAAGTGGAAAATAACAAAATATGTCTACTTGAAAAGCATATGTGAACCCCTATGATGGAGTGAGATCAGGTGCCCGGGGAGAGTTAGCATATCCTGCTTGCTAGCAACACGCGTCAAATATACCCAGTAGAAAGAATCAAATCGTGTAAATAGAAGGTGTCAAATCTGTGTAAAATGATCAGAATCGGTCTCAGTCCAGAATTTAGACTGTGTTTAATTAAATGTAAGGGAAAGATATATATATTAACCACAAATGGAAATATATATGTATATATCAAACGCAAATCTTTGTTATAGGACGATCCATGCGGATTGAACATTACAGGAATGATGTTAAATTGAGGGACATTACCAACGAAAAAGACTACAGCTATGATTCTCCCAAAGTTTTCGTGTGAGTATGTTTCAAATAGGAAGATTCATTCACTTTTTCACCGAATTCTGTAAATTGTATTTGTGAAATACATAAATAAGGAACTGTTTAGGATTCAGATTTAATTTTCTAAAGAAATAGTGAGTAATTAAAATATATACAGGTAATAAAATATGAACAGTAATGCTGGTTAGGAATGAACATACCGAAATATATCTATGGCGCAATACAGTGAGATGCTATCTGTTTGATAACAAAGCACTAGGATGTGTTATTGTCCCCGGTCCTGATTTATTGTAGCGGCTCTTGTCCCTTTTATACGGTGCTAGTGAACAATGGCTTGGTTAAATTGGAGTGTTCTGTATCATCTGTATGTGTATGGCACACATGGCTAGCGCCGTTAGCCAATAGAAGATGCTTATTCCTGCAAGGGTCGCACCTCTTCATGTTAGGGCACTATGAATGTCTGCAGTGGATCATTGTTGCGAGCACCTATCATAAACACAATTTTTGTATCTTACTGTGCATGTCAATTTACATTCCAATGACAGTGATTGCTTAATGTAAATTCATTCTTCTTTAATGTCTAGTTTCCAAGACTCGATAGAATTTCTACGAGGCGATGAACTGAAAGTCTCATGTGAATTCCAAAGTACAAGTCGAAGTAAAACTGTTTTCTGGGGAGACGGTACTAGCGATGAGATGTGTTATGGATTCATTACATACTATCCAGCAGAAAATATGCCATATGGAAGTTGTATGAACTGGAAAGAACTCGACATTCTTGAATTCTATTTCAAACAGCAAATGAACGGCTGTTTCTTCAATGAATTCCTGAATATAACACACCCCGATACAATCCGTCTTCATGAAAGAGTTATGTCGCATTGTAGCTTTCTTAGTCGATGCGTTCCAGAGTGCATTCCTGTTATAAAAGAAGTCAAAGGCCACCCATGTATGCAAGGAGACATTGGTGACTGGTTACGATTGAAAGCTAGAACAAGTAACCCCGAGTTGGGAAAGTTTTATTCTGCTGTGGACTCATGCGATACTGAGATTGCTCAGCGATATTGCCCTCGAATAAAACAAACATAGAACTAAACATCGAAAAAGCTTCATGTACTGAAATGAACATACATTATTCTTAGTTTAAGTGCCCTTATTCTTTTGATAGTAGTTGATTTGATAATGTATGCGAGTCAATTGCTTTTTATTAATCAAAATAATTATCCAAGAAATAACGAATGCAATTTTTCTCACAACAGCCATTTCAATTTAATAAAAGAAAATACTTATAACTTTTCTCCACCACAACCGTTTACATTGACACGTGTGTAATTGTTATTTTTGTATACGAAATATTATTAACAAATAAAAAATAATGCAAGCAAAACATAACTTCCCCAGTTTTATATTTCTGTTTGGTGTCCACTTCGAGCATGTATCGCTTTGCTATAATAAATTTCTAATTTGGGAAACACTAACTAATAACCCTATGATATTAACATTTATCTTGAAGCTTAAACATGTTTCGCCTTGACCTCGAATCACAAATCCAATTACTTATACTAGGGCATTTATTTGGATGGTTTGTTAATAAATATTTATTAGTGTTTCTAATATTGGCATAGGTATAATTCTTCAGCTTTCTATAATCAACATTATTAGCAATACGGACTCTCATATACACCTATATCCCTATATTGTTCAGGATGGCGTATCCATGAATGCACGGTTTGATCATTTTTGTTATTATAGAGGATGGCGGAGTTTTGAATGTAGGGTTGAACCCACATCTTTTCAGCAATTTTACCAATAATAGACATGTGAACGCTTTCCTCATGGGAAACGTTTACCACCAACTAAAATGTGGAATGCCTCCAAACTCACATCCGAAGATTCCTAAAACATCGTGTCATCGTGGGCAAATACCTCATTTACATTGATAAGAATTCGACGTTTCAATTAAAATCACTTACTTACTGACTTATGTACAATGATTTTGATATTAAACCCAAACTTAAGAAAGACATTTTTACCACTTTCTGTGGCATTTACTTTCAGGTCAATTTGGTAATGGGTTTACTCTTTAAATATTTATATTTTCTGTTTCCTTTATTAAGACTTTAGGCATCAGTAAAGAGTCATAAGTTCTTAAAATTCAGATATGGTGCACCAAATTAATACGTATCTATGCTCTAATATTAATTATCTTTTGATCAGTACAGCTGGTGGTGGACTATTAGTTCCTAAGGGTGTCAAATACCCAGTTTTCGGTGCTTCTATACGGGCCCGAAATATGTACCTCCATTCAAGTGGAAAAATTTTCCTTATTATCATATTTACCTTCCTAAGTCAGTATCGTAGCCGCAGCGCAATCGAATATTATTGTAATGTTTTTTCCGTGTATATTACCATGTTTTGTGTGCATGTCCTTGGTGATTTGTTTCATACAGCTTTGTCAGATATCTTCTATCTTCTCTTCTAAAACTAAGGAATATCTCCACCCATTTTGCACAGCTCTGTCCATAAATGGGTTCTTTGACTCTTACTTGTAGGTCAATTTGTTAAGGAGTTTGCTCCTCAATAATTATATTTCCGTTTTCCTTAGTTTAGGCTTTGAATGAAGAGACGTAAGTTGTTAAAATGCGCACCTGATGCACCAATTCAATGTAATACATGTTTATAAGTTCTGATATATTTACTTGTTCTGCTTCATTAGTGTTAAAGTTTATGATAACGATAATATGTTTTCAAACTCGAATATTATCAAAAATACCCTGAGGCACCCATTGAATACATTGTATATGATTTTCGAACGCAACATTAAATTATTTAGATTATATTAGGATATAATGAAAACGGTAGGCATGATGGTAATTGTTTGCCGTGATATTGCAATTTTTTTTAAATAAAATCCACTTTTTCATCAATAAAGCTGTGATGCTCATATGTGAAAGTTTATTTTTGTAATTGTCATCAGACACAATTAAAATTTCATGTAAGCTTTCGAAGAACGACACCTTGTTGACCCTTCCACTTTTTATTAAATATTGTGACATTTAGCAGGCATGCAATGTTATTTTTATGACGTCATAAGCATATGTGTCACTTTATCGATGTTTGTTCGACGTCTGATGATACCGACTCCACATGAGTAGCGAATACACTTGATTTTGAGGTCTGAGGGTCAAGGTCACAGCCGAACAAAGAATGAAAACAGCGTCTAGCTTATGTTTTATTTCCTTATTCGTAGTCATGGAACGCCCTTACTTTCATTTCGGTGAGAATTTCTTACACAGACATTACAAATCTAATTGAAAAGATTACCTTATTGATGACTAAAATCTTTTCAAATTGCAATTTTACGTGTTCTGTTTAACTATATAGAACACACTCATGATATTGCAGTGGGATTAATGTCTGTAAGTACATGCTTATATGGGAATATGTTCTATAGGCTGCTGGTAAAAAGGGAAAACCACGCCTACGATTGATTTAAACGTACAGTTTTGTAGAATTCACTAGCAGTGGCATGCCTATGAGTGTTGTGACAGTTTTTATGACAGAGAAATTTGTATATACTCTGTTTTAAAAGCTTCAAATTTTAATGAAATCTAATGACAACACTGTATGAATTAAAACAGTATGTATCATATTTTCTATATTGTACATTGAAACTGGACCACGCTTTACAGTATTTTACACAAGCTGTTTATGAGACTATATTTAGTGTAATGTTCATTGTCAAAGTTGTATATCTACATGTACATTGACTCACTGGTGTTAAATCAAAAGTGTTTTTTGTGAATTTGTCACCTAAACAAATTCCACAATTGATATTCAACGACTCCTGAAGACAATAGATGAGAGCAGTTTCTCAGGAAGGGCAAGTGTCTCTTGTTTATCCAGTTATAACGCCAGGAATCTTCAAAAAGCGGACACAAATCTAGAAACGAGTTGAATGTCCATTAAACCTGTTCAGGAGTTGTTGAAACCACGAAAACAAAAACAAAAAAAAAATAACACACAGAATGAGAGTACAGAAACACTTATTTTAATTTGAAATTAACAAATATATTTCAAAAGTCCATTTACTGTTCATATGTATGTACACAGAGAGAGAGAAAGAGAGAGAGAGAGAGAGAGCGCGCTAAAGACGGATTTACAATAGGATAATCAAGTCCTTCTAATATGCTAATTCAGGGTAATATTTGAACGAAATCTCGGTCTTCAAGGTCTCTTGTGTAAATTTTAAACATAAAGAAATACTTACAGATTGCGAAATTTATGTACATAAAACTAGTTTACATTTCTTTTAATAATTCAGCCAGTGGTATTATTTTGAGAAGCTGTTCCATATTCTGACCTATATCCTATTTGTAAATCCAAAGTCATGTGATGTACTATTATGTCTTATTTACACTTTAGTGTCTACTTACTATTTAAACTTGAGAAAGTGATTCATTCTCCAATTTTCGTAGATTTTAAAACAAACAACATGACAAGGAATTATTTCGGATGTTTTATCTATTTGATTTTAACATTCTTATTAATACTGACCACTGATGGCTATAAGAATTTTCAAGAGCGTATTCCAAATGGAAATAATGTGCCTCATCCATGTCTACCTAACCACATATGGCAAGGAGTAGGCCATGAAGTAAGAGGCGGAGGAGGTGCGAGAAATCAGTTTGGAAAGGACTTCCATGATGCTAATAAGGTATTGCAATGCTTTCTTCTTGAGCTTACGTTTGAATAATAAATACTAAAATTTTTGCTGCCAATGAATTCCATTGAACCTCCCAAAAAGACTAAAATAAATTTTGGATAAAAGACAATTACATTAATGTTTTGGTAACATCATTTAATCTCTTTTTTTAAATAATAACTGCATTTAGGCGATATCGTTTGATACAAATATAATTAAATACCGCTATAGAAGGGTTAGGGTTAGGGTTCCGTTTTCCTCTTATTTAACCTGAAATCAGAGATTTAGTAATGCATGGAGATGCTCTCCAGTTAGATTTGAGCCTAAAATGGGATACTGTAAGATTTTACCGCGTGTTCCATATATTTTATAGGAGGATGTCCCATACATATGCTGCTTATGAATACAGTGTTCATTAAAATATTGTTATACAGGTTGAACGTCCTTAATTAATGCCAAATTCTATTTTTATCAATGGAAATTTCCTTGTTTCGATGAATGTAAACTAATTTAGTAATTAAGTGACCATTAATTCTCACTTGGTGATAGTATTCTGAAAATCTCATTTTATATCTCGAAAAAAAACAATATATTCATTACTATAAGCCAGCAGTAGAGTGTTAAACATAAAACTATTTGAATTTAGGACTATATTAATCTCCACACAATGATTAGGTACATCTAATAGGAGAGTTGACCCATATACTAGTTTTGATGTGCGAGCTTTTCTGGCAAGCATATCCTAATAGAAGGCATACTTTTTGATGTTGTGACCACGAATGTGATTCTTTAGCTACTTTTATCCAAAAGATTCCATACAAATGATAACTTTCAATTAATGAGATGCAATTTTTAATAAACTTCAGTATTTCGCCTTTCTACACACTTGTTTACTATAAGATCATTTGTTATGTCTGGGGAGGGCTTCAGTTCCTTCCCATATGGTCCTGTGGCGCAGGCCGATTGTGATACACAATCGCACTATTCTGTATTATATACGGGGAATAAAATTCAAACTCTATGTAAATCTAGCTAACAATAGATTATTTTGTATGAATCTAACAAAAACAATCCATCATTGTTTGATTTTTAGGCGATTGTAATTGTAAGCGGTCTGAAAACATACGATTTTATGGAAAATGGGGTCAAGCGAAAGTTTTTAAATCTTTGGATAATACCGTCTTTAAAAGATACTCTGTAGAAAAAAATCTAGTACTATTCAATAAAAATCACTGAATATAAGGAGGATTTATAATTTCGGGACGATTTATAATTTCGTGACATTGTATTTCTAAATGTCATACCAAAAAGTGCGATAGTGTATCACAATCGGCTTGCGCCATAGGGCCGTATGGGAAGGAACTTAACCCCCCCCCCCCCCCCCCCCAACATATAACGAATGACCAAATAGTAAACAAATGTGGGGAAAGGCGAAGTACTGAAGCTACTTTTTAATGTGCAATCTTGTCGACAGGAATATTTGTATTGACAGTTTTCCCTGATTGCTATTGCTATTAAAAAACAATAAAATATTTGTAACACTAAGAGGATTTAATTTTTTTTTGTATATCAATGTAACGATGATAGAAAAAAAAATAATAAAACAGTACAATTTCATTTATCAACTATATCAAGGAAATTTCATTCCATTCACTAAGCCGGCATTAAGCGATAACGTTTTGAACCAATTTTATTCTGTGTTTTTCTATATGAGTTTTAAAGATCAGAAAAAAGAAAGATTAAAAGAATTACAATATGTTTGCTTAACAGAAATGGACCACGGACCTCTGCAAGAAAGATTCCGATGGCGACGGGAAGACAAATGGACAAGAATTAGGAGACCCTGACTGTGTTTGGGTCGAAGGCAGAGCTCCCACGGTCACAACTGGCTTGTCTCATCCAGGTAGAATATGCTCTTTATGAGATAATACACTTATGAACATCGAATAACGGAAATTACAACTATCCGATTCAAAATTTTTAAAAAGCCTTATTCTGATTCTTTCTTATTTCGATGATTAAAAACAAAGTTGTGTGTTTTGGCGGACCATCAATAATAAAAAAAAATAATAATAATAAAAAAAACAACTACAACAAAATTTACAGACAACGATTACATAAAGTTGTTGGGGAAACGATATTGCTGAAAAGATACCAAAACTGGTATTGCCACATAACACATTCACTTTTATAGTGACTGTGGCCTGACAGAGATGTGCAGATATACAAGTAGAAAAATGACAAAAAAGGTGTCTTGATCGCTTTGTAAATGCGACGTTTGTGAAGTTTTCAACTGTATGCAAAATGTAGTCTGTATGTATGAGGACTCTACCTTTAAAATATGGCTGTTTTACTTAAGTATTATTATACCCCTTTTCCTGATGTTACGTGGCAGTGGCACTTACAATACAAAATTTGTTCACATTCCTGTATATATACAGTGCTGAATTATATATTTCGATTGTATTTAAGGGCATTCACGGTGGATGTGACTAGCCAAACAGGAGACGCTCACTCCTCCCATGTACCTGGTCTCTCCTCTGAATTTCAGGGGTCCCTGAATGTCCATGAAATAACAGTTGTCTACATGTTCATCTGGTGCAGTATAAAACAGAAGAAATATATATATATATATATACTGGGTTGATAATAGCAGCAATCCGATAACGATATTGACCCAGTGGAGACAACTTTAAGAACATAAAAACAAAACTATTAAGTAATATTTTACAAAAGTATCGTGCTTTTGACGGGATTATTTTACAACCTATACACATGTATATGTCATTCAATTCAACCTTTCTATTGTTATGTTGATTTTCCTTTATAAAACTCAAATTCATTCTTTTTAAATCGTCTTATTTTCAAACGATGAATCAAAACAGGCTATCATATCCAAAACAGGCTATCATATCCAAAACAGGCTATCATATCCAAAACAGGCTATCATATCCAAAATGTATCTACTTAAGATTGATTGATTATTGTATTACGTCACTCCACAGTTAATTCACGTATATAGTGACGGAATCTCCCTGATACATTGTATAGAAATTTCTACCTTTGCAACGGACCAATCCCAAGCAGTGAGGGATCTTTTACGTGTCACGCCTACCGTGACAGGGGACCTCAGTTTTCACTGTCTCATCCGAAAGACTGAAAACCGGTGTGCTTAGGGCGGAAACCGAACACGGGACCTCTAGGTCACGAGCCGATCACCTCATTCATTAGGCCACACCGGCTTTATCTATATTTGACGAAAAGGTGGTAAGGGACCCTATTGAGATACCATAAAATTGAATAATTTAATATTATTCAAGTAGCCAACTGGGGAAATTAAGAATTCCTGGGTACATAGTCTCATCCGTTGAATCCACGGGTCTATCAAGACCCATAGTGGTATGCTGAGTGCTACAGTAACATGATGACAACTAATTTCGTACATTATAATACACCTTATCTAATTTTATGTGGCTGTTTAACTTTCAGTGCAGTGTTAGACTGTATAAGCATTGCATCACTTACTTGTGTAATTAAGACACAAGGATATGACTTATGTCTTTATAATACCCTTGTTTAGATGTTATATGGCTGTGTATGTTTGCATACAGTTGTTGTTCATTTCTTCTGTGTGTATATTTTGGAAATTCATGGCGCGAGAGGCTAATCCAAAACATTATCCTTTTGACTCTTGGACACTTCATCTCGCCTCTGATTTTCAGAATTTCAGAAATTCTAAACGTTTTAGATGTATCAGATATTCTTCAAATATTTTTCATTTCAACTATGCTGGAGTTTCACCATAAAAAACAAGAACAGGTTGCAAGAGTTGTCTCTCGTAGGAGCTACTTCCACCTTTGAGTTCGGTATCGCATATAAACGAACAACGTGTACTCTAAGGACATATTACAGCGTTTTCTTGTATGAAACGATTTATTTTTAATAAAGAACTTACAGTACTTGAGATAAACTTACATGTTGAAGGAACAAAGCCAAACAACGTCTTTGGTCTTTTACTTTGATATGTTTATTTTGTAATTCTGCACAACCACATATCTGTTGCTTCGTGTCATAGATATACTTTTACTGGGTAATTTGCGAATGAATCAAAATACTCTCTCCCTTGAAGCTTCTTCTCTATAAGAATTAAGGCAACTGAGGTGGCAAGATCTAAAAATATTTCCTGCAAAACACAATGCATCAACTTAAGGTAATAAAGCTGTGACCTGTGTTACTGTCAAAGTGCTATGCGCCACACTAGATACAAAGTTATAGTTGTATAGGTGAAGGCGACATTGTGTATGCTGCATGTGAATGTCACAACAATAAACAGTAAGATTTTGTCAGTATTAAAACTACTAATTTCAGTACAAATTATGGGTATATTATTACAAAAAATGAGATAAGGTTTCTCACTCTCAAGAAATTGATTATGTATATGTATGTTGATAAATTCTGAATGTTTTCATTCCTCAGATTTCCCTTCATAATGTAAAGCCAGCGGAACTAGACCTTGACCCTGAAGAAAAAGGGGTTGGGGGGCTCTACAAGATATATCCTACAAGGAGGGAATGTGACATTGGTTGGAAATTCATAGCTTGGCAAATCTTTGCCTTGCATACTGATATTTTAATTCTTTCTTAGATGGTAGTTCAGGTAATTCACAAAATAAAACAGATAAGTGTGTGTGTGTGTGTGTGTGTGTGTGTGTGTGTGTGTGTGTGTGTGTGTGTGTGTGTGTGTGTGTGTGTGTGTGTGTGTGTGTGTGTGTGTATGTGTGTGGAGGGGGGGGGGGGGTTAACTGTTCCTTTGACTTTATATTTGGCCATCATTTCCTTAATTGTAGATAATACTGGTTTTCATCTTTATACACTCATTTCTGCATACTGACTTTGTAAGAAGTAAGACGTGATATTTTTGGTAATTGTGAAATTATTTAACTTTGAATTTGAATTTGATTCACTGCTTACATTTTACAACAGAAATTGCATGGTTGCATAGGTGTTTCTTAGCAATATTTTAAATGCTATGATGTTGATTGATTTCAATGAAACGTGACACTTCAGTTAAAAATATTTCAATGTATGTGACAAAAACCTTTAGTTAAAATTGGTATAAATCCTTTTAGACTACGGACTACAGCCCCCCCCCCCCATTTTTTTTTTTTTTTTTTTTTTTTGTTTCATGGACACACATAGTCCTCAAAAAATCATGTTTACTTCTTCCTCAATTTACTTACAAGTGTTTTGATGCTACTTATAATGATTTAAACATGCCCTTTGGTAGAAGAGAGAATAAAAGATATAAAAATGATATCAAAGCTTTATAGTGCATGTGTGATTGTTATGAGGCTGAAATGTTGTTAATGAATACATTACTGCAAGACCTGAAAGTGAGGTCATAAGGGTCAAGATATGTATTGATAGATATTTTGAGTTTGGCGTATGCAATGTTTTTTCTGCAGAAAACAAAATGACAGCTCTTATGTAGTATAACAACATACATAAATCTCATGAAAAAAGCGATGGGATTTTTGCAATGACTTCTTAATTTACAACAGAAACGAGAAAAAGGCCTGTAGTTTATAGTCTTACTACCCCGGCAGTAGATCATCAGATTCTTACTAGAGAAATCGGAACGTATCATGTTATATCGGAAGGATCGTAAAAAGGGAGTATTTGACCTTGAGAATCATTGAGAAGATTTCAGTTGTCGAAATTTGCTTTACGTGCGATGAATATATAAGGTATATACGATCTCATTATTATCTTACCCCTAGATCGATAGCGTTGCCGTGGAGAGTTTAACTTTAATTTAATTATACCCTTGTCCAGATAGGGTGTGGTTGTAACACGATATATACAGTGATTGTACACATTCATGGCACTTTTCTATAAGTACTCATTCATGTATGGCATGCTTTACCATCACTGTGTCATCTATATATGCTTGGGCATTCATAACGAATGTTGCTAGCCAATAGGACACCTTTTATTAGTTCTTGGTCTCTGTATTGTATTAGGCCTTCGTATTGGTCCACATTGAAACGTTGTCATTAGAGACACAGTGACATAGCATCACATGTTAACTTTAAATTATTATCATGTATTATTAGTTATTCATTTTTACACTACATACGCTTTAGGAATCCACACAGCTATATAATTCATAGTGTGAACACTTTTATTTTAGGTGTGTGTGAACCTCTCGATAGCGAATTCTGTATACAGAGGAATTCCTGGGTTGACTGTAAAACAGAAAGTTTTCAATGTGATGCACTAAATAAAGAGAATCCAGCAGGTCAGCATACTCTGTTAATTTCTTGATGACCATTATTGATTTTCACATTTTAAGATAACTTCCACAAAAACACGATAACCCCTCCCCCCCTTTCAAAAAAAGTAAATAAAAAATAAATAATGCACTTATATTATTATGTCTAATTTCAGATCTAAGAAATGTTACAATGAGATTCCCGGAAACGAATGTACCTGCCACTGAAACGAATTATTATTGTATGATCTTTGACCTTCAGCTAGATGACGAGTATCACCTGATCGCAACACAGCCAATAATTGATAATGCTTATGTCATGCATCACATATTGGCGTTTGGATGTAGCAATGACGGTAAACAGACTACAATATTTTGTAGTAAAAGAGAAAACTAAAGACATCTGACAAAGTTGTATGACAAAAATTACCATGGACATGCACACAAAAAATTATAAAAGTAGAATATACATTGAAAAACGATATTACAAAAATATTCGATTGTGCTGCGGTTATGATACCGACTTAGGACGGTCAATGGAAGCAACGAACGTCATTCAATTGGTGTGGTTAACTGGTTTACGGGCGCCCACCTTAAGAAAATTTAAGATTAACGTACAAATTAATATGCTGATTCTGTTTTCACGGAAATACAGATTGTGTTCTTTCCTTTTATTGTGGCTCACATATTCATTTAACTTTACATATAGCTATATTTATTTTTCGTATTTTTATAAAAGTCGTAAAATACTGAAATCAATTTTTTAAAAGTCATTAATCACTTTACACAGTTGTGCATTTAATTTATTATTACCCGAATTCAAGAGACATACATTTTACATGTATGTCAAAGGAGTACTGTAGTCTACAAAGTGGTAAATAAACCCTTTTTGTTACATTTCTTGATAGAATGTACCATGAAGTGAAGGGGCATTTGTTTTGTTTTGTGGTAAAAAAACGAGGTGTCAAGTTCATCGTCGAATGCGTCCATGTCTGTGTGACGTTATAAATAATGGAACATTATGACATCTTGAAACAATAAGCGTGTATAACGTATAATCAACCTCTTTATTGATGGCAAGAAAGTCACTCCCGTTACAGCTCTGTCAGAGAGAGCAAATTGTTTCTCTTACAAGAACACGCTGTTTCATTGATGAAAATTTCTATATTTCATACCTTTCAGTGCACTTAGATATACTTTGCCGAAATACTTAGATTTCACACTTTTTATTTGGAAACCATTTTCATAGTTCGTCACTATATATTGTTACGTGTACCCATCAGTTAATTTTCTTTCTTAAGGTATATTCCATTGGTCACAATAAAAGCACTAGCATTTTTTAATCTGTGAAATAAGTCCATAAGACCCCTCTTTGTTCTTGTTAAAGCGATGGATCCGAGAATCAGGACGATGACACGAAACTTTTATAAGCAATAAGACAGTGATGAAAAAGTGAGAAGTATTATAGATGTTGAATATAAGTTATTTAGTTCTGTTTATAATAAATATCATGAAACATTATAGTTTTGAAATCTACATTGTATTTTATAAGCCCCTAAAATGTCAACTCCTGTACAATGTGGCATGGCAGCCAGCCAGTGTTTCAATATTGTGGGTGGTTGGACCGTTGGAGCCTATGGCGAGTGTCCACATGAAGATGCCGGATTCCCGATCGGAAAGAACGGATACCAGAAAATCATGTTACAGGTATAATCTTTCTCTACCACGTGGGTTTATTTTTCTTTATTAAGCGAAGTGATATACATACAGTGTATATTAATTAAAGAATGCATACAGAAATGCATAATTTACTTAGTTGTAATTCAATCTAATCTCTTTTAAACTGTGACCATTCCCCCCTTTCAAACATAATGATATTAGAATTCAAATACAAAATATTTTATTTTATAAAAGAGGCGTGTTTTCAAGACACCTCTGTGGCACGAAATTAACCTGTTGAGATAGGTGCATTCAACCTGGTTTTCATTTTCTTTTTTTATTTGACATATACAAAATTCCCTCATTTATTGTACGAATCCACGCGAAACTTACATTTCACTTAATCTAGCACTCCAGAGTATCGACTCCAAGGTATTATCTTGGACATCTCCAATAACAGACTATTTCATGCCGTCCATTCAGACAACGCTATGGACGATAATGAAAAACGTCCCTTTCTTAAAGTATTTTTGTTTTGCAAATAAGGGAAGTGACGCAATTAATTGAAATAACATTTTAAATCATAAGTCTGTTAAAGATAATATTCCTCCATACTTCACAGTAAGAGAATCGCCTTGTATTTCCTATAAGTATACACCAACAGTTGCTTCCAAAATCTTTAACTATAAACACAATTTGAAATGTGTAGATCTGAAAGACTTTCATATCCCTATAGCGTGTTCATGTTCCTCGTCTGAGTTTAAATATAATCCATGTGGTCATGTTGTGAGAGGAGATTTCCAATTTGTTCGCAATGAAAAACTTAGAGATCTTCTAAGTAAAGGCCCAGAATATAGAGAGCCACTGTCATTACGTCAAAATTTTCATGATTTATGAATTTATTATGAACTCATGTAAAGAGTATGCCAGACGTTGGGCTAAGAGACAGAAGGTTTGATTAGACACTCTTTCTGAATGGCTGAAGTCGATCAGAAGTCTGCTAAAGAAAAAGAATTCGAAGAATGTCATTTCTTCAAGAGCAAACACAATTCTATATTTTGTGACTCCAGCGTCCTGAGAGCACTTAAAATCTCCTATTTTCAATAATGTCACTAGCACCAGATCTTTTGACTTTTTGACTCTTTATACAACCATTCCTCATCAAAAACTGAAGAATAGAATAACATCAATTATTCAAAAGGCCTTCTTTAAACAAAACAAAAACATTCGCAGGTATATGTATCTGGTTTTAGGCCACAACGACATATTTTGTATACAGATACATAGATGACGTTTTGTCGATTAACAACCCTGTATTTAAGGATCACCTCAACATCATATATCCAAAGGAATTCGAGATAAAAAATACAACTTAGAGCGCATCTTCTGCTTCATTCCTCGATATGCTCTTATCAATTAGTGACGATGGTTCAATAGCATCCTCTCTCTATGACAAACGCGACGATTTCAATCTCATTATTACCAACTTCCCTTTCTTTGTAGCAACATACCTTCCTCTCCGTATATAGCATCTTCATTTCACAACTTATACGCTATGCCAGGGCATGCTCTAAATACGAAATTTCAGTTAAACATTTCATGTCTTGAATAGGAAAATTTGACTTTGTGTTCTTGTTTCCTTCATGTGTTCATATGTGTATATTTATGTATCTACTTCCTCGAAAAGTTGTTGCAGGACTTTTGCGACGGGTGTTTCATGCAACCAGGGGATGCTTACTCCTCCCGGGCACCTGGTCTCACCTCGACTTGATTGGGTTTCGTATTTGCCTGAATATGACACTATACACGATATTGTCTTTTTATTCCATGGATTATGAGATATGGTTTACCCTTAGGTACTTCTCCGGTTTTTTGACTTATTATCAACGATGAATATACAGTAAAACGCCAACATTGTATTTGACACCGTGTTGTATCCGACAAATGCCTCTATTAATTTTCAAGTCTCTTTTCCCATTTTCTGTACCTTTTTTAAAAGAAAGTGTTATGTAATTGATGCACAGAAATGTATCCATATACTAATGCACTGAACAGTGTTGTATTGTGATATAAATTAGTGTTTTACTGAAACTAATTGAGTTTAGAGATATAAGCACTCAAAGTTCTAAAATCCAATAATCACATTAAAGATCAGGTTTTGTTTACAGTTTCACTGGAACAACCCCCTCTTGATCGATAATTACAAAGATTCATCGGGACTTCTTTTTCATTTAACCAAGAACAAACGTGTGCATGACGCAGGCGTATTGATGGTGGGTCAGAGTTACCTCGAACTTCCACCAGGGGAAAACAGAATCAACGCCAGAGGGCAGTGTTCTGCTCTTATGTCACGAACTCTTATGACTGGCTCAATCAAGTTCACTCAAGCAATCAATCATATGCACTATCTAGGTAAGATTCAAACAAGACAGCATGACCATGAGGTGATATTACTATTTTAGGTAAGATTTAATCCCGACAACATTACTTGCATGTGGTGGTATCACTTGAAATCCAGCTATGGTGGAAATCTTACTACAAGGGTTGCGGTAAAATTAAAATTTGTTTCCATATAATCTTTTTAATACAATACATACCACTTTTTATAATTATGGACATTCCTACTTAAGTGTTAATATTTCATTGGGTACACATGAAAAGTTCCTTATCAGAAACAGTTAAATCTAACATCCCCAAGGCTGGAATTCTTTCTAACCAACAAATCGTGAAGTGCGATAAGTAGATTGGACCCTTTTAATTGAATCAAGTTTTATATCAATATCAATGGTACACTAAAATATTTCAAGGTGTAAAACAGTGGTCATTATAATTTACATTATGAAGATAATAGCCGATACTTCTTAATGTTATAAATGAAGATTCATGCTTAATTTTCAGGAAGATACATGCAAATGGAGCACTACAGAAATGGTGTCAAATTGAGAGACATTACCAATGAAGACGACTACAGCTATGACTCTCCAAAAGGATTTCAGTAAGTAGATCAGGGGAAAATATTTTGAGAAGAGACATGATTTATGATATTGTCACCTGTCACGCGGCGTATTTTCATTCATCTGCTATTTTGATATATTTTTTAATTTAATCAACACCATACAGTGCATATGGTAACATTGCACAACCCTATTTCATCCACTGATTAAAGCATCTAATAATATACACTACACTACAATATATAAAGTACATCAAGTTTATCTGTATCTCATATTTCAAAGTATATCACTAACATTAATATAAAATCATATTTCAATTTTCCAGCTATTAAGTACTTTATTTTTTGTGTGCAACTCATATCTCAATGATCTAGCTAAATTCATTTCTGTCATATTTTCACGCAGTAATCTCCATTTATAAAATGTGTAGCAGACGAAAGAAATTAGATTAAGTTTATTGTTTTATCATTCATTCATTATGAAATCCTAAGACTATTATCTGCCTCGTCATTTCAAAGTTTAAGTGTATACTTATTATTTTCCATATGTATGTTGTTAATGTACAATCAAATTGCAAATGTTTTATATCTTCACTACATGCACATTTTTCACATAATGGGGATACATTTTTATTCCACTTAGTTATATTTAAATTATCATTCAATATTCCATGTAAAAGTTTATAATTAAATTCTGCAATGCATTTTTCATACATACACCCTACTTTCATACATACACCCTACTTTGATTCTATAAATATTTTCCCAGGTTTTTTCATACATTCTAAATATTTTTGACCATCACATTCCATACAATGATTTTCAAACTTGATATTTATCAAAATATGATAATAAAAATTACATTTCAAATTATTTTATGACAATTGTCTATCATTTCTATACAAAAGGCATTATAATATTGAATATTTACATATTTTCCCTTAAGAGAATTTATAAATGTTTTGATACTTTCTAAATACTCTTTATTATCAGATATTCACAAAGTATATTATGTTTATTCTTTATTACATTTGAAAAATAGGTTATATCATATAAATTACCCTCTTCATCCAATAAATACTTTACATATTTCATATCGATTGATTGAATATTGTTTTACGTCACTCCAAGATTATTTCAATGTATTGTGACGGCATCTGCGTGATGCATTGCATCCACATTTGGACTTTGCAACGGACCCACCCGAAGCAGTGAGGAATTTTTATGTGCCACCCCTACACGGGACCTCAGTTTTTAATGTTTCATCCGAAAGACACCGGTATTCTAAATATATCCAATAAAATTATTTTCCTTATGACAATATGAAGTTTTCATTATATCAAAGATTGATATTTCAATTTTTTCAAGAATCGTGAAAGAAATATCTGTACTTTACTCTTCTTATTTACAAATTTTGAAACCTATGCTGCCTTTGCCGCTTTGAATTGACACCCTACATCTATTTCAATTCCCCCTGTTCGATACTACTAAATAATGTATGCCTTTTTATTAAATCTCTTTTTCTGCAAGGCCGAACTATAAATAATTGTAACATGTTCCAAAAATTGCGCCTTTTCTAGACATTCAATAATCTTTCAACTTTAAGGGTTATCCATCCCTAAGAATATTTTAGTGACAAATACGTGCTTTTTCTATTTTTTTATTGGGAAACACATTAAACACAAATAAATTAGTGCTGTTATACCAAAACTACCCATATTTGTTTTCGTTTGAGCAAGAAATCAAAATTATGGAATCTTAACATGCTTAATTCATATTTTGGTAATTTCTGAGTCAAACATATCATTTTCTAATTTGCATTGCACGTTCAATTTTATGTAATTCAGCAGATTATAAAAACTTCTTACTTGTAGTGCCTTTCTTTCATGGTTCAGTATCAAATTTAGAATCCCCTAAATATGTAATGAGAGAAAAGGCTGTCTTGAATCACTGATTGCTAAAATTATACCCCGCACAAATGCATTAATATGTGATATTTAGAATGCTGATAATGTCAAAATATGTACAAATCACTTTTCTTGGTTTATTATCATTTTACAATACCATATGTACTTAATAAACAAAAGAAATATATATATGTATCCAGGTTAGATTTCGTGCAAAGTAAGATTTTATCACCTAACACCCCCCCCCCCCCCATTACTTATGCACAAATCAATGTAAAAACAATGACAGCTCTTATAGATATGAGTTATATGTGCGGTTTATAATTTTACACTGCACTCTTTCTACAATATTAGATGTTTCTATGAACATAAATATTGTTATATAACCATACTAAATAAACAAAATAAAAGAACACCGCCCTCTTATTTTGATACAAATTTGTTGCAAACAAGTTATATGATTTGGTAAGTTATAATAAATCAAACATATGTATAAGACCTTAAGTTTTACCTTATTTTGTTACTACTATAATATATATGCTATTTTTATACCAAGACAAATCAACAAAGTTTTATTTCCCCTACCCCTCCTTCTGACAGAACATATATGACGTCACCCAAGGATCAAGAATCATTAAGAGATCTAACTATTATGCGTACAGCATCGAGAAAACCGTATCTAACACGTATGTACAAGTTGACCCAAAACGGATTGTTGGCTCATATTTTAACGCTACGATTGAGCAATAAAATGCTTAAAATTGGAACTAAGTATAATGATTATGTACGTTTACTCATCATCAGATGATAACTGGGATGATGTAGAAGAGAAAAAGGACGTAGAGTCAGCTTGCATAATTTTCTTTTCATTTTTAATAGACACTTCAAAAGGTCGTTCTTCATTTTTTTTTCATTTTCTCTGACAAGTTCTTTTATATATCTTTTATGATTGTTTTGCTTCTTCTTCTTCTTCTTCCTGTCATTCTTTCCTTTTTTGTTTTTTCTTTTTTGTTTTTGTTGATCGATGCATTGGCAAGACGTTGTTATTTCTTTCATTAATATCATTATATATCATAATAATATTATAATACTTGTATGAAAACAATATTACATTAATGTACTTTAAACTGAATTTAAGCTCTACCTAAACATATCCTGAACCCCTACTTCGAAAGATAACACCTTGCATAGCCACTGCATGACTATGGCTGATCTCAATATAAACAGTGATGAATATGATCTTCCAATGGGTCCCTAAATTACATACAAATCCATATAAATCACGTTTTATATTTCATATAAATACTGGACTTGCACTGAATTATACAAAGCCATAGAGTTTTTGATGGATAATATTTACGTGAAATTAGATGGCAAGATTTATCAGCAAATAGGTGGGTTCCTATGGGTACTAACTGTGCACCTCTTATAGCAGATTTATTTATATGTTGTTATGAGAGGGGCTTTGTGCACTCTCTTAAAAAATTTATACCTTTTAATCTGATTGATATAATACATCAAGATATCTTGATGATATCTTAGTTATCGGTAACCCAGATTTTGAAAGATAAATATACACACCCGAATTTCAATTGAACAACTTCCGAAATCTTGGTAATACTACCTAACTTTTTTCAATAAGAATCATTTAAGAATCAATGATTTGCTGATTATTTTGTTTATATATATATACTCAAACTATACACACAATTCCCTTTGCATTATTTATTCATTGTATAGTTTCTTCCGAAAGAGAATTTTATTAATAAACTGAAAAAACCCAAATTTCATCTGTAAACATTTTCGTCTATCTTGCCTGTAGAGTGTACTGTACCAGTGTTACCTCTTACTTGTTATTGGCCTCAGACGCATTTTGAAAAACCATTTTTCTACTTCTTGGAGCACTTTATAACTCCATCTTTTTTCGCGAGGGTGATAATTATGATTCATGAATTCACAATACCAGAAAGTAATTTAGTATAGTAAAGTGAATTAGATGTTCGCCAGTTGATATAATTTTGATTTGATGAAAACATGCCTATATACGATGACTTCAAGAACAAAATATTCTTCTCTTGCCCTCTCACAATTTAAATATTTCCATCAAAGATTTCACCGGCATTTACGATATTTCAAATTTCTTGAGAAGGAACACATTCAACAAGTACTTTGATGCAAGAGTTTAGAAATTTAAAAGAATGGTAAAATACTACAATACCTGTCAGATATAAAGTTGAATAACAATGGTACAAGACAGTATTCAGAGAAGGTAAATTTATGGAACCTGGGATTTTAGAGTTTGTAGGATCTATAGTCATAACTACATGTATATATTTGTATTCTCAACTTCCCATATCATTTTCTAATTGTTGCACCCAATTGCAAATAAGATGGACATATGTACACCTTTGCATGATTTGAATTTCATAGTAACACGAAAGTGTATATTTTTTAAGTTGGTATATTTCCGAATGTTGGACTTGTTTTATTTGCAGGTTCGAAAAGGCAATAGAATTTCATAGAGGGGATGAACTCAAGGTAACCTGTGGATTCCAAACCACCAGTCGAAGTAAAACTGTCTTTTCGGGAGATGGTACAAGCGATGAAATGTGTTATGGGTTCCTTACATATTATCCTGCAGAAAACATGCGTTCACCATATTGTGTGAATTGGAAAGGGCTTGACACGATTGAATTTTATACGAGAAAAGAAATTGATGGTTGTTTCTTCCAAGAATTTATGAACATTTCACATCCGGATACAGTTCGTCTTCACCAGAGAGTTATGTCCCATTGTAGTTTTCTGGGAAGATGCGTCCCAGAATGCATTCCCGTGATAAGAGAAGTCCAGCGCCACTCATGCATGCAAGGAGACATTGGAGACTGGTTACGAATGACTGCTAGAACGACAAATCCCGAGTTGGGAAAATTTTATTCTGCTGTGGATTCCTGTGATATTGAAATTGCTCAGCAACAATGTCTTCTGAGACAATAGATCGATATATATATATATATAATTTTTATCGACAATAGATTCCTTACTTTTATATACATAATTTCGTATTCTCCAATGTATTGGAAGATTTACTGGATCAGTATAACATTAAATACCTTTCAGCTATAGGAAGATCATTAAACTTCTTTTTTTCACACAAGTCTTTGTCGTTTGTAGATTATAAGTTATTGATTGATAGAATTTATTCTACAAACTATGTAGACTATTATAAAGAATTTCATAAATACAAGACATATAGGTTCATAACCCTAAATTGGGTGTTATCGGAGAGTGCATTCATATCCAGTAGAGAAATGAACTTAGCGACTTTGATTCGATACAATAATGGATTCTAAAATGAGAGTTCCTCAATGTTTTGAATTATGCACTAGCGATGTTCTCAAGATAAAAGAAACACAATCTGAAAGAGGTTCAAGTGGAGAACAAACACAAAGTTGTTGATATCTATATGATTTCAATGTTTAGGCATCAATTATATCAGAAAACTTAGATTTGAATTCCGTTTTCAATAAGAATTGAATTAGATTTATAATTTGTAACTCTAGGTATAGTGATTACTTAAAACTTTCTCTTGATATAACGTAGTATCAACGGCTCTGATTTTAGTTTTTCCGTACTGACCCAAAAATAGTTAAACTTCGAATTCATGATCCTGAATAGAATTATGGATCCAGGTATTGCTGATATAATCCATGATATTTTGCAGTTGTTGAGAAGTGCCTTTGCTGCTGAGTTTGGTGAAGGCTTCTGGTAATGTCACCAGAGGGACGGAAGGGCAAAGGGAAGATTTTACCGAGGAATTTGTACATATCATCTCTACTAGGGTAGACTATCTTCACTCCGATATCCTGTACCTTTCTCCATAGTGCTAGGCCCCAGTGAAAGGCACATCCCTTGATGGTTTGGTTGTCGTACACCGATAGTAATGCTCCCCATATTGTTGCCCCGAAGTCAGCCACAAACTCTGTAACCTGTTGCTGGTTTTGAAGTAGGAAAAGGACGATGATGGAATCTAAATAGTTGGTGTCGAGTTCAAAGTCTAGGGTCCAGCGCCATAAATTAAGGAAATACTTAAGTCACAATTATAAATTTTTCTGCTCAACAATGAACTAATAACTGGTATTTAGATTTTATTGAGTTTTATGCTATCAATAAATAAAATGACACCATTCTGCATCACAATATAATTATAATTACATAAAATGGTATAACATATATATCAGGTTGCTTTTATTTGAGACTTTACTGTTCTCTATGCAAACATTGCCTTAAGTTGCGATGTACGAAAGTTTCAGTGGTAAGCGATGCGGCTTGAAAAAAAAATCAAAGATGGCGTGTAATTCTCCGTTCTCTTTTTGTACCTTGTCAGTGAGGCACATAAAGGACCGACGTCAAGTGCTTGTGGGTCAAGTATAAATGCACAAGAAATGACAACATTAAAAGATTTACCCAAACATTTAAAAGATTTTAGAGTCGTTTGAAATCACTTCCTGTGTTGATATATTATTGCAGTATTATGTATTTTTAATTCGCCGTCTTTATGGTTGTCAACAGACAAGACGATAGCGGTGGCCTACTTATATACTTTTCTTCAAAAAGTTTCTCAGAATATGCTTAAATGACCTCTCTTTGATACTATTACGTTAGACTTAGACTTTTAATGAGTTTTATTTATTATCTAAATGGGATTAAATAAAAACATTTAAATCATGTCATAGAATGAAACGTTAACAAAATGCATACAAATAACATCAAATAAAGTTAAACAGGATATGATTATAAGCATGCAATGTAGGGTTTAAAAATAGGTGTTTATTTAAGTTAATTCTTTACTGAAGTATTGGTTCAAATCCATTTCAAACAAAAGATGTCAAGGTATTTCTATTTCAGTCATATTCAAGTAATTGGTGTGCATGAATATGAAGTTTTCAAAAACAGAAATAATAATTATTTGGTCAACGGTTGCTGAGGTAAGTTCCATATTGAATTTTCCGTACCCATAATTTGAGACTCTATTTCATCATTGTACAGTTATGAGACTGTAGGATTTCACACTGTTTCTTTAAAAATACACAACAAATAAATAAGAAAATATATGTTCTAAATACGAAAATTTCGTCCAGAGAGCGAGGCTTCTTGCCACGAAACTACTCTCACAAGGTTATATTGTGGAACGTTTGAAATTGTCACTGAGGAAGTTCTATGGTCGTTATAGGGATCTATTGCAATTCCAGATTCCTCTTTCAAAAATGTTATCCGATATTTTGGGACTTGACCATACAAAATAACCATCTTAACCTTTTGACTCTACTTGATTTGACATAATACGTATATACATGTATATACAGACATTTGTTCACCTGCGTTTGCGACACCGGAATTTCAGACAGGCAGCATTTCTCACCTCGACATTATCGGGGTTCGCATTTGTCTGAATATGACACTAAACACGATATTGTCCCCTTTATTCCATGGACTATGAGATATGGTTTACCCTTCGGTTCTTCTTCGTTATTTACTTAGGAACGTATGACTGACTGTAAGCAAAATAGTTTATTTGCAAATTGTAGAAATATATCGAACTCTGAATTTGGTTTTCAATAATGTAAAATATGAAGAATACAAAAGAAAATTACCAAATTATAAAATAACATTCTCTAAAAATCAGAAATAAATTTTGATAAAAAATCTACTTATTGTGTTGCTTAGCAACATTTGAGATGATATACGACATTTGAAATGGCAATAACATTTACAAGGATATGTAATGCTGATCAGTTTCCTTAGGTTAATGAAAAATGCATCAAAATAGCCTTGTAAGTACTCTGATTGTAAGTCTGATTGGCATAAACAATAAATAAAGAACATATATACCTTTAAATTTTGTGCACCAGATGCGCATTTCGACAACTTATGTCTCTTCAGTGATGCTCGTGGCCGAATATTGGAATTCACATAAGATATAAATATTTGAAGAGCAGTGTTGAAACCAAAAGGACCGAAAAGTGAACCAAAGAATCAATCAACCGTACGCGTCCGCTACAGTTACTAAACTTGCACCTTAGGTTCATTTTGTGATGCTGATGATACATATGACCTACATTTTCCGCATAAATGGTTATGTAGTTCGAGATAATTTAATTGGATTTATCATTGTTTGTTTTACATCACACCACAATTATTTCTAGTATATAGTGACGGCAACTGCATGATGCATTGCATAGAATTTTATACTTTTGCAAAGGACCCAGCAGAAGCGGTGAGGGGTCTTTTACGTAACACGGGACCTCGATTTTAACTGTTTCATCTGAAAGACAGAACACCGGTGTGTTCATAGCGGGATTCAAAACCGATGGTGCACCTAACTTACATTGTCTGCTAAAGTGATTCGGTGAAGTAGTATGAGGAAATTCAGTTTTTAAAAATTATAGGTGTTACAGTTGCTAAACTCGCACCATAGGTTCATCTTAGGATGCTGACTTAAGTGCATTCATCTGATGATGCATATGACTTGATTTTACGCTTGAGTGACTGGAATCAAGATTACAGAGTTCTATAGAATTGCTTACTATTCTTTTTTTTTTCTTTTTTTTTTTTTTGACAATGTATCGAAGAGAGCGAAGTAATTTTTAATTACATTATGTTTGATTGTCATTTTCATTGACATAACCTTTTTTATCGTATGTAAATTGTGATAATTTTCGAGCGAAAACTAGCAAGGTTTTGTGTGGAGTGGGGGTGTTTGTTTTATTTTTGGTTTTTAGGGGCGGGGTTTAAACCTTTGTCTCCGAAATCTGTGAAAATTGAAAAAAACCTTTATAATTCAAGCATTTGCAATACTTTAATGTCTCTAAACCCCTTGATATGTAATAACTACATATTGGTCACAAAATTTTTGAAAAACATACACACAACTTGGTGGATACTCAACACTGTTGAACTCTTTGGCAATTTATATATTAGGAGCTAAAATAGAGGACATTTCAACAGGAATTGCTTAAAACGTTTCATTTTTCAATAATCATTAATCAAAGGACACACATTTATAACTTTGTATATATATATATATATATATATATATATCTTTATATATATATATATATATATATATATATATATATATATATATATATATATATATATATATATATAATCCTCCATATAGAAATCAAGGATCAACTAGTTTCATAGGTTGAAAGGTCATTAAATTATAAACACGTATAGTTAAGCAGAGTAAGACCATTTATCAAAAATATATAAATCAACATCAGCATGAGTGAACCATGCTGTGTCCATCAAACAAGCTCAGACACTTAATCTGTAAGAGTCCCGACTAACAGTCAGAGGGGACGAGGTTCAGGACCATTCTTCTCTAAAAATGTTTCAGCAAGACCCGTTATATTAGTCCCTGACGCTCTATATAGGACTGTAGCAAACCCAATAGAAACGTACTGTTTTATTGATTTCCTAGTCATATTGTCGATGACGAAGGCAATTCACTGTATTTTAACCTTACAAGATAAAATTATCGAAACCTTTGATCTTCCTAATTTTGTACACAAGATCACCGTAGAAATCGGCATGGGAAATTCCATTGGATACATATTGTTTGTTGTAACATTTCCGAATTTTGAAAAAAAAGTTCTGAAAATGACCTGAACATTTTCCAACGATTTTTTCCAAGTTTAAGATACCTGTAACCCGGTGTTTAAATTTTTAACATTGTTTGTAATTTTTTGTATGACGGTACAAAACGTTAAGGAACCAACTGATATATATATCAATACCTAGGAACACCACAATTTAAATAAGGGAAATTTACAATGGGAAATCCAAAACCGTAACGTTTATCGTAAATATTTTCATGAATTTTATTGTTAATTATTTTAATGTTTATGTCCAAGAAAGGTGTTTTTGTATCACAAATATTAGCTTTCTCTTCGAAATTAAACACTCAGTTTTGTGGAAAAATAACAAGTATTACAAACAAAATCAGAAACGACGTAAACCCACAATTATTTATTTGCATTGTTTATACCTGCATTTTTAGAAGCAAAAATGCTTTCTAATACAAAAGAGTTCCACAAAGGTGGATAATGATACTACACAGACATCATATGATTGATGCTTTTCACTAAATCTAGCGCGAAGCCCCATGAAACACATTAAAGAACATATTCAATTTCTATTCATGAAAATAGTATTTTTGAGAAAACTAAGCCGAAAGACACATCAATTTAAATTGTGAAGAATGAAAGGATGATGGAAAGCAGTGTATGCATGGGTTATTAAACTTGCAAGATACCTCCATAAATTTAGATGATCTTCTCACATTCGGTGATCAATACTTTAATTTCCATAACATTGGATGTGTCAATATTCTTCTATTCGGTATGGAACTGCTACTTGTGAAAAATATCAAATAAAATCGAAAGCTTTTGTACTTGCTAGAGTAACAAAACAGTCCAAGATATTATAATATTATATCTAAAGTACATGACAGGCGACGAAACACTTTATTATTATCGCTTTATTACTTGTATTTCCTCAAAAAGCATTATTTATTATATGCTGTTTTTCAAACGCTATCATATGAACGCGTAAAATATTACTGATTGAAAACTTTCAAAGGTAAACAAGCGGTAAAATCACATATTTTAAATACTTGTCTCATAATTATGCATTCGCATAGCGTCGCACAAAATTAAGATAAACATCAAAGCCTTGGCATTAATTATTTCTAGTTAACCAATCTTTGAAGCATAACAAGCCATCTTGGACGAATCAATACGCAAGATAATAAATGTAGTGGTTACATAGTTCGTATATATTGTAGAAGTCACAACAGAATATAATCTAGGTTAATGACACTTAATATAGAATACATATTAGAGCATATAAATGCCTTATTATTTTGTACACCAGGGGCCAGTTGTTCGAAACTTTAACCGCTGGTTAAGCTAACCATTGGTTCAAGTATGAGAAACAATTAATCTAATTTATAAGATTTCTGTATAAAAATCTAAACGTTTTACAAAGCTGGTTTCATATGCTTCCAATCACTACACAGACTGTGACTTAAAGTCTTCTCAATTCAAAGATACAGTCAGATGAAATTTAACCATTGGTTAGCTTAATCAGTGGTTAAAGTTTCGAACAATTGGCCCCTTATGCGCATATCGACAATCATTGTCTCTTCAGTGATATAAATATTTGAAGAGCAGAGGTAAAGCCAAAGTGACCGAAAAGGTGAGCCAAAGATTCAATCTAAGACAGAGCTATGCTTAGTTTCTGAGTGATTTACAAACTAATACAGAGGCACTGAAAACTAGACTTATGATCAGTCTCAGTCCACCTGCAGTGATACCGGTCTAATGGATATAATAAATATTAGAACATATATACGTTATAATTTTGTGCACCAGATGCTGTCTCTTCAGTGATTCTCATAGCCAAACGATTGGAATTCTAATATATAAATATTTGAAGAGCAGAGTTAAAATAATAAATACCATATTAATCCTAGCTTTTATAAATATTGGTTGTGCTTTGGTCATCCTTCTTTGTATAAAGACTTGATTTTTCATAATTTTGTTTTCTAATATGTACTTGCTCTTTCTTTGCTTTATCGACCATACTTTTTCAACATGTAATCTCTTTCCAATTTTTCTTAATTATGAAAACCGTCGTCAAATTAAACTTCCCCTCCTTTAAAGGGAAAGGTGAAATTTTCAACTGAGTATCCTTACTGGTACAATTTAAGAAAAAATCGCATGTGTCAGTAGCTTCGTGATATCAACCTCGCATAAATATTGTCAGAAGAAGGATTGCTTTCCACACTTGGCATGGGGTGTTATATATAGGAAAAACTAGATTATTTTCAAGTTTGGAAACATGACTGCTACATAGGATCCATGTTAAATTCTCTGAATAAGATGGAAGAATATCATGAATATCCACACTAAACATATAATACAGAAAACTATGCGTATTTATAGCACATTCGAACACGTTTTTAACTATATCTAAATCTGTATGCGATTGTCTCCCTATGAAGCTATTAGCCCATATAATGCCATAATACCGCTGGGACTTTCTACAATGTAGCCACCATAGCCAGAGCCACTGGCGTCCCTGTACACAATACTGTTGCGGCTCATATCTGATCTTAAAATCTTTGCATTTACACTTTCAATATTTTCTTAACAAACTTAACAAATTTAATTTGTTCTAGACTACATTCAGTAAGAGTAATAGCACAATTCCATCCATCTGTTTTCAAAATATCTATACTTTATTATGATATGTACAATGTTTCCCAACACGTATGCCATAGATATAATTTGTCCTACAAAGCTCATGTATTTCAGCTAAATTTTGTATAAAATACTCTATTTCATAAATAGCATTTTTGGCCTCCTCTAATATTTCTTGTGGTATTTTAATAATACCATTTTCAGTGTCTAAGAAATACCCTAACTAAACCACCTGTTTACATGGCAACCACATGAATTTTTTCAGCCTTTGGTACAAATCCTCTATTAATCAAATCTTGTTTAACATCACATGCAATTCTGTACTATTGATGTTTGTCATCTAAGTACATAAGGACTTGCTTGCCCTCATCCCTCCATTTTTAATTAAAGGTCGGGTCATCTTCATGAAGATATATCACGCTGAATTAAGTCCAAAAGGTAAAACATTGAACTTAAAAAACTTTTCTGTCAATACGCCAAAAAAAAACCCCCCAAGTACTCTGTATGTGATTCGTAAATCCCTATATGGTGGTAAGCAGAATGTAAATCAGATCTGAAACATAATGAACGTTCTGACTAAAAAGCATAATTGTTCTAATGTCTTCAAAATTAACAGAAGCTTTAAATATAAAATTAAACGTTTCCTTCCATTATTGTGATCAGAAACAGTCAATGGATTGACCACTGTTGGTCTTTGTGAACACTCCTCAACCAAACCTTCAATCACAAGATCGTGAATAGTTTCCACCACAAAGGCATTATGCCTGAGTAACGACTTATTGTTTGAGATTAATACAGCTAACAGAGTAGAGAAAAATGGAATTTGATACCCGTTCTCAATGACATCCAAAATATAATCATACGTTTGAATATCTTTCCTAAACTGAATTTGATTTTGAAGTCTGCCCTTAACAATAATGGCACATTGATCCTCTTCATACTCAAATTAATAATGTGTAAGATTGTAGTTTACAGAATTACAATACAAAGAATACTCATCTTTACTGTCACTTTTCTGTTGTAGCCTATGCTGCTCTATTCTTTTCCGGGTAGAATGGACACTCTGATCGCCAATGATGAAATGAGCCGCATGGAAAACAGGCTCCAGTTTGTTTACGTTGTAACCGGTCTGCCGATCCTACTGACCAGGGAATGCCTGAACGACACCTATCCATGACGGGGGTGGGGGCATAAAAGACCGCTGCATATAACGTATCTGAACATGCTAGGCTTAGTGTCAGTAGCATGTTTATACTTCTTTTAGCGGCATTATGTAGAGATGATGGATAAATCCAAAGCACAAGTCCAAAAATCATAAAACCAGAGGACATACAAAATCAGTGAAAATGAAAAACAAATGGAAAATAACAAAATATGTCTACTTGAAGAGCATATGTGAACCGCTGTGATGGAGTGAGATCAGGTGCCCGGGGAGAGTGAGCATCTCCTGCTTGCTAGCAACACCCGTCACATATACCCAGTAGAAAGAGTCAGATCGTGTAAATTCCATATGTATTTATATATGGAGAAGTCGAAGTAGGTAACCTTCTTGTATAGAAGGTGTCAAATCTGTGTAAAATGATCGGAATCGGTCTCAGTCCAGAATATCATTTAAAAGTCTGGATAACGAGATATCATATGGAGTAATAAGAGTCTCGTAACGACCATAGACGTTGCTAGTCTAGCACATATATAACCCTGGTTGCGCAGCTTCACTGCAAGTCGCCTAGCCCTCAGAACAAAGTCACTGTAATTTGAACATGCTCTGGAATAACATTTTAACTGAGATATGAATACGCCGTATGCGGGCGATGATGGAATGTTGCTACTTATGAAAGGAAAGTTTGTGATAGCGAAAATGAAATCGTCACGTTTGTCATAGAGTGAGGTGTTCAATTGACCATTAATGTCGAAAGACAACATAATATCTAAATACGAAGTAGAATTACTACTTTCTGTGGTTTCTTTGACCTCAAGTTCACTTGGATAGATGATGCTAAGGTAATCCGCGAATGAAGGATTATTAATTGAAAGCTTCTTTTTGATAGTACGGGACTCGGCCTTGTTGATCTTTGACTCGTTGTCGAGTCACAGGCGATTGAATTAGTTTCGAACTGTCGCACAGTTTTTCCAGCCGCCATCACTACTGTAATGATATTTTAATGAGTTTATTTCGTTTCTTCATTTCAATACCAACATAAGTCACAGTGTCTTTGGCGTATTCAAATTTAGAATGTCAATTGCCCAAATAACTTGTTCAATTTCTTCTAAAAGTTATGAATTAACAAAAATTGAACCTTGTTCCCTTCAAACAGCCATTTGTACCGAGAATCGGTATTTAACCTCTTCATTTGGGAGTTGGATCCATGAACTTCTTGTCTAAGGCCGGTCAATTCACCGCGTATTTTGGCATCTAAAACAGCGAAAGAGGCTCATTATTGCCTTATTACTTGTAGTACATCACCCAAAGAAACTTGCTTAGAATTTTCAGTGCTCAAGGAATCCTTTGATTTTAACAAGTTAAATCCGTTCAGTTGAGCGTTGTCGAGCTGAATGAATACCTCTATATTCCACGCTACATTCCCGCCAAACTTTCGTGGGGAAAACATACGCCACCTACAGCATTGTCCCCTCCAGAGAAAGTAAATTTTTTTAATTAGCGCTGCTCAAACGAAATAGACAATATTTTCAGACATTAATATCAGTTCAATAGCACTTCATATCTTGAATAGGGTAATTTGATTTGGTGTCCATGTCTCCTACATGTTTTCATTATATATATTTGTGTGTGTAGGACTATAACGACGGGTATTGTATATAAGCATGTTTTCTCTTCCCGGGCACCTGGTCTCGCCTCAATTTATTTGGGGTTGGCATTTGTCTGTATATGACACGGTACACAATATTTTTCTTTTATTCCATGGACTTGAGATGTGGTTGACTTATTCGTTGTTGATTTCAGGTGTATAGGGAATTATCTAATGAAATGAAAGTTGGTGTTATTCTAAACAACACCAAAAAAAACAAACTTAGAACATCGACTTCCTCGGACATATTAAGATATTACTCACATGTTGACTGTCCAACAAATTGTAATAACAGAATGCAAGAGTCTGTTTAGCTTGGGACGATTACGAAATCGGTGTTACAGTCTGTACAACTTTCGCTGCTCGTGAATATACTCATTGTCACATCAGGTAGATCCAATGCCTCAGCCTTGCTGTCTGTGGATATTATATTACTTTTACCATTAACGATAAATAGTTTTTCTTAGTCTCACTGTCTCAATATTCCCCTTACAATATACATATATTTGGAAATATGTCTTTTGTAATTATTTATTATTCATATTGTATTGCTTCTCTGTGGGGGATTTGAGGAATATTTAAATCTTCATAAACTGATCATATTTTCGTTTATAGATACATGTACATTATTTACAGAGACGGAAGGGATGATTTTAATTTACATGTACGTCCAAACAAGTGATCCGCTTGACTTTATATTCTTAACCGTGTAGTTTGATGTCTTTCATTTCATGACGTATTTACTAAGAGTGGCATACGATTCTATGACGTCATTTCGTTTAAAAATGTGTGTAAATGTGCATGGTTAACTTCGAGCGTCATGCCGGATTAGTGTTTTTTGATAGTTTCACATTTTTAAGAAGTACATTTGTACTTGAAAAATAGAATTAAACATATTTTACGCATGCATTTATGTAGCGCGTCTTAGTTTACTTGCTAGTCAAACTTGACGTATTTACATACCTACGCCGTTGATGAAACTCGCATTCGTTGAACTCATAATGACCGTAACTAGACTTGCGCAATTCGCATAAAATTCGCAGATTTACACATGTTGATGAAATTCGTTCCTGTCTCGGGTTTGAGACATTAAAATCCGAATCTTTTCTCTATTCTTAATCCATCTCAATGACTCTGAGTATTCATAGTGTAGGAAAAAATGCCACCATTGATAAAACAAAAATGAAATTAAAAATAAAATATTCCCCACTCCCCGTGCTTTGCAACTTCTTTAAACATGTGAACATGTGAAGGGAATTATACATCAATAGGAAATGGTGCATAATGGAAAAAGAAGCTAGTACGACGACAATCTCACCAAGTTACAATTAGGTTGACTAGGAAGCTTCATATATCCAAAATTATTTGCGTTTGCGTACACAGAAAAAGCAAAAGCTATTTACATTACCGACAAAAATTTAAAACCGAATGATGTGATGGGACTGTGTCACGCTTTATAGTTCATTTGTTTTATACATATTTCTATTTGCGAAAATTATGGCGGTTATATCTTGATATGCGTAAAAGTGTGATATCCCGAAGGACTGTAGAAAACATATCTTTAATTGTTACAAATACCACTTAAGAGGGTTGACGCAGTATAGATATATATCAATTCAAGAGTGCGTCCAAATGTAAATAAGTAAGGAGAAATCAAATTCGAAAATATACGCAAATCTTGATCCTTCACCTTTTCAATAAAAAGAGTGTATTATTTGCAAACTGTTAAAATTTCCATTTAATAAATCAAGACATATTCACCCTCGGATTATTATCTGGCTCAAAATACTTCACCCACGTGATATATTATAGGATTAAGAGGGTGCCCACCTCATAATTATATTTTCTGGTTTTTGTTTTGTACTTCAGAATAGTGGACTTAGAAATTCAGAATTGAACCCATAGGTAGTACTATTCGTTATAGCAAAAATTACCTACATGTTGTTTAATTCGATGCTTATTCCACAGTTTGTACAGTATTTCATAATTCGAACACTAATATAAAAAGAGGCATTAAACTGCAAATCCCCCAAATATCTCCCTTTGATTGATAAGTACCTGGATCATTATTAACAACAATATTTTGTAGGTATAATCGACAGATACATTTTAAACGATTGAGCTTAAGTCGATCTGTATCTTCATTAGACAAGAAACCGATTATCAATAGTTTATTCGTGCAAGTAATATTTTATTGCTTCTTCCACATAATTAAAACTCAGTAGAGACGATAAATTTTGAATGCTAGTTTGGAAAGGTTTGTCAGTTCCATATCTTCTTTCAAAGTGTAATGCTGGGACATTTTTGCTAGAAAAGTAAAAGGGCTTAAAAAGAAATTATAACACAAAATATCAACATTATAATGAATATATAGACGGAAATATGCATGGGATGCTACATGTACTTAGCATTCTGTTCTTCTTGTATATTTCACATACTGTGGCTGTTGAATATGAGCTACTACAAGATGTTTACCTGAAAGCGGAAAGAATCCAAGAATATAAATTAATGCCAATAAAGCTTTGCATTAATGAATGCGAAAAACGGACAAACTGCATCTCTGTTAATTTCGACAAGGAACACTTCAATTGCAGTCTCTATGATACTTCATATTTGCAAAGTGATAAAGATTTAGTTTCTAACACCAAATATACCTACGCCTTTTTGAAAAAGGTAAGAAATTTGTTAGTGTGTTTTATAAATATTATTCAATTATATTCATTTAACTTAAATGGTATACGTGTTATTTATACAAATCATCGCAAACGCAATAATGTAATTAAAACCCAATTATTTTCAGCCTATTGAAGACATCATTATACTTTTTTTTCTTGTGAATGGATAGCTGTTAGGATTCAGTGACGGGCCTATTCCTAGCCTTTTGAGAAAACTAGGAATCTGATTTCGTCCCTTTGAATTGTTGGTACTTCTTATCTCGGATCAGACCGACTCGTAACAATTCACTCTAAATGTTGTCGTTTCATATTTGTGACACTTAAAATATATCCCTTTTTTATATTTTATGAGGTGTTAAACGTAGTCATCAGTTGACCTGTCCTAAGTTCAGTGCCTTGTTTACTACAATTTGATTTATATTATGTTTAAGTTTAGTTGGTATTGAAACACTATACATCTAATAAAAATGCAAGTGAGCAATATTTGACTGATAAAATACCAAGTGTATTTCTTTCTATAAATACCTAAAAGGAGTTCTTTCTGGTATGTAAATTCAAACATACCCTCAGTTTCGTAAATTACTTGTGAAATTGATCTTAATTCTGGTCCTTCTCATATTCTAAAAATATAAATTATAAATTAACTCCTTACTTCATTTTATCCTGAATATCGGAAGTGAAAGAAGGTGTCTTAATGGGATAATAATCTCCTGAGTTACAATTCACCACCATTATAAATGTCAAAGGTTTTTCGTCGTCCCAAAATATTTCAGTATTGCACAGAGTGAATGATGTCGATTTATATTGTGTAAGTCAACATACAAGAAACCAATCATAAAAAATATTGCAGTCTAGTACACTAATACACCAACTAGAAATAGTCACAGCCACATAGCTGCAGATCATGAGAAAGATATCTTTTCGCTCTGAATATGGGACTGAATGTGACTATAACGTTAAACGTTAACGTTAAAAAGTCAAGGAGCGTTTAGTGAATGAGGTAATCACAGTAATGTACCACGTTAAGAATTTAAGGACTGGCAACCAAAGATAATCCATTTGCACGAGAGGAAATCTTTCCATTTTGACGAACCACACCAATAATAAGTGCACAAAGCAACCGACACAAAATTAAAATAAAGAAATAATGTATTTAATCTAAAGATGTCAACTTTATCTGCGGTTTCTTTAAACGTAGATCAATACTATGTTAAAATCGCAAATATACTTGGTTTGCGTCACACTATATGCACTTGATTTGTGTATAGAAGTAAAAGTGTTTTTATTAATGAAAGAGAAATATTAATGTAATTACTGTATATCTAATGTTTATGATCTACGACTGTGACTTCGGTGACTACTGTTTATATCTCATAATCTTCTGTTCGTGGCATTAGCAGTATTTCTTAATTGGCTTTCCTTGAGGATCAAATTATATTCATTTATAGGGCCTTATTTCACACTTGATTTACTAGTACCTAGAACAGATATTTATAAATTCATATACTATTCAAGTATTAGTTCATTTTACAAAATAGAAGAGAGAACAGAAACACAACTTAACAGATATCCAATTATTTTGCAATCGACAACGACATTTAAAATATTTTAGGTCAACATTACTTAAGGGACAAAGAAATCCCAATGAGATACATCTAATTGAATATAAATCATGGTGAAGATTATTCTCTTTTAAATAAGTATAAACATAAAACACTCCTCGGAATTCTCTCTCAAATATATGATTTCTACAAATCTTTGACAGGTTGTAAGTAATGCATTGTAATATAATATAATAAGGATAATACCTGACTAAGATTTATAAACAAATCATTGTAATTCCAGAGGGCACAAACTATGTTCCCTTAATAGCAGTCCTGTATTCAGTGAACCTTTTTTTTTTTTTAATTATTTTATTTTTGTTACATTACTATTTTTATATTATTATTATTATTATTATTATAATCATCATCATTGTTATTATTATTATGTGTGTGTGTCAGTGATGACGGGGATGTTTCATGCAGCTTCAAAATTCTAACCGCTTCGACCTTATTGACATGTTTAATGACACATCTTTTTGTAGTGACAATTGGTAACTCTGAATTTGAAAGATGCATTAGTGACATCTACTTGAGCATTAGTTACAGCTAGAAACGCTTTCTTGGACATATACATGCTAGCGTTTATAACCAGTGACAACTTTAGATTTCCCTTTGTAATTTTGTTTATGTAAATTCAGAAAAATTAATTTTCAGCAGTGAGTGCAGCAGTATTTCTTTTCCCCATTTCTACGTTGATCCTACATACGAATAAAGAAGGGTCAAAGTTTAGGACAATTCTATTTCATTTGTTTCAAATATAGATAAATGCCTTTGACATCGACATCGTGAATCTGTGTTCATTGCAAACACCTTTTAAAAGTCTTCTACACTGTATGTCGTACCTGATTAACAGGGCGATAGGGACGCTATAATGGGTCTTGTCTAAACGTTTTCATAGGGGATAAGGTCTTTCTCTTCTTCTCCTCTAACTTTAAGTGAAGTGTCCTATAGATCAGTGAATTTACTTCGCTTTTAGAAGGGCGGAGCAAGGTGTGCTCATGTTGATGTCTGTTTGTAGTTTTGATATTAAAGATTTATTTGAATATGCCACCCATGTCCATACTTTTGTGACCTTTTAACTTGAAAAAAAATGTTGATCCTTGTTCTGTATATGGAGGAATATTGATGAAGTTTTTAAAGTGTTTCCTTCGAGTTTAATGCTTCTGTGATGAATGGGAAAGTGAGCCATTACAATACACTGATTAAATGCCGACTATGCCTTCAAGTGACCGTCTTAAGTCCGTACCACACTATATAATCTAATCTATTGAGAGTTATTTGTGTGTCTATTCTTGTTTAATTTTGTCATAAAGCAGTCAGAAAAATCGTCGTTTATCCTTTTTCTAAAACGTGCAAAAATCTCTCGAATTTGAGTACATATCTTCCAATCTGATTAAAACCATATCTTTATCCCGCTTCTCTAATTGTCCCATTGCGTATAAAGATCTGGTGAAACCTCGTGAGGGGTCATGTTCTGATGAACTCTGATTTTCAGCCAGTTAGTGGATCGGCTACAAAATTCTAGGAATGAAATGAACATCCACAGCGTGCGTGACCCGCAAGGTAGTTTTTGAAGTGTTTGTTACATATTGCGTCACTATAAGGTGCTTAGCCGTGTCACTGATTAGCTATGGAAAATAACGGTTTCGGTGACTGAAACGTCATCAGAGGTCACCAGAACGTGAACCCTTACGGGGCTTCACCAGATCTTTATACGCAATGGAACAAATAGAGAAGCGGAATAAAGATATGGTTTTAATCAGATTGTATATCTTCCTGCCTTTTATGTAAAAAGCCGTAAAGAGAATGATAGACTAACAAGGTTATAGAGATTATTCTTTGGTTTTACGAGGCTCTTCTCGTACAATAATGAATACCAGAGGGTATAAACATATATCATTTAGTGTAACATTGCGCATTTCGATACTACAAGTTTCTCCAGAGACAAAATGACTTCTTGATACCCAAATTGTTTAATGATTTTCTAGATTAAGACCAATTTGAACACCGAATTTGTAACCTATATTTGATATTAACGAATATTTCCTCTTGCTATAGTGACATTTGTAGAAGCAGACGTTTCCCTGGGTACCAGATCTCATTTCCTTTGGGATTCACATATGTACCTATATAGATGATCTTTATTTCTTATGTTTGCTTGTGTGCTAATTTTGTATGCCTTTCGGTTTTCAAAATGTTTGGACTACAGAATTGGTATTATCCGTCATCCAATATAACCAAAACTTTTCTGGGAATTGCGTCTATAAAGCAAAGGTTTCATATTAAGATTAAAATAATTGATTCAAGCATTTTAATGCATGTTAACTTATACATATATACCGGTATACACCCACGTATAGCATTTTATAAAACTATCGCCAGACGGTATTCTTATACTTGATATAGAATTATATTCAGGGCTAAATAGACCAATTTTTAAATATCATCAATAATTTTAAAGATAAAACTTATTATTATTTCTGCAGAAAACCATGGATTGTGTTGGATGTGAATCTTACGAAAGTTGTGTGGTGTTTTCAAAAAAAGGTCCCAAATGTATAAGTATAGGTTTGTATGAGATTCTATCGTCATTGTAAAAATTCTTACTATACATTAAAATGCATACTTGATGTGTGAATAAAGGAATTATTTTCAGTTTAAGCATTCACTTCTTAAAGAGTTTTCTTTGTTTGCAGGATGTTCGGTACCACGACCTGATGTCAATAACACACACTATAAACTCTCGTTTGACCCACCAGCAGTGTCCTTTACGTGTCAACAAGGCTATACAACTATAGGGACGATTTCATCATCGACGTGTGTTCCGGGTCATCCATGGTCTGCTGTAGATAAAATGTGTAAACGACCAGGTTTGTTTAGATGAATTTTCTGAATGCCGTATTTTTTTTTTTTTTTTTTTTTTTTTTTTTTATTATTATTATTATTCTTTTTTTTTTTTTTTTTTTTGACATAACCTAGTTCTTAATGTGAGTAAATAAAATATTAATCGCTTGCATGCGTGATATATATGGATATGTATAATACATGCTAATAATTTATTTTCCTTCGTAGTTAATGGGGCATGGTCTGGTTGGGGAACGGTTAGTGCTTGTTTCGACGAATGTGGTTTGAACATGGCGAAATCAAGAAGGTCATGCACTAACCCTTCTCCAAAATATAAAGGAAGGAATTGCCTTGGGGTTTCAGTATCCACTGTATGCTGTAATTCCAATGACAGTAAGTATAATATTATTTTTTCAATTCGAAATCAAGTATTCCACAAATAAGAAAAGTTGTATAACAATTAATTCTTGTCATGTTTAAAATTTAAGTAAAAACAAATTAGTCTGATTGACACTCCTAATCAAAACTCACGAAAATGAGGCCAAAACTAATAATAATAATAAACCCCTACATCTAAATTGGACTCTACCGATGTTGGATAAAAATCGCTGAATATGCTACTAAAATCCGCTACGGTCTGTATACGGTACCAAATCTCGATGTGGGCACTTTTATGGGGACAACTTTATTTGACGTCATAACAATCACAAAGTGCGCGTGTATGTTGGCGTTATTGTAGTTGCGAGAGTCCGTATTGGAAAACCCTATACATTTATCTTATGTTTCGATCTTTAAACACATACATATATGATACACAGAACAAACAAGCAATACTAAAAGCCTAAAACTTATGATCACATGCTGTTTTCCCCAAAATTCCTACAATGAACTTAACAACAAAGTTATGACTTTATAGAACATTTTAGAAGCTTTCAGAAAGTAATCTGATTAATATTGGGTTAAGTGTCCACCAAGTAGTGTGTAGTATTTCCCTAATATTTAGCCCCAAAAGCGTTTAATGAAATAGACCATATGCGCTTGGGCTATTACTATTGATTATTTATGATGTCTGTCACATATTTATGACTTTAGAAACCAGAGCATATATGAGTTAGCAATATTTAATTGATGGTTTAACCCACAACGGCCAAAGTGCTGGCATGCTAATTATTGCTGCAGTTTACAAACTTTCGGAAAACCATAACCTTCAAAATCCGTCCGACAGGGGTTTAAGAGGTTATTGAGAATTTTGTTCTATTCTTTAATGTAAATGTTTGTAAAACATGCCTGATGTCAGATAGCGCCCCTTCTGACATATTTTTGTACTCTTACGAAGCAGAATTCCGACAGTCTCTGCTCTTCAAAGGCAATAAACTAGGTTCAACTTTACATACAGATGTATCGATAAACAACCTCAAATATCATATATCCAAAGAAACTCGAGATAAAAGATACAACTTAGAGATATTTGGTGGGAAAGTGTTCCAACAGATTGTTGGCATTCCTATGAGTACTAAGTGCGCGCCTCTTCTGGCCGACATATTTTTGTACTCTTACGAAGCAGAATTCATACAGTCTCTGCTCTCTAAAAGCAATAAACAATTAGCATCTCGGTTCAACTTTACATACAGATACATCGATGATGTTTTGTCGATTAACAACCCTGTATTTCAGGATAACCCAACATCATATATCCAAAGGAACTCGAGATAAAAGATACTACAGCGAGCGCATCTTTTGCTCCATATCTCGATATACTCCTATCAGTTAATGACAATGGTTCATTAGTAACCTCTCTCTATGAAAAATGTGACGAGTTCAATTTCATTATTACCAACTTCCCTTTTCTGAGTAACAACATACCTTCCTTTCCCGCATATGGCGTCTTCATTTCACAAATTATACGCAATGCCAGGGCAGACTCTGAAAATTTCGTCTTGAGAGCGAGGCTTATTGCCTTAAAACTACTCTCACGGGGATATATTAAGGAACGTTTGAAAATGTCATTGAGGAAGTTCTATAGTCGATATAGGGATCTAGTGCAATTTTAGATCCCTCTTTCGAGAATGTTAAGTGATATTTTGGGACCTGACTATGCAAACTAACCATCTTAAGTTTTTGACTCTACTTGATTTGACATAATACGTATATATACAGACATTTGTTCACGTGCATTTCCGACGCCGGTATTTTAGTTAAACAACATTTCATACCTTGAATAGGATAATTTGACTTTGTTCTTGTCTCCTTCATATGTGGTTTTTTTATATTTACTTCCTCGACTTGAAAAGTTGATTCAGAACTTTTGCGACGGTATTGTATGCAAGCAGGGGACGCTTATTCTTCCCGGGCACCTGGTCTCATCTCGATTTCATTGGGGTTCGCATTTTTCTGAATACGATACTATACACGATATTGTCCTTTTATTCCATGAACTATGAGAAATGGATACCCTTCGTTACTTTTTCGTTTTTACTTACATATTACTGTCAAAGTTATTCAAATCTAACAGAAAGGTCTCTTAAGTGTGCTGCAACAAATTCTCCATTTACCGTCTGCTGGAATCAACCATTATTTCATATCAGCAGTTAGAAAACATAGGCTTACGCTTTTCGCGCTAAAGTAACCGACGGGGTTAGAATCAAGGCTCTTTCTACGCCACTTAAAAGATGGCTAATGAAAAACATTTTTTTTTTTCACGATCAGTTTGTTGCAGGTCTTAGATTATCTATTTTGACTTGCAACAGCTTTCATGTAGACATAATGTGCACGCTATATGTCCATAACTTGTAAGTAATAACGTATCTGTATAACACAGCGGAACAATGACAAACATTCTTTTATATGCTAGTTTTTAAAGCTTCATGATCCACCATTCTTCATTCACTCTCTTAAAAGATAAAGATTAAAAGATAATCCGTCTGCTAATTCAATACTTCTCCCTTTCTCAATATTGGAAAATATGCGTTAATGCCCGTGCGTGAACATTTATTTTTACATAATTGTGATATCTCCGGACAGGTCATCTCTCCACGTCCTGTATATGACAATTGGGGCTAAGGATATTTTATGTAATATATTATTCTTTTATTTCCTTTTACATTACAGCTTTCACAGACTACATATATCTGGTAGCCCAGGGTCAGGTCAGCATGTCATCAACGTACAATAGTAATATGGTATACTATTGGCTTAACTCAAATTCGTCCTGGTCAGCATGGAAAAACAATCACTGGCAATGGATCCAGGTAGCTCTAATCTTATACTCCAAAAATACTGCAACCAAACTCTCCTTTAGACTAATGAGGTCCTAAGTATTACGTTTGTGCTATGATTTTTCTCGATCTAAGTTGCAATGTTCTAGGCTATACGTAAATGAAGAGTAGCCAGACACGTGACGTATACATGTGCAAATTTACCTTTGGTGCCCCAGGAAGTCCTTTTTGGGAAATTTATCTTTTATATATTGTTGTGACCTCACGACTTACGAACTTGTTGATCCTTGTTCTCTCTATTGAGGATTATTTATAGATTTTGATTATTCTGTTTTGTGGTGAGTTGGAAGGTGGGCTAGTACACTGGTCCACCACACCAATTATTGACTACTGTCATATCAATTGACCGTCCTATGTCGGTATTACAACTGCACTGTGATCGAGAGTATCTCTGTTCTTATTTGATCTCTTTTTCAGATTGTTACACTATTAACAGTGCATCTTCGTGGTGACATGTGTCATACGGATGAGTAATATGCGTTTATCCTTTCCTTTACAGTCATGTTTAATACATTATCTACTTAACATGATCTCTCGAAAAGAATATGTATGTTATATACGACGTCTGAAACTTGACTTACGTTTTACTCATCTATATAAGTTTGACATACTAACGAGTCTTACTTGAGACTTGAATATGATAAATTGTTTATAAACTGATTCAACGAATTCCCTTTTAACGATCAGACGGTGTCTGATTGGCATTTTTGTAGCGTCTGACACTAGTGCCGGGTGATTTTTCGACATCGATAAAGAAATGTCAAAGTACAGTAAAACTTTCATTCCAGTATAAAATCGATTTAATTTGTGAAATCGCCACAATGGCTCACGCGCAAATTGTTACGTCATTTTCGGCCATCAGAGCAGGAAGACAAGAACATTATTCCGTACAATCTAGCAAAGAAAACGATATATAAACCAGTAATTAACGAGATGAACTCTCATAAACTCCACAAATCCTAAAACATCGTTTCATCCACATTTTCGTTCGTCTGTCTAGTTTTACTTTCAGAATATTTCGAATGTCGTTAATCTTGATCACAGAAAAGCTTAAAACGCATAAAATAAGTACAAATGCAAAATAAAGTGTGTCAAAATAAAGATGATAACGGAAATAAAAAACGATAACGGTAATAAACAATGATAACGGAAAAAAAACAATGCTGATGAACTGATAGGAGTGGTCGTTTCTTTTTTCTGGTGGATACAATCATGTGATATTGCAGCACTTTGCACGAAAACTTGTTTTAACCTAAAATCGTAAAATGATAACGGTCTTAATGGAGATAAGGGGAGATATGTTACAGTCAAGAAAGACAGATCAACTACACCTAGATATTCAAAATAAGCATATAGGAACTAAAACACAACTTTGGAAACCATTCTAGATTTAAAAAAAAAAACCTGCGCACTCATTCTTAATGCATACATGTACTCAACCTGGATTAAACTGGATTACAGCCCTAGCATTAACCATCAAATGTAATAGAACATGTCAGTACAAAACCACAAGGTATTACTGCCCCCCGAGGTCCATTACAATCGCTCTTATAGGTTGCATGAATGCATAGGAAAATAGTTTACCGTTATCTTTCATTTTCAAAGGTATATTGAGGATCTAATGAAAAAAGCTATTAGCCTGAACAATTTTTGATGGAGGCACAGTATAGAACTTCAAATGGCTTGACAAACAGTGCAGGAGGCATTAGGAATATTCAGTTTGAAAATGTAAATATCAATCCCTTATTCTGAAAATGTTATTTATGTATAACTATTCGAACATGTTTAACTTTAACAAAATTCCATTGTAAAATCATAGAATATACTAACGTATTTCAAATAAAACAGAAGCCTTCCTTCTATTTACTGAGATTTTAAATTAAGAATTGTTTTTCTTAATAGATTGATCAGACCTTTGTGTATACCTAAGCTACATGCCAAATCTCATTACAAGTAAACTAAAGTCAACGACAAAATTCCATCGAAAATATAAAGGTTTTTCGCCCTATGGGTACTGCGTTCACGTGATTTCGCATTTCTGCAATTTCTTGTGTAAGTCGCACGTCTACTGTTGTTAACTGGTGAGTTTTACCACGTAAAGAGGAATATCGAGGTGACATTTCTCTTCTCTAATAGGTCAGCTGTAGTAATGGCCTTATCAGCCGTCACAGAGTCTCCTTACTCTAACGTATCGAGTAGTCCAGATTCCTCTGTTATATGACGATTAGAGACATGCGCTCCCCAAACTTCTGATATGAATGAAATAACTTCAGTTGGGGTGATGCCAACTCAGGACTCAGTACTGTAGTTTTTATAACTTGAGAAAGTTAAGTTTTTCAGTACAATCAATAATTTTTCCTGTATGACAATATTTTACCTTAGATTGTGAAGTCATTGTTCTTTGCATGATCTTGATTGGGGATTTGGCAAATATTAATTTTTCGTTCGACTATTTTGTGTTTAAACCAATTAACAGATCAAAATCTTCATACAAATTGAGTTTTAAAAACAAATCTCGAAGTTACACTTCTACACGTGAAAATGATTGGTGGATATTTGAAATTGGGGTTGCATTTACTTAGATCAGGCGCAGCTACTACTGTGCTAATTCTGGTGCGAAAGAAATGGAAAGCGCCGTGGCGCTGGAAGTCAGATACAAGCAAAGATGGGTATGTTGTAGATTACCTTGATAGCCGTCTTAAGTTTCGGGAAAAACTGAGATTGTAATATATTTTAGGTATTTTATGTCAGAGAACATTTTACATTCTACTTCTTTGTTATTTCTATATTAACCGCTGGTTATCGACAAAACAAAGCTGTGTGTGTTTGTATAGAATAGAGATAAGACCCAAAATTATTAATTATATGAACATTGTACATACTCTTCACTGGTACATACAAAGTGTGTTTAAATTTGAATAGATATATTTATGTAACTGTGACGTCATAAATATATTTAAAAGGAGTTAATAATGCATGGGCTCTTTTGCCTTGACTACTGGGATTTACCTTCAGCAAAAAAACAATATTTAATGTTCAATTAACATTTATCCCAAAACCACTTTCAATAACCATAATCCTTGTGCCGAAGTATCCAAACTTCTAACGCAAAGTGCTTGTATATATTTTTCTTCTGCGATTGTTTACTTACATGATGTCTAATTTAACTGTGGATTGTACCTCGTCGTTTCAGAACATGATAAGCAGATGCGATAGTACATGGCAATAGTACATAAATATGTACCATATTTAACACCTTTTTAATTGAATATACTATTGGATGGGAAATTGAATATTTTTGCTTTTTAACATGCGTGGAATCTCTCGCCTCTCTCATAGTGTACAGCTTCAACCCGTTTGTAAGGAAATAAAGTAAGCGCTTAGTTTTAAACGTCTTTTTCGTACCCTCTCCAAACTTCGATGAAATGTCCAGACCAAATCCAGGTATTGTCATTCGTTGTGTAGTCCTTTCTATTTGTTGTTGCATTTCACAACAAAGCAATTCTTCACCATTTTGTTGACGGATGTATCCACCCAGTGCGTTCAACGCACATGTTCCTTCAGACGGCGCCTTCTTAGCGTTCAAGGGTTTATTATGTAAAACTCAAAACGGACGTGTATAGCTGATGAATCCCACAGCATTTTCAAAAAATAATAGAACATTAAGATTTTACTGAAAGTATTTGAATTGTTAATCAGATTTTGGTGTAAAATGCATTAAGTATTTCATTTTTTATTTATTTATACATTTATTTTTTTATTTATTTATTCTCATTTATCTATTGTTAGTTTATTTAAGTATTATAGAGATTTCACATCTAAGCGATTCCTAAGAATGGCGCAAAATTATTATGGTGTATTTCCTTGGAAACAGTGAAATCTTTATGACACCTCATTTTCTATATACTTGTTGACAATATAATAATATCGATTTAATAATTTAGTAACACTTAGAAAGGCAGATAAACGTTTTTGTGTTGTGCATCCTTTAGTGTTTTCACTTTATTGCTAGGTAACAATACAAATATTTTCAAATATATTGCCTCAGAATTGCTTTCATTAACATAAATCATTGTACCGTTTTCGTTAGACCAATGACTAAAGTGGAGGAAAAGCTTAATTACATAAATCCTTTGTACGTGTTAGCCTAAATAATTATATCCTATAGTTTTACTGATTTCCTTATGAATATACTACAACATATCAACACGACAATTTCATTTGTTACATAATTCTGTTTTTCTTTACATGCAGCACTTAATGGGGGATTTCATTTTAATACGTAATTCACGTAAATCCACGATGTGGCGATATTCCGGTGGTTTCAATAGATTCAAGGGATTATCTTCATTTGTACCACGGCATAGAATGAACTGAGTCCATGAAAAGTCCAGTAGATACAGTAAATTATCAGGAACTAATTGCAACATTTTATTTCTTTACGATAAAGGCTTCTTTCGTACATCATTATATTGAACATATTTCACGAAAATCAGTCTACTCCTTCCCACGTCTAAATGCGCAATATACAACGTTTTTACAAATTGAAAGTCAAGGCTGTGTATACGTTATATGATTCACACACGTACACATACTTAACAAGCTAATGTAAGAGATAAACATTTATGTTCAAATAAAATACTCGTGTCATAAACATGCATTCTATAAAATTTCGTTCATACCTATCCATTTTCATCTTTAATTTGGGTATACTGCAATATATAAAAACAATTTCAAACGTCGCTCATTTTAAACTTTTCTCATGTATGAAGCACAATGCAACAAACTGTATATTTTTGCTTTTGTTTTTCTATGTTCGTGTAATATATTTCTTATGTGTTTTTAATCTTTTACGTTGAGTTAGCCGTAACGACGAGGACCGTGATGGAGAATCGATTGCCAATCAGATAAATTTCTTTAAGTTTTTGTTATATTTTATTTGAGAGTTCATAACTTGCAAAGGACAGCTATCATCATGCAATACATGTAGTTGTTTTGATGGATACTCTGGTGACCCAAGCATTAACTATCAGAAAAACTGTATTGCCATCGATATATGGAATATAATGGAAGTTTCCACTTTTCATTGGTTTTTCATTAAAAATGACATTTTAGTCTAAGTATATGATGTTTTTATTCTCTTTTTCTATCCTGAGACATGTGTTAAAACACTTCCCAAATTATTAAATAACAAGAAAAAACGAAGTATTACTATTTGCATTTTTGTTCTGATGGAATAATCTAATAATCGTCAATTTTTCATTAATAAATGATGTTTCAACCTCAAAGTAAAGCTTTCCCCGAAACATATTTGAGATTGAGGATACTTTGAAGCATTAAATATTACGAAAAACAAAATGTTGCAATTAGTTTCCATTTTCATGAATATTTCTCCATATATACTAGACTATGAACGAAATGTGGACCTGTACCTTGTGCACGAGCGAATATGTTTTATTAACGCAAAAAACCTACGCGCGTCAGGTATATTATTCCTATAGATTTTGCTTAGTAGTTCTTGCAACTGCTTTTTGCGTTTACCTGAATGTTATGTTACGACTGCGCCATCTGTAATTATTTAGTAATAGTGGGCTAGAAAAGATATCAAACAGGCAGTTTCTTTTCATTATGGTACGTAATTCCTGTACAAAGAAAAAGTCACTTTCACATCTGGAATCGTTATTCCCGTCGGGATTTCAACCATTGAGTATTTCCTTTATAGTGACTTTGAGCTGTGACTTTACTGTGTCTAGACCCATTATATTAACTGTACTTTTTCAGTTATTACACAAACTCATTCAGGTTACGTTCTTCCTAATTGTCAAGTTACTTGACAATTATTCATTATTCGTACCTTGCCGTGTCAACACAATTACTGTGGACATAAGAGGTTTTTATGGCAAAAAACAAATTGCCAACTCAATTGCTTAAAGTTTTGGAAGATCTAATTTCAAAACTCTTATTAAAAGCCAGATTTGCCAAAATGCTTACTTGGTTCATTAAAAAGCATATTTCAAAAACTAGAAAAACATCATAGCTAGCTTTAACAATCGTTCATTGGTAAACCAAGCTGTATATATAGTTTTTCACAATACTTTCCGGTAATATTTGTAAAAATTATTGAAATTGACAATATTGTCTACGCTATCATAATTAATTGTTTCCCAATTTCTACGGTGGTCTAGTGTACAAATTAAGGAGGATCAAAGGTTCCAATACTTTCATATCGGCGGGTTCTAAAATTACTAAACGCCTTCGACATCGACAGTATGACCCTGAGATCATCGCTAAGACCATAGGTCATGTGTTAGGTCCCTTTAAAACCCAGTGCAGACTTTTCCTTTAGCGTTGCTCGCTAACAGAGCGGTGGGAAATCTATGACGGGCCTTGTCCAAACCTTTTCAAAGGAGACAAGGTCCTGATCATCGTCCCCTCTGACTGTTAGTCGGGACTCCTATCGATTAATTATCTGAGCTCGTAAACCGCTTAAACACACCAATTGAGTAACGTTTGTTAATCTAATTGACCGTCGTATGTCGGCATCGTAACCGCAGCAAAATCGAATATTTTTGTAATGTTTTTAGAACTCGATCCCCCATAGCCCCTGCCCCACCAAAACTGGGGCTATTGGTGTATCAAGATGAAAAAAAACGGTTACTTTTATCCTAAATCTGGCATGTCTGTTAATAATTTTTGTTGGTTCAAAAAAGCGGTTTCCTTGTTAGATGTATTGGAGTCGACTAAGTGAAGTTCCGATAGATAATGTCACCAATAGTCTTTCAAAATCGGGGCTAATAATTCTTATTATAGCAATACATCAACTAAATATATAAAAGAAATAAAAAAAAAAAAGACGTATGGAGAAAAAAAAACGGGAAGCACATAAACAAGACATCATGCAACTTCTGATTGCTATGCAGTTGTTATACTGACTTAAGCCAATCAATCAAAGCGACAATCGTCACTCGCTGTAGTTAACCGCTGTACGCGCCCATCTTTTCGCTGACCACAAAAGCAGTAAAATTAAATAAAACACCCTTGAACTTACCGACATCACAAATGATGTAAATGTGGGTAGCATTTTATTGTACATGTGAATGGTAGGGCATACCTCTTTCAACTATGCCATAATAAATTAAGTTATGATCTGGTAAATAGCATTTATCCGTTGGTGGACAAGACGGTGGCAATCTGTGAGAGTACGTACATGATAAATACGATTACAAGAGAGAAAACATACTGTGTACCATTACAAAACTCTGATTGATTAACTGTTATTTACATATTTAAGGTTGTCTTTGAATCTGAAAAATATGTAAAGGGTATAGTCACAAAAGGAAGAAAAAGCATCCGCCAGTGGGTTAGTTCTTTCAACTTGCTCTACTTGAATGCTTCCGGAACCGACTGGATTCTTCATCCCGAGGTAAGAGTTTACAAATAAAGTATAAAATGCTTTTGAAACATTGAAGTTTGTAAATTTTGGAAACATTGAACTTTGTAAATTTTTCTTTATCTCATAGTTTTTTAATCTTCTGATTTCATAGTAAAAATCATTGTATCATACGATTCATTTGTAAAAAAAATATATATATATATATGCAGATTGTATATCCAAAACTAGTTATGGTAAAATTCTGATAGCTACTCAGGAGGTTAAATCTTATTGTCAGACTAGGAATCGAATCCCCCAAAGCCCTTGATCAGTTTCCAATATCTCTATCCACTCAAAAACCTTAAGTAATATTTCTTGGCCGAGTAGCACTGATTCAGTTTATTGGCAGTTAAAATTCAAACTTTTGTTACGTATTTTATGCATTTATTTACTTTATTCCTTTATTTATCTTTTATTTGAAAAAAATCATCAAGATATGACAAATGATGTACTTATCCAAGGTACCTGCTCTGAATTGTGTTTTAAGAATCCCTGGTGACGCAAAAAAGTTATTTTGGTATTGTTAAACTTATTTCTGTTGCAGTTCTTATACCCCTTTTCTGTTGTAGCACTTTCTAAGTACAGAATGTCCACATTTATTTTGTGTACAGTGTATAATACTCTATGTTATATATTTGAATTATTTTATTAGAAAAACAAATATGAACCTCTTACCAGGCTTCTGACAATTTTCTTCATAATTTTGAAGAGACTACAACCATAACTTTCACGAAACACAATAGTTTTGCTTAGAGTTTGATACAAACCATAAATCAATTTAGTCCTTCTTTACTAATCTATTTTTCAGTCAATTAGAAACGGTTTTTATCGTAAATTATATAATTTTCATTTCTCTTTGAATATCTAAAATAGGTATTTCAAGTACCCAACCATTCGTTCGAATAAGTTGAGAGTTATCTATCAGTAGCAATTAACTTTATTTAAGGACTTTTAATCATGAAATCGGTAAGAAATATTCTACACATTTCTTTCTGTCAAGATATGTATTAGAGTGATGTATCTAATAATACCATGATTAAACATGATATATTGGGTAGTACATTTCAATTTGTAATTTACAGACATTTGAGGGGAATACTGACTCGGAAACGGAAGTATTTAACGACTTCTGTCCAGTTCTTAAGACTACTGGAATACGGATCAATCCTCAAAAATGGCACTCGCATATCAGCTTACGATTCGATGTAACTGGCTGTGAACTTTGAATTATAAAAACTCGGTGATTGTAACTATAAAAACATGAGTCATATATATGTATAATAAGAAATTAAAGTTATACTTGTATATGATGATTATGATTATCAATATCACATTGTATAAAGGTGTCATACTTCTATCTCATAATTAAAATGATAAATGATGACAGTTGCGTTATAACGCTTTCCGTATACATTCATCTACATACACGCACATGCATACCTACATGCATCAATTTTAACAATGGAATGCATAGAAATAACAAAAGTAATATATTACAATATTGGCCGAAGTTATTGAACAATAATATGAAGAATCTGGGTTTTTTCCATATTGACATAGTTATTACGCTGAAGTCCGTCGTATTGACCTGTTTTACTTCATACCTACATTTTACATTTGTATTTATTCGGCATTTAATACAAGATAAAATGACACAATATACTTAAGTTTGCATATATTTATTACACAATATTTTAACGAATTACGACTTTACATCACATGAATTGGAAGTTAACGGCCACAGATAAGGATACTGGGAGACCGGAAAACTGACCGCCAAGTATACAACTTAAGGGCAGCCCAGGTGTCCCTCCGGTACACGAAGGATACGAAACACCGATCATGCAGAATGAAAAGGTGAGATCACAAGATTCACCCTTAAGTGCCCGATATCTCCCCCCCCCTCTCCGTCTGTAACAGACGGATGAGGCCAGCCACTCCCAATCTGCACAGACTGAGTGGTTTGTCCTCTCCGGCACACAGAGGACGACATGGCAACAATGTATTGTATCTAGCCTTTTATTTGCACCGTCCTTGACCTCTTACTGCATAGCAGTAGGTTCCTATTAATAAACTGGGCCTATAGATCTATGTCGGTCTCCCAGTATCACGCCAGATGCTGTGACAAAGAATGAAATTAGATCTCTCATCTCATCTCATGCTCAGTATATCCCTAGTCCAATGGATGACTGCAACAGACAAAAACTCAGAGCAGAATCGGGCCCTAAAAAGAGGAGTGGGTGGGTGGGATTTGGGGCTCGCTCAAAATTATTGTCAGGAATGAAGCAGTAGACACTAGGACGTCACATATCATTGTTTCACAAACACCAATCAAACAACAGTGTATACACCACGGCATTCATGTTACTTCAATGGAGGTAACTCTCACTATTTTACTCGCATTAAATTGGATTAACATATATCACTGTTATGCCTTATTATCGAACTGATTCCATATGTCCCAGTGTTTCCTAATCAATGTTTTCGCCACATTAGTGGTAAATGCAAATTGCGTCTAAAGTCACTTTGCCTAACTAATAGGTGTCTTAGATTACACCTTATTTATTCTGTCCATAACGGAAGCTTTCTGATAACGACATAGCTGTAATTCAATAATTTTAATAACTGTTAAACTAAGAATACACATTTTTAAATGTATATCATTTTAATTACCGGTCCTTATTGCGTGTGGGAAGATTAGACCAGTATCTGATTGTAAACTGACCGTTCGAATTCGGTATCGTAAAAGAAATTTCATCGACTTCTTTTTGAGCTGTCATCGATGCATTTAATTTTTCTCTTGGTATGGATTTCGTCATGTAATCAAATTATTTCTCTTTTTCCCTATCCATATACATGTTGTTACAAATATAATAATTTTTTGAAAGTTTTATAGCGTCATTAATGATATATTTTTTACATCACTTACTATTCATTTAAACGGTAATAAGTAATGATGGTCTATGTGTTTAATGTAATAATACATGCAACAGAATTCCATATTAATATTATTCGTTTATTTGCACCTTAGGAAAACCTCCTACATAGAAAAGTAATACATGTATCATCATCCTTTCTTGAATTATTTTGAAAACATTTCTTTACTTTCGTTTGTTCGAAAATAGGTCATATATACAATACTATAAAGTTTGTAATAAGTAGTCTATACAATGTGTTCCTTACACAATAATACGAAGTTACGCTTGAATTGCTTTGTTATATATTTAAATATTATGTTTATGCATGCTATCTTTGTGTTATTATTTCATAAACAATACATATATTTTCCATAGGTTTTGTTTTGCTGAATTGTACATCTAGACCATGTCAAGTCTCAAGATATTCTGACTATGATAGATTGTGAAAATTGGAACTTTTTAGTAGCTTTTATGTAACGGGTCATTTCAATAAATTATTGCCTTTTCACTTATTCGTCATTTTGTTTTTAAGACTTTCACAGTTTATTGTGTATTTTCAAATAGTTCTCTATCTGCAGTGAAAACTGACATCTAGCGTCTCGGACTAGAAATTATCTCTCGATGTCTTTCTAGATCTGTCCAAGAAGTCAGAAATCTAAGGCCTTTAACCAGAGCTACAAATAAGTGAAATATTCCTGACGTGGAGTTAAAAAATAAACAAACACACAAATCTGTTCACACCGTGATACGCATATTCGAAGTAAATGTGGGCAAAAATTATCCACACATTCATTTCCTATCTTGGACTGAAACATACTTGCAGATGATGAAAGACAGGAAAAAAAAAGACATCTGACTTAGGTGTGTGACAAAAGTATTCATAGCAAAGATGTCGGAAAATATTCAATTATAATGCAGTTGCAGTGCCGACGTAGAATTGTACAAATGAACATAAAACTTTATACACAAATACCGGCAGATTTAACAAAGCTATAAACGGTTTGTGTGTTGCATTGTAATTGAATAATTGATATATGCTTTACGTCACCCCACGATTATTTTACGTCTGATTTTCTGTCTGATGCATTGCATTTGCAATGGACCCACCCGAAGCAGTGAGGGATCTTTTACGTAATACGCCTACCGTGAACTAGGTTTTACTGCCCAGTCGGAAAGAAGGAACACCGATGTGCCCTGGGTTGGAGTCGAAACCATGACCTCTCGGTTGCGAGCCCAGCACCTCAACCACTAAACCACACTGATTTTGCATTTATGTAACATATTAGAAAATCAATAATTGAGCCAGAGGCGCACGCAAGGAAATTGGGATTTTATGAGTAAATCTGAAGTAAGGTTAAAACATGTAATCTCCCTGGCTTCCGGGGAATTCCTAGCCTATTTAAAAAAAAACGAGATCTCTCAAGATCTTCCTTCTTTCGAGAGGCTGGAAAGTTGAGACCAGGCTGAGACGTCACAAGAGACATAACTCTTATCTCAAATTGAAGATAAATGTGCACGCCTTTTATACAAAGTTAAGGTAATATATTTTTTATTGTATGTGTTCATGTTTTTTTGGGTTTTTTTATTTTAAACAAGATCACATTCTAAGAAGAATAAAAGGAAGAAACATTCTTTTATATTAAAGTTGTTTCACTGCTTGTGAATAATGCGGAAAACAAGGGGGGGGGGGGGGGGGGTCATAAGTACGCGTTACAAACATACTCTAAACGTTGGTGTAAAAAAGAGAAAGTTCATGCTCTTAATGATTGGAAATATGAGATTCTGAAAATTATCGACATTTGTATTATCAATTTTACGGAAAATCCCCATTCAATCAAAACAGCCAAAATATACAGTACTGCTGATTTAGCAGGCAATAATATAATACTTGTTTGAAAAACATATTATATTGATGTGCTTCGAACTGAATTAAACTCTACCAAAATGTATGTTGCATCGAATGACACCTTGCATACACTATCCTCTATTCCGGTAAATAAACTGAAACCTATCCTGGACGAAGCTGATCTTCGAAGTTTACGCAATTCTGATTGATATAAACTCAATTTGATTATTTTATTTTCATATAATAAACTCTTTCCTCGTATTCCGTCTCTTCCACCCAAGCAGCAATTTCTCAAAATTAAATTTATTAAGAAAGGCTTCGATCTACTTAACATTTCTAATATTTTCCGTGATCATAGAGTCACATCTAAAATCCCCCAATATTTTGAGAATTTAGAACCTCCACTTATTTGTTACCAGTACAAAAAGCCTATACGAAATCTTATTTTAAATTATAATAAAGTTACATCTAACCCTGATGTTTCAGTCTTATTCCTTCGTCGTGTTCTTGTAAAAAATTTTAATATGTTTATAAACCGGCAGGTAATGTTATTACTGGTGACCTAAACTGTATTTCGGACAAGAAATTGCGCACCCTTTTTGGAAAAGGACCTAAATATAGGTTACCATCCAGGATAGATTTCAATAAATGCCGTGACGTTATAGAAGATGCTTTAACTACATATTGTAAACGTTGGTGTAAAAAAGAACAGGTAAAGGTTCATGCTCTTAATGATTGGAAATACGAGATTTTCAGAATTGTCGATATCTGTATTAAGAACTTTACGGAAAATCCGCATTTATTTCAACAGCCTAATACATTGACGGCAAATTCTATTAAAAAGAAGATAGCTGACTTACATGCTAAATATGTCTTTGTTCCTGCTGATAAAGCAGGTAATAACATGAAAACTGTATTATACTGAAGTACTTAAAAACGAATTAAACTCCACTCATACATATGTGGAAAACCCTACCTCAAAAGACAGCACCTTGCACGATCACCTCATGGCCATGTCCGACTTCAAAATTAAAACTGATAAATCTGATCTACCAACCATATATTGGCTCCCAAAACTACATAAAAGTCCGTATAAATCACGTTTCATATCTAATTCTAGCCACTGCTCTACTACGGTACTATCGAAGCATATTACGTCTGCTCCAACTGCTATAAAATATCATATTATCAAATATTGTGATGTCGCATTTCATAATAGTAACATCAATTACTTTTGGTCGATTAAAAATTCTCATGAAGTTTTAGACAAACTTCTTTCTCTAAATTTCAAAGCGACTCAAATTCTACATTTGACTTTTCTACACTTTACACATCTCTGCCTCATGATTTGATTAAAAGCAAGTTGCTGTCTCTTATACAATGCTGTTTTCACAGAGAATCTAAAACGTATATATGTACTTCCAATAACTCCGGATTCTTTTCCAACAAACAATATACTTCATATAAATACTGGACTTGCAAGGAATTATGTAAAGCACTAGATTTTCTCATGAATAATATTTTTGTGCAATTTGATGACAAGATATATCAACAAATAGTTGGGATTCCTATGGGTACTAACTGCGCGCCTCTGATAGCAGATTTATTTCTTTATTGTTATAAGAGGGATTTTATCGTTTCTCTTCAAAAATCAAAACGTTTTGACCTCATTGACAAATTTAATGATACTTGCAGATATCTGGATGATATTTTGGTTATCGACAACCCTGAATTCGAACAATTTATATCAGAAACATATCCACCAGAGCTCACATTGAATAAAGCTAATACTTGAGATAAATCTACACCTTTCTTAGATTTAAACATCAAAATTTTCAACCACCTAATATATACTAATATTAATGATAAACGTGAGGATTTTGGATTTCCTATTGTAAATTTCCCTAACTTGGATGGCGATGTCCCTCGACTCCCATCATATGGAATCTATATATCTCAATTAGTTCGATTTGTCAGAGGCTGCACCGATGTTTTGGACTTTCATAAACGAAATTTAAAAATTACTACTAAACTTTTAACTCAGGGTTACATATATCACAAGCTAAGAAAAACATTCGGCAAATTCTTCAGATCTTATTCAGAACGTCTTTCTAAATTTGGAAATATTTCTTTTCAACAGTATGTATCCAAAGGAATTTCCCATCCTTATTTTTACGGTGATCTCGTATATAAACTAAGGAAAGTAATCAAACGTCTTCTAAATAGACAATATGATATTGAGATTATCAAAAAGACTATAGGTCTTGTATTTGGCCCCTCTACAGCCTTATGCAGACTTTTACTTGAACGTTGCACGCTGATTAACAGGGCGGTGGGGACTATATGACGGGCCTTGTCCAAACCTCTTTCAGAAGAGACATGGTCCTGAACCTCGTCCCTTCTGACTGTTAGTCGGGACTCCTACAGATCTAAGGTCTTAGCTCGCTTTCAGACTGACAGAGCACGGTTTATCATGTTGATGTCGCATATATTTTTATACCGTTATGTGTTTTACAATACCTTACGTGCTTATATTTTTATGACCTCTCAATATGCGATACCTGCTGACCCTTGTTCTTTACATGGAGGATTATTTATAAATTTTTAAATGTACGTCCTTTGATTGTTCTGCTGTTACGGTGAGTGGGAAGGTGGGCCCGTAAACCGGTTAACCACATCATTTGTTTGACAAATTAAAAGACCGTCCTAAGTCGGTATCGTAATTGCACTACAATCAAATATTTTTGTAATGTGTTATATGTTCTAGTATATTATTTATATTCATGTATTGTATAGTCCCATGGTGAGCCAGTAACTCCTCTTTTTTCTTGCAATACTACTTCATGACTATATCTGGTTTCAAAATTAACATTGCTAAATATGATTTTCCAACCATGTATTGGCTCCGTAAATTACATAAAAAATCCATATAAATGACGTTTTATATCTAATTCTAGTCACGGCTCCACCACTGTACTTTCTAAACAGATTACGTCTGCTCTAACGGCAATCAAAGATCATACTATTTAATAATGTCATGTCGTTTTTCACAACAGTAAAATCAATTACTTCTGGTCTATTAAAAACTCAGATGACGTTATGGGATAGCAACTGTCATATAATATCTAAGCTACTCAAATCTCGTAATTAGATTTTTACCTTACATTCCTCTCTTCCACATGATTTGATTAAAAGTATGTTGCTGTCTCACATACATTGGTGTTTTAACAGAAAATCTGAAACTTGTATCTGTACTTCCAATAACTCAGGATTCTTTTCAAACAAAACTTATTTGGATGGTGATGTCACTAGACTCCCATCATAGGGCATCTATATATCTCAGTTTGTTCGATTTGGTAGGGGCTGCACTAATGTTTTAGACTTTCCAATCAAAAACTTTCAAATGACTTCAAAACTTTTATCTCAGGGTTACAGATATCACAAACTTGGAAAAACGTTTGGTAAATTCCTTTGATCGTATACAGAACTTTTATCTAAATAGAAATATCACTTTTTAACACTAGTATGCAATGGAATTCCCCATCCCAATTTCTACGATGATCTTGTATACAAACTTCGGAGAGTGGAACTTTATTTGGTCGGGTTCCAAAATAATTAAACTCCTGCGACATATAATATGACGCTGAGATCATGAAAAAGATTATAAATTTTGTATTGGGGCCCCTCTAATATAGACTTTTACTTGAACGTTGCACGCTGACTAACAGGGTGTTGGGGACTAAATTTGGGGACTTTTTGAAAACTCTTTCAGAGTAGACATGGTCCTGAACCTCGTCCCATTGGACTGATAGTCGGGACTCCTACAGATCAAGGGTCTTAGCTCGCTTCCAGACCAGCAGAACACTGTACGAAGTCAATTCAAATAATTCTGCGAAACAGGAGAGATGTGTACAGAGTACCCGAATACTTTTATCTCGGTACCTGTAAATGGAAATGATAAGTACGGCCTATTTCGCGTAATCTTCCCAGTTTCTCTTCTAGTCCTTGTAGTTTCCCGACTGAAGTTGTGTTCCACTACTTACTGTACTACATATACTAAGCAGAGAATTCGATTTTTCTTCACGCTTCCAGTCATTTACTATACAGAAACGTTTATTTGTAGATGTAAATCTTTTCTTTTTGTGAAACAAAACAACAATGCCCATTCCCATATCAATGTATAATGAAATAAAAATATTATGAAAATAAACTAAATGAATAGTAAATTTTTGTAACTTAAAGACTGTTACAGAGCATTATCAACTTTAAAGTTGGAATGCCCAAGATTAAAGTAGGATTAAAGATGGAGTTTCCAACATTACATTTGGAATTTCCAGGACTAAATTCGGAATTATTAAAGATTAAAGTTCGAATAACCAAGATTAAAGTTAGAATATTCCAAAATTATTTTTTAATTTTATTGTTGGAAAAACGAAAAATAAAAATGTTTCAATGTAACACTAATACGCTTACGTAGAAGCCGATGATACATGCATATTACATTTAAATCATGAACAAACAAGGAGTATTTGGAGATATAAGAAATACAAAGATTGCATCTTTATATATGAACTTATATACACATGCATACGTATGCACATGCAAATATATATACACATACATTGCATGCACACATTTTTTAATCTAGCATTGACTCCAAGGTATCAAAATAACCATTTTAGCTTTTGCTTATACTTGATTTGATTTGACGTAATATATATATATATATATATATATATATATATATATATATATATATATATATATATATATATATATATATATATATATATATATATATATTTATATATATATATGTATTTACAGACATTTGTTCACGTGCGTTTCCGACAACGGAATTTCAGATAAGAAGCATTCTTGCATTGAATGGGATAATTTGACTTCTTTTTCTTGTCTCCTTCGTGTGTTCGTGTGTGTATATTTATATATTTACCTCATCGACTTAAAAATTGTAGAACTGACGGGTGTTGCATGCAACCAGGGAACGCTTACCCCTCCCGGACACCTGGTCTCACCTCCATTTAATTCGGGTTCGCATTTGTCTGAATATGACACTATTCACGATATTGTCCTTTTATTCCATGGACTATGAGATATGGTTTACCCTTTGACACTTCTTTCTTTCTACATCATATTGGACTATTCATGATATTGTCCTTTTATTCCATGGACTATGAGATATGGTTTACCCTTCGGTACTACTTTGTTTTACATCATACTGGACTTCTCTAATAACAGACTATTTCAAGCCGTCCATTTAGCATTCAGACGTGCCTGTAGATAGTAATGAGAAGCGCCCTCTTGTATGTTTTGCAAATAAGGGAACTGACGCACTTAATTTATGTAACATTTTAAATCATAAGTCTGTTAAAGATAATATTCCTCCATACTTCAAAATGATTCCAGCAGCAAGTATACAGAAAAAGAGATCATCCAAAAGTTAAAAGTTCTTATAGATAATATTTTTGTGATATTTAGTGAGAATGTGTTCCAACAGGTTGCTGGCATTCCGATTAGTGCTTAATGCGCGCCTACTTCTGGCCGACATATTTTTGTACTCTTACGAAGCAGAATTTATACAGTCTCTGCTCTCAAAGGCAATAAACAATTAGCATCAACTTTACATACAGATACATCGACGACGTTTTATCGATTAACAACTTGTATTTAAGGATCACATCATATATCCAAAGGAACTCGAGATAAAGTATACAACTGAGAGCGAATCTTCTGTTTCATATCTCGATATACTCCTACCAATTAGTGACTATGGTTCATTAGTAACCTCTCTCTATGACAAACGTGACGATTGCAGTTACATTATCACCAGCTTCCATTTTCTGAGTAGCAACACCATCCTCTCCCGCATATGGCGTCTTCGTTTCACAATTTGTACGCTATGCCAATGCATGCTCTCAATACGAAAATATCGTCCTGACATTGAGGCTTCTTGCTCTCACAGAGATATATTGAGAAACGTTTGAAATCGTCACTGAGGATATAGGGATCTAGTGCAATTTCAGATCCCTCTTTCAAGAATGTTAACTGATATTTTGGGTCCTGGCCATACAAACTAAGCAACTGATTGCCCATGCAGTGCAATCTGGTAGAGATTTAAGCGAAAACATAGATTTGCTGAAAAATTTTGAATGTGTATTGAAAACATTGCTATTTTCAACACTAATGAAAATGATGGCGATGATATTATTTACTATGATTATACATGTACAAGTAATGGACCATTTCTGACCGTCATTTCTTTTATAAAAAAATCTGAAAAGTATGTTGAAATGTTTATCCTTGATACGAAAGAAATTCTTTAAGATAACTTTTTTAAAAGCAAAAGGGCTTCAAGTAAACAACTCATAAGAATAACATAACCACACAGAAATTGAAATAAATCAAAAATAATCTTTAGTAACAACAAGTGTGCAAAATGGCATTAAACTCATATTTGGCACTGTGAAGTGTTATATAATACTTATGAAAAAATAGCCATGTGATCATCGGTCAGACTGTTACAATATTATGGTATCAATTACAAATTGACCCTGATTGGACAGCCCTTTTCCTACCCTAAATACTGCTCTGGATGAAAAATCCCAGGCTTCTAAGTAGACGATATTGCTAGGTACATCTTTTTCTGTGGACATTTTTAGGGGGTGGGGCGCTCTTTTTTTACTAAAATGTAACGGAAGCTTCAATGGTACTCTTTTTCGTAGAAACTTCTCAATTCATTAACATGTAGCCCTATAGAAAACTATCTGCTACCTTATCTCCGGCCACAGTTATAGTGGATTATTACAAGCGATAACGTGTCCCTTATCACTACATTCTGTTCTGTTACAGTCAACGTTTATAAACAGAGGTCTACTACAAGGTATGTGTACCATTTGTGTATCATTTTTATGTTAACACAAAGTATGTGTACCATTTGTATGTTAACACAAGCCATGTGTGTCATTTGTATGTTACCATTTGATATATATAGCATTTGTATCTATACACATGGTATGTGTACCATTTTGCAAGTGTATGTTTTCACAAGGCATGTGTGCCATTTGTATCTACACGCATGGTATGTGTACCATTTTGTATGTTAACACAAATAATGTGTACCATTTGTATGTTAACACAAAGTACATGTATGTGTGCCATTCGTATGTTAACAGAGGATATGTGTATCATTTGTATGTTAACACAGGATATATGTACATGTAGCATTTGTGTCTATACATGATATGTGTTCCATTTGTATGTTAACACAAGGTATGTGTACCATTTGTATCTATACAAAAAGCATATGTTTCACGCTTATGTTAAAGTGTGTGTACCATTTGTATCACATTTTCATTAAATAACTTAAACGGAAGAGACAAGGAAGTTGGAACATCAATCTGCAATATGAGTTGATGAGTCAGATATTGCTGCTTTCAGTCTAGCTACTTTGAAATAAAAATCCCTTGTTATGGGACAATGAAGAAAAAAGTTGCTGAGAAGGAGGATCAAGTAAAACTCTGAGTTGCAATAAATCTGCGATAAGAAAAAAAAATCAACAAAATTGTTTACAATCATTTTCTCAGATCGAATTGTGTAACGATTTTGCTATTTGCCATTATAATGACAGGGGAACACAGAATAAGATTTGTGGATTTAAAGTTTCATGGCGGATTTACAGACATTGCAATCACAGTTTATTTGGGAGGACTGTATTTAGTCGTAAAATCGCGTGTATGACTCCGCGTGCCGTGAGAATACAATCCTTCCTACCCCTGGACTGATCCTTAAGTATAACATGTATGACTCCGCGTGAGAAAAGAGTCCTTCCTACCCCTTATTTGATCATTAAAATATAGCATGTATGACTCCGCATGAGAATACGGTCCTTCCTGCCTCTAATTTGATTGTTAAAATATAACATGTATGACTCCGCATGAGAGTACAGTCCTTCCTACCCCTGATTTGATCGTTAATGCAAAACATGTATATGGCTTATTGTGAAAGTTATATCTCGAGAAATATAGCCAAAGCGAAATAACCGGAAAAAAATAGTCATTTGACATATAACTGGTTAAAATGATTAACCGTCTAAGGTACCAATTGTTAATGTTTTAGTTCTTTTTATGAAGTTCTGGCTGTTGAACCTTTGTGATTTAGAGACCTGTCAGATTTTTTTTATTTGACTGGGTTTTTGTATCGTTTTTCCTTGTTTTCCTGTGTGACTATCCTGGGGCGGATTCAGTCGTCTGGTTGAGTCGATTAGGTAACGTCATATCTCTATAATAACTGAAGGTCCATTTATACATCATACATTAATTGTCAGAATTTAAAAAAAATACATTCACTGGTTTTTATTTATTAATCAATTAATAATTCAATTAATTTCTCTAATGTATTTTTTATTTTATTCGTTATTATTTGATTTGCTCCTTTCAATGTTCCAATTTTATCGACATCTAAATTTTAGAAAATCAAATTCAAAGTAAGTGGTTTCACTTTATTGTAAAACCACGACTGCTTTTTAAGCCAATAAACACAATTTGAATTACTTACAGATGAACACCGGATGGACCGCAGATATGAATGCCACCTTTAACATATCTTTAGACAATTCGACTGCCATACCGATCAGTAAAGGTGCCTCGCCTCTGAAGTTAGCGTTCGACATCATCATAAAGTTTACCCTTATTGTCATAATGTTTGGTATGGGCAGTACCATAGAACTTGATCCACTTATCAAACATCTTCGTCGACCAGTTGGAATAGCAATAGGAATGACATCACAGTTCATTGTACTTCCGCTGGTAACTTTCGGATTGGCGCATGCTCTTATGTTGTCCGATGTGGCGGCTTTAGGGATGTTGGTTATCGGATGTTGTCCGGGTGGTTCCACGTCAAATATCTTTTCATATTGGGTTAAAGGTGATGTGGCGCTGAGGTAAGGTCATGCAGTAAGTTACCTCATTTCTGGTATGACGGTTTCGGATAGTTTTATTGTTATATCTTTGAATACTTCCTCTGATTTTCCTCTTATGTTGTTATAGATGATAAAACGTTTCTTGTTATTTATTCTATTTTAACGATTTATTGTAATATGACAGTGCCAAATGGCATGCATCTTATTAGCATTTCTTATGTAAGCGTTTGGAGTATAATGTATTGTTTCTTCAGGTTATACATTATCTACACGTGCATGTACCTCTGTTTGGTATTTGCATATGATGCACGCTTTGCGAACGCTAACTAAAATATTGGTGATATTAAATGATAAAAGATATAAAATTCTGAGTGACTAGACGAATGGCATACCTGTGGTCATCAAATTCAAACTTTTAAAGTATATCTGTATCTTAATAAGATAATTGCTTAATTTTTAAGTCAATGTTTAGTCTGATAGATTTATCAAAGCTTTTGTTAATGCGTATTTTTTAACTTAAAATATGAGCTCATTGAGAATAAAGAGACTTACAACTTAACAAAATAATGAATCCGAAATTCCGATCATGTTAATATTATGTTTAGAATTGTCCGAGACTTTGAAAAAAAATTGTATTACCGTTACAAAATAAATCTATGTAGACTGAAAAGTATTATGGTAAATTTAAACATTTTATAACTTTGTCACTTCTTTTCTCACACATTTTCCCAGTATAAAATTTCCTTTCAGCATTTCCATGACAACTGTATCGACAGTGCTTGCATTTGGCATGATGCCACTGAATATATGGATATACAGCCGTAGCTGGACAAGTCACGCCCTATACATCCCTTATATCAATATCTTTATTTCTTTGGTGATGACCATAGTCCCGGCCTTAGTCGGAATACTTCTTCGATGGAAAATCCCCAAGGTTGCTGAGATTGTTGTCAAGGTAATTTATTTATCTTTAATAAGGAAATGTCAACAGGTCGTGGGTTCGAGTTCCATAACAGTTTATAGACAATACATTTGATACGATCAAATTCCCATAATTCTTCCAAATCTTCATTAATACTTTTTCTAATTGGAATTTAGCCTACCGTAACCACCACTAAATTATCTCAGAAATGCTAAGACATATCAGACACTTAATATACAAGCAAGCTGTATTTAAAAGTGATATTCCATTACGAAACTAACAATCTGTTTTGGTTTTTTTTTCTAAGTGCGGATCTGTAGCAGGCGTCCTGGCAGTCCTAGTGACATTGACCTTGTTAAGCATACTGTATCCATTCATGTACAGCGCCCCATGGAACATTTACCTTGGTTCTGTCTTACTTCCGTTTTGTGGTTTTGGATTTGGCTACATAGTATCTTTGGTTCTTGGCATGAAAGGATCACATAGACGAACCATTGCCTTGGAAACCGGAATTCAGAATTTCCCTCTATGTATGACACTAATGACGATGACATTTGGTAAAGCTAACTTTGCGAATATTGCCTTGTTTCCACTTCTATACGGAGTGACTTGTATTATAGCCAGTGTCATCTTCTATCTAATATTCCGACTTATACAACGCTTCAAAAGCAAGAAACTCCCAGATCAAAATACCACGGCAGAACAGGAGTTAGGAGTTACATTTCTGAGAAAACAAAATTCAGAAGAACAATGAGGAACCATTACTTAGCTTGGTTATTAGGCTAAAGAAGTGGAATATACCATTAGACTACTACATATTGTCGTATAATATTACATTTATCATACTGTACATGTACATATATTGGTAAACTTACATTACTTTTAGTTTATCAAATACAGTACTGTTTACCTTACTGACAAGATTATAAGAGAGTCGTGCCGACACTCGTGCGTACACTATACTATAGGACTATTTGGTATGATTATTTGTCTGCTTTTCATTAAGTAATCCGCGATTGAGAAAAAAGAAATGCTAAACGACGTCAAATATGCTTTATTCACTGTGTAAATATATTGTACTATAACAATATTTTGTATCATTATATTAGTCATACTGTATAGTTGTATAATAAACTGTATAATAAATTGCAAGTTTAGTATATGGTTTATGCATGGATTTTCAGTCACTCTGACTGCAAACTGAACATGATTTCTTTTATCAATTAGATTACAAATCTTCAAAAATAAAATCATCAAAAATTCATCATTGAACTAGTATGTAAAATGTGAAGACAAAAGCATTTCTCACTGCTTCGTTCTAATTTACGGCAAAAATGGATTAAAATTGAGACGACACTGTAAGTGACGATGATGATATTATTGGTGTACCTAATGAACGTAGAATATTTCAACTGTGTAATTTATTTGAACCCATAACCTTCGCTTTCAGGGAAGTGCACTACCACTTGACCTACAGCATCTGTCGCTTTTCTCGATATCCCCCTTTTTCTAAATAAAATCACACTCGTAAATTCTTACAATCACAACTGGTTATCATTTAACCGCCAATTGCATCCACCAGGAGAAAACGGTACGGTTAGGCTGTTCTTCGAACTATTAACCTTCTGCTCATGGAATAGAATACAAAGTGACCTATTGGGTAAATTTACTCCCATTCCCCTACACTTTGAATTCTTTTTGTCTCAAGTACTTCAAATGACCTCAACCGTCGTCTGGATATGTATCTATTCGAATTGACATTTACATTAAATCAAGAAAAAAGTAATTACAAAGTCGTCATTGGGAAAAATGTGTTAGCCATATTGAACATGTTTACACCATGTACATTTCTGTGCACCTCAGTATATAAACTCTCTTTCTTTCTTTCCTCTCTCATTTTTTCCAAGGTACGTCACTTAGTGAAATAATTTTATTCGTCATAGTAGTAATGAGTGTATGAAAATTATATACGTTCAATGAACCGGTGTTATATAGTAGTTTTTCCCCCTAGCAATCCCCCCCGGAAAACTGGCTATATAGTAGTTTTTCCCCTCGGAAAAATGGCTATATAGTAGTTTTTCCCCGGGGACATTTGGCTATATAGCCATTTTCCCCCCTCTTATAGCCATTTTTCCCCCGGGGAAAAACTACTATATAGTGGATTTCCCCCCCCCCCCAATGTGAAATTCCGGATTTTCTTTTCACACATACATGTAAGTAAATCCAGCTTGTTACCTTGTTAACAATAAATAGATTTCTATTTAAAATAGAGATATCTCAGTTTTTATACGGAGATACATCCAATTAATTTAGAGATATCTCATTTTCTTAAGTAGAAATGTCTTCAGTTTTAATCTCTTTTCCAAATACAAATGCATATATTTAGAGATTTATATACTAGAATTTCATTCGAGATATCTTTATTTAATCCGAGAAATCTCTATACATGTATATACAAATGGAAAAAAGAAAAACAAGTTCGTTTTTATGCCCCTGGAATGAAATTCGGGGGCATCTAGTTTTTGGCCTGTCTGTGACTTTTAGCCTGTGGCAAAAACCTTGACTATATCGTTTTACCAAGAGGTACAAGGCTTTGAAACTCCACATATAGTTTTCTTGTGATGACCTTTTATTTGGGACCATGATTTTTAACTAGTGACTTTGACCTTGGTGCTCTGCGTTTTCAAAAACTTAAACTTTGGCTCTATCTTTTGTACCAAAAGAAGAAGGGGTTTTGAACTTCATATATAGATTACTTCTGATAAGATCTTTAATTTGGGACCATGACGTTTGACCTAATGACCTTGACCTTGAAGTGTGACCTACTTTTCAAAAACTTAAATCTTGACTATATCTTCTACACAAAAGGGTGTAGAGCTTTGTAACTTAGCAATATAGATACTTTTAGATGAAACCTTTCATACTTTGCGTAAGGGACAAGGAAATCGCATACTCGTGATCATGATTTACAACATCTGCGACTAGACAAGCCTTGCCGTAGATTGCAAATCGTGGACACCTGGGTGGAATTCCCTTCTGTTATTTTCATGTTCATCATGTACTCTGTACATGATGAGCGATATTGTGATATATATAATGCATCAGTCTTAATTTATTTAGGAATTGAATGTTCAAGGAATTCTTGCACGTTCAATTCTTGTATTTGTCATTGGAACATTTTGATTGATCAATTCCTATTTTACTTATGTTGTATTACGAAAAGTTGCCTGGGATCGACTCTTGAGTCACAGCCTGACGTCATGATTGACATCTATACGAAAGTAAATGACGATTTTTACAAAGAAATAATAGAAGAAAATAGCATACTATGGTAAATATATAAAAAGAAAGACTTGTAAATAAATACATAAAACAAAAAATAAATACACACACATACATGTACACGCACAAACAAAACACTTAACAGTATTTAGAAACCCATTAACCATAACGCCATCGGTTTGATCCACAGGCTATTACTATAGTACATTTGCATTGCAATTGTTATCTGACTGATACAGAACGAACGTGCATAATTTCCAAACCGTTACGCAAGGGGGAAAACTACTATGGGGGAAAGACTACTATATAGTAGTTTTTCCGCCATAGGGGAAAAACTACTATATAGCCATTTATCCGGGAGGAAAAACTACTATGGGGGAAAACTACTATATAACACCGGGTTTTTTTCTCTCTCTCTCTCTCAAAATGTACAGTACGGCAACGTAGAAAGGTCATGAAGAAAATTTTTTAAGTCGTACAAACGAGATACTAAGTCGTACAAACGAGATACTAAGTCGTACAAACGAGTTACTAAGTCGTACAACCGAGATACTAAGTCGTACAAACGACTTACTAAGTCGTACAAACGAGATACTAAGTCGTACAAACGACTTACTAAGTCGTACAAACGAGATACTAAGCCGTACAAACGAGATACTAAGTCGTACAAACGACTTACTAAGTCGTACAAACGAGATACCAAGTCGTACAAACGACTTACTAAGTCGTACAAACGAGATACTAAGTCGTACAAACGACTTACTAAGTCGTACAAACGAGATACTAAGTCGTACAAACGAGTTACTAAGTCGTACAAACGAGATACTAAGTCGTACAAACGACTTACTAAGTCGTACAAACGATATACTAAGTCGTACAAACGAGATACTAAGTCGTACAAACGACTTACTAAGTCGCACAGACGAGATACTAAGTCGTACAAACGACATACTAATTATAAGTCGCATAACTGTGTAAAAATGATGGACTTGTAAATACTGTTGACTTCTTCCGTACGAAGTACCCCGAAGGGAAGCATGAATAATATAAATAACAAAAACACTCTGTATCCACAACTTTTCGGCCATTTGGCCTTTATGACTTGGCCTTATTCGCTGCGTTGATTTGACCAGCAGTTATGGATTTTAGAAACACCTAGAAAATGACACGAAAGCTTTGATTTCTCAGTATTTGTGGAACCGATATAACCGGACAACCAATTCCATTGCGGAAGCCCATCGGTTAGAATGGTTAACTGACACTGGACCATAGCAAGCATCTGATATCATAAATTTGAATTGGAAGTTCAGATTATAGTTCAGTGGCGGATCCAGAATTTCCGAAAAGGGGGGCCCAAATGGGTATTAGCCAAACTTCTCAGTCATTTTTGGTGCAAAATCTGGATTTTTACTAGTGAATATGTGACCAAAATATGTCCCCCCCCCCCTCTAAATCCGCCACTGTAGTTGTGGAGGTTAAAAACAACAATGATAAGAGGAAATTCCTTCATCTTCTTTTACGTATATAACATATACAAATATTGTATGTATTTCAGCAGTCACGTTATTCGTTAATTACGAAACACCAGGTCGAGTTATACCGAAGACTGTGTATGACTACTTCAATCCCATTCTTCTTCTTCTTCTTCTTTTGCGAAAATGATGTGGACGTTTTTGCGTACAAATGTATAATATGGACGCCCCTGGCTAGTAGGAACGTGGTGTATTTTGTACATTATGTACATTGGTTTTATCTAACAAACCTCAGTCTCTCCGTTACATGTGTTAGAAAAGAAAATTAAAAGTATAGGTATACAATTGGCAAAATACTAATCATTGTAGGCCACGATTTACCCTTAATGCTTTAAATATTATACGAGCTCCCCAGGCTTCGTCCCCAGATCCCCCCACTAGGGTTTTTCCCTGGATTAACTAGACACCACAAAGCAATCCCAGACGCATTGCCTTCACATGTGTATTTTTGCTTAAAAATTGCGCTCCGCCACATTATCATCACTTCCTGGATTCACCCCTAGCTTGTACCTACGGCATACTACGACTTAGTATCTCGTTTGTACGACTTAGTATCTCGTACGTACGACTTAGTATCTCGTACGTACGACTTAGTATCTCGTTTGTACGACTTAGTAAGTCGTTTGTACGACTTAGTATCTCGTTTGTACGACTTAGTATCTCGTTTGTACGACTTAGTAACTCGTTTGTACGACTTAGTATCTCGTTTGTACGACTTAGTAACTCGTTTGTACGACTTAGTAACTCGTTTGTACGACTTTAAAAAAAATCTTCATGACCTTTCTACGTTGCCGTAGTACAGAGACGTACAGCGTAGAATTTTCACTCGATGTACATCAAATCACAAAAGGACAATGGTTTTCCACTATAATATGTGCACAATGTACCAAGTACTGAGCTTTTCCTCATTAATCTGTATATCTTAAAGTTTCCTTCTGTTTCTATATCTCATATGCTTTTGTTTGCTTGTTTGTTTTGGGTTTGGTTTGGTTTTGTTTTGGTTTTTTTTTTTTTGTTTGTTTGTTTTGTTTGGTTTTGTTTTGTTTTGTTTTGTTTTTTTTGTTTTTTGGGTTTTTTTGTTTTTTTTTTTTTTTTGTTTTTGGGTCTTTGTTTTCTTTTTTGTTTTTGCTCGCAATAACAACACATAAATATGAAGTTCCAATATTTATTTTTAATTTGTCTTAGTTTACTGCTTTGTACATAGCTTTCTGTTTGTTTCTAATTATTGTGTCCTGAAGAAGGGATATATATATATATATATATATATATATATATATATATATATATATATATATATATATATATATATATATATATATATATATATATATATATATATATATATATATCAGCAAGAAAGATATAAGTTCTACGATTCCATATTTCTATATATGGTTCTATAAATATCTATTTTATTACACTAATATTTGACATTGTACACATCACATCATGACCAACAACATGCACAATCTACGTCATCGCTCTCCAATGAATCATAATCATTGTCGTTTGGCATGCTTGCTTCCACGTCTCTGAGCGAGGAATCTTCTTTCACTGTAGACATATGACTTTTCATGGTCCGTTTTGACACTTTCGAGGTATCTGACTGTTCTGTTGTTTGGCTTTGACTATCACTGACATCAGTCATTTGTGGCAGTCGAACAACTAATGGTTTTAATTTCGTTTTCTTTACCTGCTGTTTGTGGAAAAAATTGTGACTTATATATATTCCTTCACTTTTACTAGAGGCGTTACGTCCGCGTATAGTCCGAATAAGGAAATCGGAAAAATTCAAATGTTGTCTAGGCGTGCGTACAAAATTTTGATATAATGTGCGATGAGAGATCGTGGATTCTTGATCTGTTGTAGACGCATGCGTAGTCACGCGACTGTCATTATTTGTATCTGCATTGTTATTTTCAATTTTACTCGATTCCTGTTCTCTTTTTTTCTTATATCGCGGTGTTTTCTGTTTCTTGAAACGCGCGTGCTTTTTCCTGACTGGTTTTTGATTTTCGGGAACAGGGTTACTTATTTCTGAAATGAATAAATAATACATAAACATGGCATATTTTTTTCATATTCCAAGAATATTTTAAATACGTAGATGTTGGTATGCTAGCTACTTATGCCTATCTATATCACGAGATTTCGAGAACCCGTGTTCACTCTCTTGACTTTTCTTTCGGTTTTATGGTTGTAATGACTATCAATAAGTACATGTATTTGTAAGACAGTTTCCATGAAATGATAAGCAGTATAGACTACTATTGGTTGTAATTACTATCAATAAGTACATGTATTTGTAAGACAGTTTCCATGAAATGATCAGCAGTATAGACTACTATTGGTTGTAATTACTATCAATAAGGACATGTATTTGTAAGACAGTTTCCATAAAATGATAAGCAGTATGGATAACGATTTTCTGACATATCAATTCTTTTCGTGATAAAGAGTTATCCATTATTTGGGTAGGTATCCTACGCATATTTTACGCCAAATTATCGTACTTTTGTCGGGATTTTCATTATAACGTTAGTGCTAGGATAGTGACGTCAGAGTAAATGACGCAGATTTTTACGGTAAATTATCGTATGTCTGATATGCATGAAATGAAATATAAGATCAATGATCTTTTGTTCAGTAATTAGTTGAAAAATCGCTTGTGGTAATAAAGAAGGATTTCCTTGTTCTAGAGCAAACACAATATTCAAGATTTTGTAGCAATCAAGTTATTGTAAGATAATGAAAAAATCCCTCGACACTTGCCTGATGTATTGGATACTGTAGGTACTACTTCTGATATCTGGATATCAGGATGTCGACTGGAGTTACCCATCTCTACTAACATCGATCGTTCTCTGGAAATGTTTCTACAATAGTAGACAGTGGGTTATTTAATTAATGCTAGAGAAACAACATTGATGGGCACAGAGGAAGATACTGAAGCTGAATCTCCTTTCTCTGAGATTTTGAACACACAGCTCACGATATATATACAGCTAAATACACATCGGTTGCTTTATATGCTCCCAACTTACTTAGGCCGCTGAAGAGTATTTGACCAAGTCAGATAACTCTCCAAAGGGTCTTTTGATTAAAAAAAACTTAGAATGGTTAGGCAAAACATTTTACATTCACATAAATTCAAGGTAAAATTCTTTCTGTCCTATATAATCTGAATTTGAACATTGTGGTAAACGTGAAGTATAGTATTTCAGTGGCTAAAAACATAGGCTCAGCCTGTTATAAGCATGGCACCGCATAAATTCAAGCCAAAAATTCCAGGTAGCTTATTGGTACCATAGTGAATTTTAAAGGTCATATCCTATTTATTCAGTTTTAGGATAGATCTGCTTCAAAACAGAACCAGTTTCTTCTTATGATCTATCATAGAGACTCATAGTGACGTATCGATGTAGTTACCAAATGAAATTTTGGGGTTTTTCTCAACTTCCTTGATTGACTGTTTCAAACATTTTTCATTGCCATGTATAGATGAAAACAAACATTACTCAATATGTCCTTTCATGGCGGACATTTTCTCTTCTTATTTGAAATAAGATATATTGGATACATAATCCCTTGAATGAAGCAAAGAAATCCAAACCTTTCCTATGAAAAGACAAATCAAATCTGTATTTGCAATATTCCTGGCAACCCAGCAGCTTTATTCAGGACTAAATTAGTGTTATCTTTCTTGTCATCAACTACATTTGATTAGAGGAGCTCTTAAGTACAGAGATATAAAAGTTTTGCGAGCCGAGTATGTCTTTAATAGAACATTTCTTACGTTCAATAGTACATTTCCGTATTTATTTTTTAGAGTTATCGCTCTTTCCTGAGACATTCATACTGAACTTCTGAAGCAAAGTTGTAAATCGCCCTACTTGTTTTATGTGTAAATCCAAAGTACTGTGTGTAATAGAACAGTTTGCTAAAGTCTAACCAGTCAATGCTGTGAAAGAAAGCACTGTCACCAGCACTAGACTTATGAAAAAAGACAATTTTAGCAGCTATTAAACGAGTTTTTGTCATATCCGTAAAAACAACAAAAGTGAAGACAGGGTCAGCTTATTTCCACTGGCGGATTTAAAGGAGAGGTGGATGGAAAGCCTCCCCTCCCCTAAATTTTCAAATTTTAATTATTTTTATGTGTTCTTTTTTCAGAATAGAAATATAACCTTTAAGTCATATCGTTTATGTTTTTATTTGTGATATATTTTTACAACCTAGCGTTTCAATTGAATATAAAGCGCCCATGTATACTAAGATACGATTGATTTAACACCAGAAATTATCAAAATGCATGAAAAAATCGTTTTCTCTCTCTCTCTCTCACTCTCTCTCTCTCTTTCATTAGGCCGGCGTGATCTAGTGGTATCGCGCCGGACTCTTGATCGGGAGGCCGGGGTTCGAGTCCCGCTCTGGTCATGCCGGTGTCCTGTCTTTCGGACGAGACAGTAAAAACCGAGGGCCCGTGTCATGGTATGCATGGTACGTTAAAGATCCCTCACTGCTTCGGGTGGGTCCGTTGCAAAGGTCAAAAATTGTATGCCCCGCATCAGGCAGATGCCGTTACCATATACGTGAAATATTCGTGGTGTGACGTAAAACAAAAATCAATCTCTCTCTCTCTCTCTCTCTCTCTCTCTCTCTCTCTCTCTCTCTCTCTTACATTTCTCCCCTTATTTAAATCCTGCATCCGCCCCTGATTTCACTGACACATCCGAGAATCTGACGACAGTGACGTCATCAGTGACATCACATATGACTTGATGGCTCATCGAGCTCCACGTGTAACCTTTGCGATAAGTAAGAAACATCTGTTATGATGTTATCTTCTCCCCAGAGGTAAGGGGCTTTACGTGCAAAATACAATCCGATTATATCCAGATCTACACTCCCACTTCTGAAGGGTCGTAAACGAAGTTCCCTTCGCTTTCTCTAATTGAAGTTATAACGAAGAGGGGCGTTTGTCATTGGATGCGATAAATTGGTGATTATGATCACCAGAATGAGATCTCGATGTTTGATATCGTCAGATCTGAAATATCTATCAAATCTGAGTTTTTGCATTGGTAGTTATGTCATTATACACATCTTACTATCCTTTATATTTCAGAGAAAAAATATACCAGATGCTGCATCACCACAGAGCTGAAACTTAAACAGTGATTTAGTTTTAATTCAATTGAGGGATCGCCAGATCCGACTTTAACCACGCCCTTTACGTAGTTCCATTGTGACGTCATAATCAAATTCATGTTTGACGGGCCATTTGCTTATGACGTCATAATGAACAAATGTGCCAAAATGTGTGATGTCGGGCATTTGACGATCACTCAATTGTTGAAATCTGTGCAAATATTTTAAAAGTATGGAAAGTTAGACACGATGAAAATGACGTCATACAATTCACAAAACAACGTATACAACACAAACTTGAACAGTGATGGTCAAAACTTTGCACAGTAAGACACTTTAATATTTCACATGTATTCCTTGACAGCGTACTACCTTTTTGTTGAAACCAAATTTGACCTCTACTTTGACTTCTGACCTACTGTTTGAAAATTCGTATCAGTGTTACGTAATGACATCATCTCCAAGCGTATTATTTACCATGTTTAGTGTAGTTTAGTGCTTTAGTTGCATCCACGACAAAGAAGGGAGAACAAAAGCGGAAAGGAGAAAGAACGAAAGAGAAGAGGAGTGAAACGACTTATATATCATGGAAGGAAATATCACTGAGGAAAAATACAGACTAAGCCAACAAATAGTTTGATCGGAATAAATCTGCTCGACTGACACAATGCATAAGAACACTAAAATTCATATGAAAGTATGTTTAAATAAGAAAGGGGGGGTTGACATCAGCCTATGTTTGATTAAACTGAGTAAGTCTTACATGAGATACTGTAAATTCTAATTCACTTGTTTTAGTTCGACAATTGAGGGATCGCCAGATTCAGCTTTAACCACGCCCATTACGTAGTTTCATTGTGACGTCACAGTTAAAATCATGTTTGACGGGTCATTTATTTATGACGCCATAATGAAAATGTGTGCCAAAATGTGTGATGTCGGGCATTTGACGATCAATCAATTCTGATTGGTCCACACGTTAGCGTTCAGACATGTATAACCACGATATGCCGTCCTCAAATATAATACTACAGTGTACGTACTCTTTGTCCACATTGCCTCTGACTCCAACTATCAAAAATACTGTCTGTAACAACTTCGTTCAGTACTCTAAACGTCCATCTTAAGTCTCGTATCAAGGACGATTTCCAAGTTCTACCATTCACGTGCACTATTATTACAATCAAGTTGAACCAACAAAACTGACAACGTACATGACGTACCACCATGCAACATGCTTTTCAGCATGTCTTTTTATCTCGCCGCGCCGCAACAAAACTGCCTGTTACGATGCGATGTCGAGTCACTCGTGTATGAATCAATTTGTGATTAATAATTTGATCATAAAATTTTAAGAATATGAAACTGAAGAAACTTCTTATGCCAGTGCACTAAATATCAATTCGTTTCTCGGAAGATTTTAAACATGGCGCTACTCATCCCTAGCAACGAGGAATTTGGGGGCGATTTCAAGAGAAAAAAACGATGTTTGTGTTACAGTGAATAAGAATGGGGATAAAATTACTGTGTTTAATTGTTTCCGACAGGTATACCGTGGTTATACCATTGGAAACCACCGCAAAGCCAAGAAAACAATGGTTTCCAACGGTATAACCACGCCGGTCCACGGTATACCTGTCGGAAACCGATGAAACACAGCACGTTTATCCCCTAAATAGACACCGTTACCATGTTACAGCTGACATGCCGGAATGGGAACTGATCCGACTCAATCACGTGACAACATTGAAATATACCGTTAGGGAAATACCAAGCGAAAATCACGGTTCCATTCAGGACAATCAAAAGGAACGGCAAGTTTCTCATGGAATTCCATCATTGGTTCTCTTTTTTTTTTTTTTTTTTTTTTGTCTTTACTGTTTTTGGATCTGGGTAACTTGGGAAAAAAGTGTTAAAACTGAGGTACCGGATTGAGTACCATGAATGTACATGTATCTTAAAAGATGTTTTAAAAACGATTAAATCACTGTTTAACGAAAATGTTCGTGTACATGTATCAAAGCTATTGCCACTTGGGCCCAAAACCGGACTTTCTCAAGAATTTTCGCGGATCATGTGGAGTTAGGGGCCCGATATTATGTTTGATTCCTGCTTTGTCATACCAGGGTATGGCATTATATGGTGACAGCGTCTGACTGATGTAATACAGAGAAATTTATACCCAGGCAACGGAGCCCCCCCCCCCCCCCCCCCCCCCCCCCCCCCCCCCCCCCCCCCCCCCCCCCCCCCCCCCCAGGCATTGGGCTACTTCTACCGTAACATGAGTCTCTGGTTTTACTGCCTCATACTAAAACAGAGCACCGACGAACCTCCGGCGGGATTCGAAAACAGGACCTCTTGTTCACAAGCCAAACACCTAATCCTTTGTGCTACGTCGAGTTCATTAGTCAGCCATAATCTCATTGGTCAGTTGGCTAGTAGTATATTGAATTCTTTTTCGCTAGGCGACGCCATCAGAACCCGCGACCTTTGAATGCAATCAGTCAAGGGGAGAGAGAAGTTTACGTAGCGCATCGCCTTGACTCGTTAAGATGAAATTGTGCCTGCTCCGTCTTTTTTGGGATGAGTTAAGAACAACCTGCGAAGATACTCAAGAGAAGACTATGGAATCCGGATAGGGCCATAGTATGGAATGCGGACAAGGCCATATTATGGAATCCGGATAGGGCTATATTCACACCTTCGCACTGTAAAGTTGGGTAACTGAAATGCGGTGACGCGACATTGCGATGGCGATGATGCGATGGCGATGACGCGATAGTGCGATGGCGATGAAGCGATGACAATGATGCGATAATGCGATGGCGATAGTGCGATAACGATGAAGTGATATAGCATCGCTTCACTGTCACTGCACTATCGCTTTATCGTCATCGCACCATCGCGTCATTGCCTTCGCATTATCGCACCATCGCCTTTTCATAGTTTATTAGTTTTGCTATTGCGCATTTACATTTATCTATGTCCGTTTGGGAAAATGGCTGACATTGATGAACCCACATGCAATTATTTCTTTCAAGGATATACAAATGAGGAGATACAACTGCTACTGCGAGTGTGTGTGTGTGTGTGTGTGTGTGTGTGTGTGTGTGTGTGTGTGTGTGTGTGTGTGTGTGTGTGTGAATAGAGGGGGGATATGTGTTTATAAATTATATAAGTATCCCCCTCACTATTAATTTAGAAACGTTGCCTTTCAACAAAACAAGTATTGTATTTCACAAAGTGGAACGATTCCAATGAATTTAGTCCTTTCGTGAAAAGAGTATTATAAAACCCTCTTCGTTCATTAGTGAATGATGTTTACGTTGTTGCAGTTCCAGGCATTTATAAAGACAGCTTCAAAGACTTAGTTTAAAAAGACGTACTACTTTGGGTAACATTGAACAGGTAATTACAGCTATGCAGGTGATTTGAATGTTTATTATTGCAACATGTATGCAGTTATCTAGTTTTTCCATGATGAGGGACTCTTTGAATGAGGCTAGACCGTCATATGCATCCAAATTAAAGTAAACTAATTTATGAGGAGCTTTGAATAAATTTATCTTAACAACATAAATCATATTTTGTTACTGTTCAAATGTTCGGAAATGGCGAAAATGTACAAAGCCAATCAGTGTCAAAGAAAAAATAAAAATATATCGTTAATTATAAAATGAAAAGAAATTTTATCCCAAAATTTCCCTTGATGACCACATCACGGAAGTAGACTCTAATACCGATGCCTTCCAGGGCAATTCCTGTTCATTTTTTTAACAACTGTTTTTTTTTCATTTAAAATGTATCATAGTGTGTTTTAAAGAAATACACGTTTCATTAATTTAAACGGATGAAATCAGATTTAGTGGTCAGAAGCTGGGATGTCGGCTGATGCAACGGCGTTTGTTGACAAATATCTTTAGGCAGGTATGTTGAAATACAATAGTAATGCCGGTCAACAATAAATAAATAACTCAATTTGAAAAAAAAAAAAACAGCGAAAAATTCATTAAGCCAAATAGAAATAAATAATTGCATATGGCTTTATCAATGTCAGCCATTTTCTCTAACCGACATAGATAAATGCATATACCCTTAGTAAAACTAATAAACTATGAAAAGGTGATGCGATGGCGCGATAATGCGATGGCAATGACGCGATAATGCGAATTACCGGTGTTCAAGATTAATACCGCTAAGAATTGGTTTTTTAATTTCATATTTAGAACAATGTAATAAAAAGTATGATGAGCAATACGAACATTGATATATTCGTGACTTGCAAATACACTCTCGCATTAACACTTTAAAACCTGCATACTGTAATGCACTGGATTTAGTATAACAACATCTCTCCTTCAGAATAATGCATGGTGTAAAATGGCAAAGCACGAGATAGCTTATTTTTATCTTGATAATATTGATATTTTTATCAATGATAACCTGATTTTTCGAACAGAGAACGTGACTGACTTGAACATATTGCGAATGACTTTGAGATTGGAAAATTCCACTATTTTTTGTACATTACAATGCTTATTTATAGGTGTAGCGGATATTTGATTGAGAAAAGTGTGAAATATCACGTATTTCTCAGTAAAAAGGGTATACAATATAATCAGATACAAACATGTAGATGTTGAATAAAAATATTGATTGATTGATTGATTGATTGATTGATTGATGTCACTCTACGATTATTTCACGTATATGGTGACGGCATCTGCGTGATGCATTGCCTACAAATTTAGACCTTTGCAATGGACCCACCCGAAGCAGTGAGGGATCTTTTACGTGCCACGCTAACAGTAAAACGGGACCTCGGTTTTTACTGTCTCATCCGAAACACTGAACACCGTGAATAAAAATTTAAAAATCACCAAATAATATGGAAAGACCAATCTTGTAATTTGAAACATGTTTACCATCCTTTTTTACATACATGTATATACTTTCTGAAGTGGAATACACGAATTTCATTTTATATGGTCTGATGCCCGACAAACTACATTTTGCCGGAATTTTGATTATGACGTCAATGTTTGGATTGCTGCGTCACAATAGAATGACGCAACATCATACGTCGGGCACTGATTGAGAGCTGAAATTAATATAAAGTCTATTCATCCAGTACAGAATGCTGACGTGGCCGCTCGTGGTATGTCGAATAATCACAAATTGATTAAAACAACGTTCAGTAAGTCACCTACCACATTTGCTTCTGTTATAATGTGTATAGAGCGGTGTTGCCATTTTGCAGACTTCGCCACTATCGGCTACATAGACGAAGGAGATAAGTGATCAAATCGTCTTGTCAGAGGATACTAGTATTTTGTAGATATCCCTGATAAAAACAATTATGTATGTGTTATAATTAAATAACTTTTCCTAACTTTTAAATTTCATCAATTTCAAAATGAGCACAATTTGAAAGTAATTAATATGTAAAAGACGCATCTTCATGGTAAATGACGCATTAATACCATAAAACGGCTTTATCAGACTTTACTGTTAGTGACGCATCTGTACCATAAGACGGCTTTATCAGACTTTACTGTAAATGACGCATCTGTACCATAAGACGGCTTTATCAGACATTACTGTAAATGACGCATTTGTACCATAAGACGGCTTTATCAGACTTTACTGTAAATGACGCATCTGTACCATAAGACGGCTTTATCAGACATTACTGTAAATGACGCATTTGTACCATAAGACGGCTTTATCAGACATTACTGTAAATGACGCATCTGTACCATAAGACGGCTTTATCAGACATTACTGTAAATGACGCATCTGTACCATAAGACGGCTTTATCACAATTTAGTATAAATGTAGCATCTGCTCTGTCTGAATTCATTATAAATGCAAAATTTCCAACTTACATAAAGCACATTCAGTAGCATGCCTCACAAAACCACGTGATTATTTATGTTAATATTTTGGTAGAAAAGGCATAAATGTTTTACGTATAGATGAACAGATCAAAGACAACGTTGGCTTGCACATGCGCACCTGAGATTACAATTGGTTGTAAGCGCGCAACGTGAATTATCAATAACAAACAGCTCTGGTACTCCAAGTGCATCAACGGTTAACACGGAATCTTAGCTGAAAAGATTTTTTTCATATCTCGTCAGTAAGTAAGTTACAGTTTTAACCCTTTGTACATCGATTAATTCCCGAGTTATTAAATATTTTATTTCAATATAATAGAATCAAAGAAACATCAGTATCTTGTTCGAGTAGAGTTCGATGAACTGCAGGTTTCTGAAGGGTTCACTTGTGTCATGAATGAATTCATGGAACAGTAGCGAGTCTCGTAGCCAAATTTGGCGGCAATTTTACGGAGGAAGAGGATAGATTTCGAATAGTGTGTTCCGTTCCCCAGGTATGCCTGATTCCGTTATCTTACAGATATGCACGTGACATCCATATATGCGTTTCAATTAATATAACCCAATAATTCGTATATAGTATTGTATGTATTATGATAATGAATTTCAGCGTGAGCGCTACTTTTCTTAAAAGTATTTTATATTCAGTTAATGGTACTAAGTGTTACGAGTTATCGCTGGTAAGAAAGTTACAGATGTAGGGAATAATACGTAGCATGTTCAATTGTTCGGTAACGTAGGATGTCAGAATCAACGAATCCAGTAGATGGGGCTCAATACACATCTAACAGTCAGTGCTGAACAGTAGATCAGAAGTGTCAAATTTACACCAAGCTGTTGCTGTGGCTCTGTATATACAAGATATATATTGAACAAGGCGTCCGACAAAAACTTAGATTTGATTCATAAAATTGATGCTAACATTGAACACTCGTGACTGTGTATTACTTCTACGTAAATTCGGTATATTAGTGAAACTAGAGAATATATCCGACAAGGAGATATAAATAGCTCTTTTATCTTGCCCTCTCATTGCTCCATAATGTAGGGGGGCATTCAGGTAACGCTCGCCATTACAGTGCGTATCATACCGCTTCGGCGTGTGCGAAGAATGCCATTCATATCTATACTGTATTCAGAACAGATGTGTAAAAATAATAAAAATCTAGAAAAGAAATTAGCAGGACAAGACATTTAGTAACCCGGTTATGTATTAAGATGTTATATATTTTTCCCGGGATGGGAAGGGGAAGATTTAATCTCTCAAACTAGATTTAAATGTTTGTTATGTTAAATTTCGGTCAAAATGGATTTTATATCTTAAATTCTACATATCTGGGTCTATCAACGAAGGATGACTACTTGTAACATACAAATGATGTAAATGACATTGTGTCATTGTTGGAAGATAGCAAAACCTTATCAGATACAATGAATTTAATGAGACTTTTTCAGCAAGTTGACAACGAAACACATCTCTTCAAGAGTAGTTATTTCCGACATAGGACATGTCTGTAACACTAATTGTTCGGCAGGTGCCCGGATTGATCTCTTGAGGCATTGTAATGCTTTCAAACGCTATACAATTAACGCTCTTCTTGTCATAGCGAAATGAGCATATTTCGATGGTTTTACGCAATATTTTATCATATTTAATCCAAAATTTGGAAACAACGACATGGTTAGAAATTTGAAATCAACTTTGACAATTGTGTTCTGGCAACATATTTAACATGGTAATTTATTTGTGGAAAGAAGAATTGATTAAACATGGAGCAAATCTAATCATATCGATTCAAACAGAGATAATATTGTATTGTATTGTTTATTTACAAATGAACCATATGGTTTATATGTATACAGAAAAGAAAAAGGATATCGTGAACATTCAGGCACCCAAACAAGTTTTGTAATTAAAGTATATCAAATTAAAATTAAATTTGTGGACAGACAATGATCTGCATATATATATATATATATATATATATATATATATATATATATATATATATATATATATATATATATATATATATATATAACAGACAGACAATGAACTGTATGGTAATATCCATACATGCAACTAACATGGAATATGTTATTAAAAGCAAAACAAATTTTTTTACCATTGTATGGTACATTGCAGACAAAAAAATGTTAATTATTACAATGAGTATTAATGTTAAAGAAGCATGGTCCGAGTGAAGTCGGGAAAAGTATATTAAATATAAACCAATTTCTTAAACGGCAATTGATTGTTACTGTCCGCACCAGTCACTTTGTAAACCGAAAAATCTGGATTTTCACTTATTTATCTTTAAAATAGTTTTACAAAATTAATATCAATCGACAGATCTTGTTTAATCTTAACTTTTGGTTTATGTTATACGTTTTCACGAAGAAGCATTTGTATTTTATAGGGAAAAATCATTTTAGCATTTTAGATAGGGCTTTTTCTATGTTATTTTTGACGTGATGTCGCCGATGTTTAACATTGAGTCTATGGAAAACTTGGCGACGTCACGTCAAAATTTAACATGGAAATCGCCCTATCTAAAATTGATTTTTTTCCCTATAAATATGAACGCTTCTTCATACAAACATATAGCATACACCAAAAGTTACGACTAAACAAGATCTATCGAAAGGTTTTGCCTTTTTGAAATTAATCTGAAGATGAATAATTGAAAATCCAGGTTTTCCAGTTTACAGAGTGAGTGGCGCGGACAGTAGGTATTATCTAAGATTTGTAAAAAAAAAAGTATCGTTATAGATATGCCGGTTTTAAATGTGCAACATAACCACACCAATTCTTTGAATATTAATGAGGACGTTCTGAGGAATTCACGTAACAATGAAACTCGAGCTTTACCCGACTCTAACATTTGTTCCACTTTTCTTTTCTTTTCTTTTCTTTGTTTTTTTTTCGGGGGGGGGGGGGGCTCGCAGTTTGTGTATAGTTCGTTTTTTATTGCAGTTTTGCTTTTTCCCGTGCTCGTATTTCTCTATGTGAACCATTGTTGTTGTTTTCTACAGTGAATATCCGCGCACGCGCATGATAATGGGCGGAGCATCGCCTTATTTGGAGAATTGAAACCAACCGAATTTAATTCGACATAATTACCCCTTTATTCTACGAAAACATTGAGGGATTTTAGTTTTAAAATTTGCAATTAAGACAAAGTTTATAATTTATACAATACAAGAAAAACATAATATTGTCGTAATTTATCCTTTTCATGCTATAATTTTCCAATCTCGGATCAGGGCCTTTAACATATAAACGTATAAACGCCATATTACAATCTCATAGCCCGCATTTGAGAAGCATGTTTCAGAAATCTAGCAGGATTACATAACGGTTTTCTGTTTTCAATAGCAAATAACTGTAGAAGTTCGAACATTGAGGGCCGAGTCCAATAATACTTTTTAATATAAATCCTTCGTATATTTGAGTAAGTGGGCAAACAAGAACAAAATGGTTCTCGTCTTGAACTACGTCAAAACAAAACGAACAAACACGATTGTTTCTATCCATTCTGTTATATCTACCCTGTTCAATACAAAGTGTATGAGATGATAATCTGAGTTTAGACAGAAATGCTACCAAATAATCTGGTAAAGATCTTCGGAGAAAATATTGAAGCGAAAAACGTCAATCAGGTATCTGTACACCAAATATTTAGACGAGGTTCCAAAAAATGCGTCTCTCTCTTGCAGAAATATATCTGTCAATCGCTTGAAAATATACAAGAACACAATTTCATTTAAAACACCTTGATTATACCGCACATCGCTAAAGCCAACCGTGCATAATATGTTCTTAATATTAACTAACCAGCTGTTTTCATGTAACTGTATGCACATTTCATCATAAAGTGAACACAAAATACAATTGTCGGTTTTGAAAAGCTTAAGCCAATACTTAATTACTCTAACGGTCCGTATAATCTTTAAGGGAAGTCTACCAATTTCAGAATACACCATAAAATTTGGAGTACTGTACTACAATAAAATGACAGCTATTCAACTACTACATCAAAAGTTGTAAACATTTATTATTTTCTAATTAAGTATAACAATATAGTTAAGAATTGTCAAAAATTGTCTTTATTTATTTGATTCAGTTTTTCAATGCTACCATGAAGACAATTCTATTCTGTTTGTTAATGCATTGTATGTTTTCCTTAGCCAAATGATATGGAAACTACGTTATGTGTACGTCATAACAGAGGTCATATTGCATCGAAAACAGGTGTTCAGATTTTTGGTGAACATTAAAATTATTACATTCTAATCAATATAATTATTGGAAGAATCATTTAAAAAACTGTTTAACTGTAAGTTACCTGACCACTTATTATATCTGGTTATGAAAAAAATATGTAAAAGTCAAATTAGTAACGGTTAGGGTAATATTTGCTATGGTCATATAGGACGAATGACATTCTATAGTTATTGTCCATAAGAAAATACTCCGGGGAAGTTTTTTTGTATGGATGAATTACAAAATACACCGTCTCCAAAAATCTAGCTGGACAAGTGAACCGAAACCCTGATGTCATTTATTAATCAAAGTAATACAGAAGATGTTAACATGAATTATTTCATAGTTATGTAGCATGTAAAATAAAACATAAGCAACATAATTCTTTAGTATTTTGAGAGCTAATAAGCTGAATCATTTCAAAGACGGGGTATAATAATATTTCTTTTTAAAAAAAAAAAACTTTTGTCTGAAAAACTTGTAAAAGGGGCATTTCAATAAAAAATGAAATTCTTCCTCAATTTCTGACTGGGATTTACATAAATGGCATAAACTTTTACCAAAGTAATATTAGATATACACATATTCAGCTTCTTTCAAGTATCCTACAGCCGGCGTAGCTCAGTGGGTGGGGGGAGGTTTGGGACCCAGCACGTAAAAGACTCTTCACTGCTTCGGGTGGGTCCGTTTCAAAGGTATAAATTTCTATGCAATGCATCAGGCAAATACCGTTACTACGTGAAATAATCATGGAATGAAATAAATAAATAGATAATCAATAAAACAGTTTAAGTATCTACAAATTTCAATGATATCCGTACAATTTACTTCGTTTTAATTATAAAAACTACTAAAAGATACCTTATATACAAAAATACTATTATCTCGCATCAGATATTCTTTTTCCAACGATTCGAAAGCCCTGTGGACCGTGATGAAGAATTATAGAACAGAATACTGTGGGTGATAAATGGTCGATATATTATTATAAAAGTATATGTACTTATAATTATGAATAATATAACAGACATAATAATACAAAATTTCAAAATTTCATACATTTTTTCTCATTGAAAAGGCTTGTTTAATAAATTTACCGATGTTTCTCAGTTGTTTTATATTTTGGAAACTCAGCAGTTGAGTTAATTTGAAGAAAGAGGAGCGATGATAGTAATATTTTTTTTAAAAACATGCACTTGCTTGGTTATGCAATTATAATTGACAGTCATAAGGGCGAGGCGCTCGGGCAACCAATAAAAACGGTCAAAAATATAGAGAATGAAGAGTAAGATATTTACCTAAATTTACACATTCTTGGCCAAATAATCAAAAACTTGCAAAATTATTCAGTAGCACAAGCAAAGAAACACTGTATTGATTTATCAAATTATATATTTAATGCAATGAGAGAGAGAGAGAGAGAGAATACTTTGCCATAGAATAATGCAGTCATTTGTAGCATAATTTTTGTATTATATTTGTATTACATTCTTTGTACATATATATCATATAGTTATTGTATTTATAATATCATAATAGTATTGTTGCACCTCATATATATTTTCTCACGTATGTAAATTCTCATATTTCTCATAAAAGGCGGGGGCTTGTTTGACTGATTCAGACCTTAACCTAATTTAAGACAAATTACATGTATTACCTATTTACATACTCTATTCTTAGCATTATTGTCAGGTATAAACATAATTTCGTATATAATCAACGGTAGCATAGTTGTAAATCTCAAAAGAGATTTACCACCACGTGCTGTTCAATTTTCTGTATCATGTACTGGATCGCGCTGTCAGGTTTTCTTCGCTTACTTTCAACGTTGGATTTCTATAGGTTCGTCATAGACAAACAATTAATATAGTATGGTGTTGTGGATCTGTCCACACCTTGTAGACAAGATACAGACCATACCGTTTAGGCTAGGATTTGCAAACTTTGTACAGTTATTTCTTATGGCATGAGGTATTAGTCTATTGATTTTCAAAGGTCAAGGTCACTTTTGTTGCAAAAGCAGCCAAATTTTCAGAAAGCACATTGTAATCAAGATAGGGACCAAACAGTTTATGCTAGAAGTTTTAACTTTGTACACTTATAAGAAAAAAGGCCTATTTATTTTCAAGGTCATATCTGTAAGGTCAAGGTCATAGCGCATATACTGGGTAAATCTTTGTCCGGACCATAATTTTTTACCACTGCATGGATTTGAATAATCTTTTACAGAACTCAAAGAGGTGTCATAATCTTAAACCAAGGTCATATCTGTTAGGTCAAGGTCACAATGCATATGATGGGTAAATCTTTGTCTGGGTCATAACCTTTTACCCCTTGCATGGAACTGAATAATATATCATAGAATTATTGCCCCGGATCTACAGGTGTATCATGACATTAAACCAAGGTCATATCTGCAAGATCAAGGCAACAGTGCGTATGACAGGTAAATCTTTGTCCTGACCATAACTTTTTAACCCTTGCATGGATCTGAATATTTTACAGATGTTGCCTAGGAACCTAAGGATGTTTCATGATCTTCAAATAGGGTCATATATGCAAGGTCAATGTCACAGTGCTAATGACAGTTAAATTCCTGTCCGAACCAAACGTTTCTGATGCACGCATGGATTTCAAGAATATTTCACTAAATGGTTGCACATGGCCCAAAGATGTGTCAGGACATTTAACCAAGTCATCTCTGTAAGGTCACAGCGTTTATGCTTCCCGCTTCAATTTAAAACGACGGGCGTTTTAGTCGTTGCTCTTGCTTTATCAGTTATCGAATTTCGAGACGGTAACGGAAATACTTCGACTGAATTTATTACGTAAAGCCTTTTAGACGTTTTGTGAATGTTTGTTAGTTTTTGGCTACTCTTTTTATTTTTTATAGCGTGTGTTTATATCAACTAAAGGTCAAATACTTTAATATTCTCATTCACTTACAAAATGGATAGCATCATTTTCGCACGGTAACTGGTATTTCTACTTTCAGTTTTGATTGATATTTTCGCACGTGTTACATTATATTTTTGGTTTCCAGTAATTTCGCCTTGGTATCTTCTTTGCATGATTTTGTTGATTATATTACACACACACACACCTACACACACACACACACACACACACACACACACACACACACACACACACAATTTTAGTTATGGATATATTTTCATGTATTAATATCCGATTTTGACGGGAATCTCACACTGCAGACGAGGGAGATTTTTAGGGGTGTCTATTTATCTATTTATTTTTATTTTATTTGGGGGGGGGGGGGGGCGGACGGGTAGGTGTTTGTTTTTTTGTGTGTTTTCTTCTGTATTGTTGTTTTGTTTTAGGTTTGTTTTGTATTCATTTTTGCTCATCTTTTCCTAGACGCAATCAATTATTATCAACAGGATCTCATAAAAAGTGACGTTACCTTTGCGTTGATGGAATTGCGTCGTCCTGCAGTAATACGCATGATACTTATTTTCTTGGAAAACAACGTCTTGGTATTAAGAATATTTCGCCAAAGTAGATGCGACATTATCTTCACATTGTAAGCTTGGCCTGCTGCCAAACATCCTCCTCATTGCCAGCATGAAATCTAGCACCAAGGCATTTCCTACAAGCGCTCTACTTTACTGACATGCATACCCGGCATGACTATGTGTTCGTTGGGACCCTAACTATAGAACGTAATTTGTAAATCGACAATGATCATTACATGATAGCGTGTTTGATAATGTTTGCAGAAATAGATCTTCTTTATTGCTAAAACTACAGTAGTGAAAGTTTTTGCCGAGTTGTGTACTGTGACCTTGTCTTAGACAATAATGGATATCGTAATGAGTTTCTTCACCCGATGGAGCGATCAGTGTTAAATTTATCAACATTCAACAAGAATTACACAGCTTTCGATATCTTAGTTTTATCAAACCGATATATCAAAATGTTTATCACTCTCTATCAAAGAATTGAAACTCATTGAACAATTTATCTCGGGTTATCAACCAAAATTTTCGAAAATTTGCTGGAATAGAGTCACTCAAGTCCCGCATCAAATTCCAAATGTAGAAAACAAGTTTTTATCATATCATAAAAGGTTTACAGATTGGTTATAATGATAAAATGTCTGAATTTCATGTTAGTTTTATAGATATAAATACAGTTTTCTATGTTTCTATCTGATCAAAGCAAATTTCTAATCAATACCCCCAAATATTAAACATTTTTCGCCCTGCATAAGGGTAGAATCAGATACAATCGGCTATTTTATAGTTCTTAGGACAAATTTTATATATATATATATATATATATATATATATATATATATATATATATATATATATATATATATATATATATATATATATATCTGCTCAAAGTCAGAACATTTATCCCTTATCACTCTTAATGCAACAGACACTTTATCAGCTGTCACAGGATGTCAAAGTTAATGTCCACGGTCCCACTGTGTCCAATACTGTGTCAACTGTCACCATGTACCAAACTTACTTTTGATTGTCACCGGATGCAAAGCTATCAGCTATCACCGACTATACAAAACTTTTCTTCCCCTGTCACAGGGTGCAATGCATGTTACTAACACTTGGCAGCTGCAGAATGCTGAAAACATCGTCCTCTGTCACATCATACCGAACGCAATGTCCCCGTCACAGTATGCTAAACTTTCTTCACCGTGACCGTGTCGCAGTACACCGTAAATAGTGTCACTTCACACATTATGCAAAATCTATTTACCTCTATACATGTTGATCAACCTTTTTTTCGCATTTACATTATTCTAGAGCTATTGTTCACAGTTATAGGATGTAAAATCTATTTCCCACTGGTAGAGGATGACATATATACTGTCCTCTGTCACAGGATCCCAAGTTATTATCAACAGTCACAGGGTACCGTCGTTCCTGTCACAGTATACTAAATTCCTTCTGATCCGTCATTGTGTGTCATATTTTTTCCAAAGTCACACTGTGTCGAACTTTTCGGCCTTCAGTACGCCCAATCTGACTAAAGCCGTATCTTTATTCCGCTTCTCTATCTGTCTCATCGCGGATAAAGATCTGGAGAAACTCCGTAAGGGGTCATGTTCTGGTGAACCAATCAGTGGATCGGCTACAAATCCCTAGGAATAAAATTAACATTCACAGTGTGCGTGACCCACAAGGTAGTATTTGAACAGTGTTTGTTACATATTGCGTCACAATCACGTGCCTAGCCGAGTCATTGATTGGCTATGGGAAATAATGGTTTCGGTGACTGGAACGTCATCAGAGTTCACCAGAACATGACCCCTTACGGGGTTCCGCCAGATCTTTATCCGTAATTGGATAAATAGAGAAGCGGAATAAAGATATGGTTTTAATCTGACTGTCAGAACGCCAAACTCAACATAAGTAAATTCGAAAATTGAAACATAACATTCGTTCTGTGATTCCCACAGGACTGTTGCTATACTATAATTTGCTATAATAAAGTTTAAACATAATAAATCTTTTAAAGTTTAGTATAACACTGTTACCTGAAAGAGTGTTTTGTGCTCTATCTTAACATCTTGTATAAACACACAATCTTCTCCTTTTTCCATTGGGATCAATAGGTCTAACGGTATAGTATAGACTTACTTTAAACTCTAGAGTGAACTGCCTGCCCTCAAAATAAGAATTTCATATGGGGACAAAGCAGGTATTACCGAATCCTGATTTTAAACTTAGTGAGAAGAATCTAGACAATATAATGAATAAACATGTGATTAAAAGACAGAAGTATACCCGTGTTAATGCATAGTACCCCAGAAGAAAGAGAGACTTTGTTTTGTCAGTTGTAATAGATATCATAATTCGTTCTACCATTCCTTTTACGCATTACCCTGGTTAGGAGGTTATTCATCTCCTGTCCGGATTTAGCGGAAGGAGCGGGAACAAGAAACCCGGAATCTAACTCTTATCTTTAAAGTTTATATAAATGTACATACGAAAGACCACTGTAGTTAGCTAGTTCGTGGAACCCTTTATTCCCCCTACCCCTTATAAAGAATCCTATTGTCTCCTACAATTACGAGACAGCTTCACAATATGTGCATGTGTATCAAAAGGGACCAAAACATTTATATGGTTGTTGCTAAATTATTTAAAATCTGTACATCCTAAACTTTTCTTATCATGATGTGTTTTAAAAATATTCATTCAGTGGGGAAAGAAACAAACCAAATGGGGGATGGGGTTCACAACATTTATAGATTGTTTTTTATTGCCACAGGGGATGATGAATTATTTAAGTGTTGTTATTATTATTATTATTATTATTATTATTGTTAGAGATGTAATAATACAACTTCTCACAATACAATACGTATCACGATAATTCAAACAACGATACTATACGTATCACGACAATTCTAACAACGATACTATACGTATCACGATAATTCTAATAACAATACTATACGTATCACGATAATTCTAATAACAATACTATACGTATCACGATAATTCTAATAACGATACTATACATATCACGATAATTCTAACAACGATACTATACGTATCACGACAATTCTAACAACGATACTATACGTATCACGATAATTCTAATAACAATACTATACGTATCACGATAATTCTAATAACAATACTATACGTATCACGATAATTCTAATAACGATACTATACGTATCACGATAATTCTAACAACGATACTATACGTATCACGACAATTCTAACAACGATACTATACGTATCACGACAATTCTAACAACGATACTATACGTATCACGATAATTCTAATAACAATACTATACGTATCACGATAATTCTAATAACAATACTATACGTATCACGATAATTCTAATAACGATACTATACGTATCACGATAATTCTAACAACGATACTATACGTATCACGACAATTCTAACAACGATACTATACGTATCACGATAATTCTAATAACAATACTATACGTATCACGATAATTCTAATAACAATACTATACGTATCACGATAATTCTAATAACGATACTATACGTATCACGATAATTCTAACAACGATACTATACGTATCACGACAATTCTAACAACCATACTATACGTATCACGACAATTCTAACAACGATACTATACGTATCACGATAATTCTAACAACGATACTATAGGTATCACGATAATTCTAACAACGATACTTCTAATAACGATACTATACGTATCACGACAATTCTAACAACGATACTATACGTATCACGATAATTCTAACAACGATACTATACGTATCACGATAATTCTAACAACGATACTTCTAATAACGATACTATACGTATCACGACAATTCTAACAACGATACTATACGTATCACGATAATTCTAACAACGATACTATACGTATCACGATAATTCTAACAACGATACTATGCGTATCACGATAATTCTAACAACGATACTATACGTATCACGATAATTCTAACAACGATACTATACGTATCACGACGACAATTCTAACAACGATACTATACGTATCACGATAATTCTAATAACAATACTATACGTATCACGATAATTCTAACAACGATACTATACGTATCACGATAATTCTAATAACAATACTATACGTATCACGATAATTCTAATAACGATACTATACGTATCACGATAATTCTAATAACGATACTATACGTATCACGATAATTCTAACAACGATACTATACGTATCACGACAATTCTAACAACGATACTATACGTATCACGATAATTCTAACAACGATACTATAGGTATCACGATAATTCTAACAACGATACTTCTAATAACGATACTATACGTATCACGACAATTCTAACAACGATACTATACGTATCACGATAATTCTAACAACGATACTATACGTATCACGATAATTCTAACAACGATACTTCTAATAACGATACTATACGTATCACGACAATTCTAACAACGATACTATACGTATCACGATAATTCTAACAACGATACTATACGTATCACGATAATTCTAACAACGATACTATGCGTATCACGATAATTCTAACAACGATACTATACGTATCACGATAATTCTAACAACGATACTATACGTATCACGACGACAATTCTAACAACGATACTATACGTATCACGATAATTCTAATAACAATACTATACGTATCACGATAATTCTAACAACAATACTATACGTATCACGATAATTCTAACAACGATACTATACGTATCACGATAATTCTAATAACGATACTATACGTATCACGATAATTCTAACAACGATACTATACGTATCACGACAATTCTAACAACCATACTATACGTATCACGATAATTCTAATAACGATACTATACGTATCACGATAATTGAACAACGATGCGATACCTATCACGATACACTCTCAAAAAACAAGTAACTAATATTTTGCTTTGGTTTCATGAAGTATCCAAAAAGTATTTTAGAAAAAAAAAATTAGGAACAAATTAATCTAGAAATGAGTTACAAAGAGATACAGAAACATGAAAATATTTTGATGATTTATTTAGAATTTTTGTGCATGATTAATTCTGTTATAAACACACACACACACGCCCTCAAACACACACGCCCTCACACACACACACGTACACTCATGCATGCTTGCATGCACGCACCTATGTATGTATGTATGTATATATGTGTATGTGTGTATGTGTGTGTGTGGGTATGCATGTATGTTTGATGTATGTATGTATGTAAATCATAGATTTTCTCTTATCACATAGGATTTGTTACAGATCTTTATAAAGTGAGGGTTTCCTGTACCGTTGTCGTATCGCTTGAGTTCTTTCCCGTATCGTATCATGTCCTCTATATCGCGATATATCGTATGACGGTATATCGTTACACTCTTAATCATTATTATTGTCCTGTTTTATTTTTGATTAGATAGAATCACTCCAATAAAGAAAACAAAAACACCCCCACCCCCACCGCCAACAATTATAGGCTTATACACTTACACCTAAAAATAGAAAAGTAGACACGAAACTTTCAACAATTAATCAGATACTTGATCTACCCTCCAGATTGTAAGTCGATTCTGCGATTCTGTTTTCTCTATGTAGTGTCATTGTCTGAGTACTCAAAATTCCAGGTCTTACTTCGCGCCGATCACAGCAAAAAACGTTTGTCTTTAAAACAATCGCGCCCGGGACTGCATCTGATGTATTCAAGGTACATGAAAAATGTTCAGGTCTCGAAACATTTTAATATTGATATGATACTTCAGTTCCGTTACTGCCAGACAAAAAGAAGATCTCAAAAACAGAATGGGGAACTATAGTTACATTGTATACAGATAAGCAATCGTATCAATTTAAGATAGGACACTATTTACTTCTTAAATACTAATATTTGGTGGGATTCACACAATCCTCATTTGTAAGTGTTGTAATAAGAAAGATGATAAAACTTACCTGAATTGTTCCAAGATCAGTTTGTATTCTTTTACATCACACAGTGCATGTGCTATTTCTGCACATGCGATTTAACAATGATAATTGATGGTTCACAAGGGGGAAATTTCTACCTATTTACACCTTTTTTCAACGTAACATATTTAAAACATCGTTACTTCAATGATCGAAGAGGACATCATAATGTCGGATTTTTTTTACCACAAGCTATACACATTTATAAGTGTTGTCGGTATGTGTGTATCCGTCACCCTTAAAGTGTACCCACCTCTCCCATTGTCTCAAATCAACCTTCCTAACGACTATAATTCTTGCAGCTATTGTAGACCTTTAAAATCATTGTACATAATATCATCACACTTGTGCACGACGCGAGATCTTTTAACAGTTGACAACGTTACGCTCTACGGTCTGGGCGCAATCCCTCCCGTCAAACAATTTTCTCATTTAAATGGATTTTAAAATCAGAATTCAAGTTAAGATATATCAGATGTTTAATTTTCATTTTTTCGTTACTGTTTCTGTCCAAAATTCCTCGAATAAATACTCTAGTTTCGAATAATAACAAAAAATATATTTAGATGGGAGCTTTTTAATGTTAAAACAATGAGCAATATCTGGCGGGTAACAATGTCAAGTTGAACGAACTTGCAAATAAAGGAATTCGATCCCGATTTTTTTGTTTTTATTATCGTTGAGTGGAAAGCACGGCAGTTTTTTTTACGTCACTTCAATAATATTTCACGTTGATGTATATTAGATAGCAAAATCTGAAAATTTTCAGCACTCCCCTTTTCATATCAACTTCGACCGTTCCAGATGACGTTATAGTGCGCGTGACGTTTATTGATTGGTTGATTGGTGTTTAAGGTCGCTTTCGACAATTTTTTAGTTATACCGCGACATGGAAGCAGGAGGTTACCAAACTCTTAAACATAGTGGCGCAATCAAACCCGGATCGTCGGCGCCGCAAGCCAAGCGCTTAACCACTACACCAAGCCTGCCCCTTCGCGTGACTTTTACTTCATGTAAAATTTACTATTGAGAAGGTCCTATCTTAATTTTAAATTTTCTATAGTTATGTTATTTATGCATTTCTTTTTTCAAAAATATTCCGAAGGGTTACGACAAAATAGATTTAGATAAGGTGTATATTAACAGGTTTTTTATACACCCGTCATAAGACGGGACGTATTATGTTATGGCGTTGTCCGTCCGTCCGTCCGTCCGAGGTCATGTTTTCCGGACATTTTTCTGCAGTCTTTCAAGATATTGGTTAAAACTTGGCATATAACTTTATATCAACGAGGGTCAATACCAGTTCGCATTTGGGTATAATTGCTTTGGTTTTGTCAGAGTTACGGCCATTGAACTTAGAACTTTTCAAGGATTTTACAGTTTTCTGGATTTCTTTATGCAGTGTTTAAAGGTATTGGATTGTAACTTGGCAATTCATTCAAACTGATCCCCTTCAAGCTAAGCGATGGGCGTATTATACCACGCTAAGCGTTGCTCTTGTTTCCATTTGTAATGATTTGTTGAAATATTAACAAAATTCGTTGACGGGAAGGACAACGCCCTGACAGTACTTAGCTCACCGGGGCTAGTGTGGAATGCAGATGTGTACTTTATCTGGTATAGATTTTTTTTTTTTGGTAGTTGTTTGTTTGATTTGTTATTGTGTACGCCACTCCATGATTACTACACGGTGGCGGCACCTGTCTGGTGCATTACTTCATTATTTTGTCCTGTGCTACATACCCTCCCAAAACTCTATCTGACTCTACCTAGTCGTTGTATTGTTCCTTTCCTCCTCCCGGACACCTGGTCCCACCTCTGAATTTCAGGGGTCCGTGAATGCCCACTGTGGTACATTGTTGTTAGTGCCATAGTCATGTGATACCAGTTACTTTCGTATTTTACATGAACGTCACACTTATTCCCTTTGCAGTGTGGAGTTCGTAAAAAAGTTCCCCGCGGAGGGTTTGATTTAAGTGTTATTATATCCTTTTCTCTGATGTTATGTGGCTGTGACACTTTCTACACAGTGTTTGTTCACATTCATGTATATATACAGTGCTGAACTATATATGTTTCGTCTGTATCTAAGGGCATTCACGGCGGGTGTGGCTAGCCAAACAGGAGACGCTCACTCCTCCCGGGCACCTGGTCTTACCTCTGAATTTCAGGAGTCCGTGAATGCCCACTGTGGTACATTGTTGTTAGTGCCATAGTCATGTGATACCAGTTACTTTCCTATTTTACATTTCCGTAAATTTCATATTGTAGAACTTTAGAATGCAAAACGTACTCCGTATGATCACCGGCAGAATATCGACCGTCGATCGGACCGAGATTCGTGCAATGCACGGTGACTTGTCTGTCTATGATCAGCCACTGGTCGTATGGTTATGGTCTCAAAAAGAATTAACGATGACGTTCCATTGTCAAAGGTGTCAGGACTGTCGACTGATATCTGATATTTTGATGTCAATTTCATCGAAAGAATATAACTCTGAACTATTTTCCTCTGAACAGTCCATCGATACCCATATTTCAAAACGTGCTCGTAGGATGCTGTAAAGTCATCGGTGGGTTTCCCTACGAGTTTTCATATCAAACTGGTAAAACATCGTTCACCTCATCAGTGCACAAATGGCCGGGGTATAAACCTCAATATATGTCGATATGATGCATCAACAATACATACTCTAGACCTGCGAATGATTACCTTATACGATCTGCCCTAAATGGGTATATAGTGTGCAGATCAAAGTATTCGCCTAGTCTGTATATAGCTCTATTATCGAATGAATGATATAGTTCTCCAAACATTGAATAGGCGAATCTTATAACCCCTCGAAAACTCTACTCAGATTTTGGTCAATAAATCTTACCAAAATGCCCGGTCAGTTTCAACTCATGTTTGATTTTAAGAAGTAAAACAAAAGTGGTCATATTCGGTTATGTGCAATATCACCATATCCGTACTCCGGTATAGATTTTAGACTGTATTCAAGAGTTGTGAAAAACTGCCGATGTAACACTAAAAAGTGACCCCCGCTGAAAACTGACCCACGGGTCAGTTTTCAACGATTTAAGGACAGAGGCGGGAGTCAAATTTTTTATATCTCCGCGTTGAAGAGTTCCACCCCGTCCGTGTACGATAACCGGCAGAGGTTCCGTTTTCCGTACTTTTCTTTGCCCGCGGCAAAAGGCATAATAACACTTAAGTCAATCCCATTGTTAGTCACATTTCAATGCTCATATAAATCAGGATTCATAACCTGAGTAGTCATTATAATTCTCCAAGGAAAGGAAATGAATCAATTGAAACCCCTGTTCTAAGGGAATCTGAAGAAGAAAGTGAGGCAAATATTTCCAATCATTTTCTTGGAATTGCCTAATAGGCATTTTATATTCTTCATGCATACTCTTTTATGCGTTTTTGCAAAGACTGCAATACATATTGTAGGTACTGAGCGTTGTGCTGGCAAGACTATATCATCAAGAGAGATAACTCTTATTGTTGGTTTACAGAATAAATGCAAGTGTCACTTTCCCAGTGCCAATTTCATAAAAGGTACAAGGGAAAGGTCCCAAGTTCCTGTCTTTATTTAGAAATATGTATTTCAGAGATCTTGTATTTGAATTCTGAACAGGAAATATCTGCTAGAAATTTTTTTATTGTGAATTGTGTATTTCTGCCTATATGAGGCAATGAAGAAATTCCATGTTCTTTAAAATCAGGAAGTTGGAAAATCTCAAAATGTTTATTGGTAGCCATATCAAAGGTTACAATGAAACTCAATAATGCTCAAGTTTAATACAGCACCTCAAAATTGATAGAAAGATATCTGCAAATTGAATAAGCGGGATCTGTCCTTAAGGGTCGATTTTTATCTTTGAAAATTGACTCAGAGGTAGGGTCAAATTCCAACATTAAAATACGACCCCATGTTGAGAAAATCTCCGTACATATATTACAACACATGTATTTAGATAAGTACACTTTATGTTTTTGTTGAATAGGCGTGATAGGTTGCGGAAACAATGCAAAGAAAAAGGGGGTGGAAGGAGGGGGTCATATTTTAACATTAATAAATGAACCCACATAAAAAAAACTTCAAACTCCGGTTAATAATATAGTGTGACTATTCGATTATCCGACAGTAAGTAAAACGAACTTGAAAACTGGTCATTAGAGATAGGGTCTGATTTCGACATAAAAACAACCCTGTGTCGAAAAAATCTCCTAATTACAATATAAGTATTTAGCTAAGTACAGTCTGTTTTTGTTAAATAAAGAGAAATATTTTGCGGAGACAATGCAAGAACAGTAGCTGGGAAGATGGTACATATATTAATATTTCAACACAAAATTAATGACTCCCTATGAAAAAAAAATCAAACTCCGGTTTATAACATAGTGTGGCTTTTCGATTATTCGATAGTAAGTAAAATGAACTTGAAAACTGGTCATTAGAGGTATAGGTAAGGTCAAATTTCAACGACCCCAAGTCGAGAAAATCTCCTTTTTACGGTACATTTACTTAGCTAGGTACACTTTCAATGGGATAATATTTTAATGTTAAGAAAGGATCACTTTAATAGCTTATAAAATGTCTTTGTTCGGGAGATATCTGGAACAATCAATGTATGTATACGGTAGTAGATTCTTCTCTTATATTTTGTTTCGTCATTTATGACACTTGATACAATTATGAACTTTTTACATGGTAAATATGCTATGTTGTTATATCCCTACAAACTGATTGATTGATTATTGGTTTACGTCACTCCACGAATATTATAATATAATAAAACGTTTTTGATATATTCTATAGAAAAAAGTCCAGTTACGGTTGATATCAAGCGGTCTAAGGAATTGTTAGAAAATTCGGCCCCTGACAACTGTTTGTCTTCGAGTCATACTGATAATCTGTTGGCCTCAATCCCAGTCTACAACTGTAAATATTCACAAGAAAATCAAATAATGACCAAGAGTTTTTTTTTTTGTTTTGTTTTGTTTTTGGTTTTTGGTTTTTGCTTTTGTTTTTGTTTTTTATTTTTTGTTTTTGGTCAATATCTAGAGTATAAAGCCCGTGTGGCCCAGTGGTTAAGGATCTCTTCTTGTGACGAGAGGTCCCGGGTTCGATTCCCGCCCTGGTCATACCGGGTTTCTGTCTTTCGGATGTAACTGTGAAAACCAATGCACCGTGTCACGGTAGGTGTGGCGTGTAAAAGATCCCTTACTGCTTCGGGATATTAGTCTGTTGTAAAGGTATAATTTTCTATACAATGCAGCAGGCTTCCTCGCTGGCCAAGGCTCTAATCCGACTCTCTTTTCTCCCAGCAGCCTTGGCTAGTGAAGATGTGCATCAGGCAAGATCTGCCACAAGTGCAACAAAAAGGGGCATATTCAAAAGGCGTGCAGATCCATAATGATGATTTCTTTAAAAAGATGAAATTTGGAAACAGCACACGTTACCCAAAAAGTCCGGTAACCGACTCAAAGTGCAACAGTCTCAACGATCCTGATTTTTCTTTTCGGTGGAAGTAAATTGTCAATCTTTATGACTAAGTACGATCTGTCATTTTAGAAATCCCTGTAAAGTTCGCCTTAACTGGCCTTTTCTATAACGGCGAGACGACTTTTCATACGTGATTTTTTCAGGGCGAAAAATGCTGAAAATAATACGATCAAAACAAATAAATAAATGAATAAGTAAATAAAAATAATAATATACCTATACTTGACATCATACCTCGACAATTTGTTATCCACATCTTGTGAAGAAAACGCTACTACACTAAAACTCTTAAGTGGTGCATGCATTGCAAGAGTCGTTTCGCCGTTTAAGGGACTGATCAGTTGAATACATGTATGTTTTGCAAGTGTATGAAATAATTACTTGCATTACTACCCAGTGACATAAATCAAGAGAACTAGTAAAGTTCTGATACAGATATATATATTTTAAACGTTGTTGTTATTATTGAAATACAATAGGCGTTGAATCACGATGCCAAATGCTTTACGTTTGTCGTGAGGGCTTCTAGTCCTTGAATATGTGAAACGTGTAAACAAATCATCCTTCTATGAATAAAAAAAATATATTCAGTAAAAGAATAAGAGGGGCTGACCATAAGTCCAGAAGTATCTTCATAAATCTGGTATCAGGGTAGTGGGGGCGACTGGCCTCAGAAACGGATATAGATAAAGAACTATTACTGAATACCAAACGACCTGAATGGTTGAACATTTCACACTGAAAAAAAAATGCAGCTGCTCGCGAATGAATATCAACTCTCATAGTAAAAATACTGGCTACGACTGAAACCTGTATAATGAGGAATTTAGGGGTTATTAGATCAGGTATGGCGTCATAGTAACGTTGTATTGTTCTTGACGTCATCTTGGTGGGAAAACATTTTATTACCTGCCTTTAAAATAGGACAGCAACGAATGACGTCGAACCCCATTAAGGCATGTATTTTTGTTGAGCATTGTTAATTGGTTGGTTGGTTGATTGGTGTTTTACGTCGCTTTCAACAATATTTCAGTTATATCGCGACATGGAAGCAGGAGGTTAGAAAAAAATGCTTCTAAAGAGATGGTTAACGGTGACGTCATAATCTTAAATTCAAAACTTTCCAGCATGTAATGCCTTTGGGTATGCCACATTATTATTATCATTATTAATTATCTCTTCTTTTTTTTTTTTTGCAACAACAACATATAGTTTGAAAGTTTTACATTTTCAAGATGCTCAACAAATTCTGAAACACTGATGTGTAGCTCGAAATATAAGACGAGATGAATCGACTGGTAGTGTCGAAATTTGTACTGTAGAGGAAATCTACAATGGTCACCGGTAGTATAAGTGTTTTCATACAGATCTTCATGTTAAACGGAAGGCATTTTCCTGTCGAATAAACCTTTTAACGACTCAAGATTATAGACCTCAAATCCAGACTGCTTGAAAACTACACCTACGAGTATCGTCGCTACAGATAATATATGAATAAGACTCCTGTAGCAACCTCTTGTTATTAACCAGTTATAGGTACTGTTTCATACTTACGACAAATCTATTATAGAAAACAGAAAAACAAAACAATTTGGACATTTTTGTCAACAAAGATGATTTGTATTCTTTTACGATTTTGAGAGTTTTTTTTTTCGTTCTTTCTGTTTTCTTTCTTCTTTCTTGTGTGTGTATGTGCGTGTGTAGGTGTGTGTGTGTATGTGTGTGCATAGGTATGTGTGTGTTGGTGTGTGAAGAACCCTGTAGTATCAAACAAAACCATCCGAAAGGACACACAGATTGTTACATCTTCATTCTGGGGAAAAGAATTTGGTTAAACATGTGTAGAACAAAATTTTCAATTATGAAGATTCTTTCATTGATACGTATTTCACATTGAATTACATTGTTAAAGTGAATGATAAGAGATAAATATAATGTAAGTAAAATAAATAGATATGATCGCCCACACACTGAGAAGAAATTTGGATATTAAATGATCAATCTGGGAATGTGACGGCTATAGTAGAGAAAGGGGTGGAACTCGTCGAAATCTCCATGAAGGGTATTTTGAAAAATTTTAAAAGTACTGAATATTTGATCATTTATTCTAGGAAAATACAATGGATCAAAAATTAGACGTGGATGAAATTTGGCGGACATTGCGACCATGGGGAAGATACCAACTACGGCAGCTGTCAGTGATGTGGATGGGAATGATGCCATGTGTCATACATCTAATGATAGTAGTGTTCATAGGTCAGTAAGACATATGTTGTTGATACCTACATCTAAAGATAGTCCTCTTCATAGGTCAGTCAGTACATATGTTGATAATATCTACATCTAATGATAGTAATAATCATAAGTCAGACAGTACATATGCTGTTGATACCTACATCTAGTGATAGTTTGTCTTCAGGTCAGACAGTAAATATGTTGATGATACCTACATTTTCATTTCACTCATGACAAAAATAACTAAAGATAATTTTCAGTTTTATAATTCTGCATAATCTGATATTAACTTTAATATTTATTGTGCTTTTGGAAATTTTTATGATTGATTTTTAAGCCAATAACGTCGACGTGCTCTTATCTTACTTTACTGAATTTTAAATAATTCATGTCATCGGCATCATTATGTTGATTTTGTTGTCAATTTTCCTCTTCCTTTCTTGTTAATAATGAAAAATAAGGCGAGTTATTGTTAAGTGAAGGATTGAAAACATAATATAATATCTTTGTTTGTGTTCCTGAAAGTTTTGTTTACTTGGACAAGGAAATCAAGGGAACGCGCGAGAGGTAACGCGGTAAATTTTATGTTTGTGTTATTACTGCAAGTATTTATGCTATCTGTGCTATGTTGTTGGAGATTCGGTGCATAATGTTTTGTGTAAGGTACGCAATACTGTTTTTATTTCTCTTGTGGCTGTCATTTGAGTCAAGTGTTAAATAAGCAGGGGCGGATCAAAGATTTACAGTTCCAAGGGCCAAATAGGGCGCCAAGCGGCTTTACTTCTCTCCCCTATTGATCCTGCGATTTGGCAAATTCAGGGCGTTAGCATGTGCACACTTTCAGTTCAGGATACCATTCTTCATATTGGTAATTGAGACTGCAGTAAGGGCTCCCAGCGTATGTGACCAATCGGTATGGAATTATTTTCCCTCACAGTCTACTGATCCAACATCTCTTTCTCTGGAGTTCCATTTTTGCCCATCATTCTTGAGTTTTCTTTAGATATGTACACATACACAGTGTACATTTAATTCTTAACCTTATATTTTGCTCCAGTCTGATTAAAACCATATATTTATTCCGCTTCTCTATTTGTCCCATTGCGTATAACGATCTGGCGAAACCCCGTAAGGGGTCAATTTCTGATAAACTCGAATAACGTTCCAGTCACCGAAACCGTTAGCGGGATTTTAATTTCATCCCTAGGAATTTGTTACCGATCCACTTTAGCTGAAAGGGGCAGGCTTGGTGAAGTGCTTTTATAAAAGCGCTCGGCTTGCGGCGCCGACGATCCGGGTTCGATTACCGGGTTGCACCACTATATTTAAGAGGTTGGTTACCTCCTGCTTCGATGTCGCAATATAACTGAAAAATTGTTGAAAGCGACGTAAAACACCAATCAACCAACCAACCAACTTTGGCTGAAAATCAGAGTTTACCAGAACGTGACCCCTTAGGGGGTTTCGCCAGATCTTTATACGCAGTGCAGAGACATAAACTACTTTCATGAAAGTAGCTTACGACTCTGACGCAGTGGGACAAAAAGAGAAGCGGAATAAAGATTTGGTTTTAATCAGATCGATTTTACTCGTTATTCCATCATGTTCACGTTTTTACAAAGGATTGAATCTGTTAGTTATATAAGCCAATCAGAATGCGTCAATTCAACCAATCAAATTACAACAATCACTGGCTTTGTATGGCATCTGGGCCTACCAGTCAAGGCTAGGGACTATGGGAATACAATGTTCAAATTTGTTAGTGAGACCCCAGGGGAAATGTTCAAGTTTGTTAACAGGTTCCTTAAGGATAGGAAAAGTCAGAGTCGGTAATGAGCTATCCTCTAAATACGACCTAGAGAATGACACTCCCCTAGGATTCCGTCAGTATCCCGACGCTGTTCAACTTTAAGGCTTGGTTGATTGAAGATCACTAGGGAGACACGCCAGACTTCTCTAAATCTGAAGACGCCAAAATTACCTACTCCCACAAGAACAAAAATAATAATAATAAATAAATAAATAAGATAAAAGAAAAATAACCACTGGATGTTATCACCACATGGACAACCAAGTTGGGTTCAAATTATTTAAGAAAAAAACTATAACTGTTATTTTTGATAGAAAACAAACATAATTTTTCTGAATTTAATAAGGAAAAAGAAAATAAAGTCCGAGGAGGAAAATTGTATGGAATTGGAAATATTTGATTGTATGTAATATAAACACTATATGAAAGAAAAGAACACGGGTCCATGTCTTCTCTGAGCTAAATTAAGAGGACCGGTTTTACTTGTTTACGCTAATGCCAGATACTTAAACAGCAAACTTTATCAGACATATTATAAAAGTACGTGAAAATAATTAATTAGACTGATATCCATACTAATCTGTAATGCGTATTTCATGCTCGCTTATTTGCGTATGGCAGTTATTGATGTATGACACCAATGTTGTCATCCCTTGATTTTCTAAATGTTTGAGCTATGTAATGTAGTTGATTACATTACATTTTATTGCCGTTTCCTATATAAATGTCCAGTTGTTGGACGACATTTGTTATTTAGAGTGTACTGGTGACGAAGCATTCAGAATCAAACTTTGACCTAGGCAAGTTCTACGTCGTCGTTAACACCAATGTCATTAACCTCTCACCTTAAGAACAGCCGAGAGGCCCTTAACCTCTCAAACAAAAAGTTATAAACATTACTTTTACTCTGAACAGCTGCACTAAGCCTGCCCGGTATTCACATTTAAAAGCGCTCTCTGAGAATAAAACAATATCATTCTGTACATGATATAGTTTTATCATATTTAACATTATTCGGATATCCTCACCCATTGCTTGTGTCTCTATAAAACTGAGAGTATGCAGTAGTTCCGAATGGCTCTACGTAGGAGCCACTACTTTTTTCATATTTTTTGCTTGAAAAAAATTAAACTAGTGGTCAGAAAAAGACGGCAAACCCAAAAATGACGGACAAGCGAACAAACAAAGTACAAATTGTTTCGCAGTTGTTTATATGTTTCGCAGGCGACATAAAGTTAATAATACTACATACATATATCGTAAGTGTTCAGATAAAACTTAACGAGGAAAATCATTGCTTTTTTTGCAGGGTTTCGTCCAAGATTTATTTGCAACGTAGATAACATAGTAATAGGGAATGATTCGCGAGTCGTCGCTGGGGAATGTCATATGAATTTGTATACCAATTCATCGAACAAAACCATCAACGAAAAACTCACGTGCAATAGTGGGTATAAATATAATACTCATAAAGACATTTCCTTTGTCACCGAGGTAAGCAGTAGAGTTCAAGGACATTGACAGGAGAAATAACGTGCATTTCTTCTGGATTTTTAATTCAAAGTATCCATAAACACATTGAAAATATTCTTTTCGATAGCTCCAAGACTAACCTATTTCTTTTTTAATTTGAAAATCTTAAACATGTACTCTACATATCAAAGATCATGACTTAAATATTTGCTACTAAAAATATATAATGTATAAATTTGATACTCAGAAATTTAGTATTTATAAGCATTCACTTTCTTACAGTGGGACTTGGTGTGTGATAATGCACAGTGGGCGGAAGTGTCACAAGCCTTAGTCCTCTTTGGGCAGGGCTTCGGAGGATTTATTTTCACTGGATTCTCGGACAAATTCGGTCGGAAGCCTGTTCACATCACTTCACATATCTGTTTATTTCTGTTAACAATGTCTTTGACTGTGATTCCAAATTATACTGTATTTGCTATTGCCAGATTCTTTATAGGCGCAATGATAGAGGTAAGTCTTTTTAATGACTCATACTAAATACTACGATTCAAACAATCAAATAGACAAAAGATTTTATGTTTATCACTGGAGCTCCAGTGACTGAGCGAGCTAATTACTCCATTGGCATTCAATGTAGTTTTTCTGCTTTACAAAATTTAGTAGGACTTTTGGTCTAGGAAAGTTGGAATGTGTGTCAGTGACGTAGAGAGGATCTGCCACTGACATTGACGGTCTGCTCGTAATGTAATGAAGATCTATCATTGACGTACTGAAGGTCTGCCAGTGCGTACTGCAGGTCTGCCACTAACATGCTGAAGGTCCGCTTGTGACGTACTGAAGGTCTGCTCTTGAGGTATTGAAGGCCTGCCAGTGACGTAAAGAGGTCTGCCAAAGACGTACTTGGGTCTGGCAGTGACGTACTGAGGATCTACCAATAACATACTGATGGTCTCGTCGCGACATACTGAGGGTCTGCCACTGACCTACTGAAGGTCTGCTTGTGACGTAACGAAGGTCTGCCAGTGACGTACTGAAGGTCTGCCTGTGATGTAGTGAGGATCTACCAATAATATAGTAAAGGTCTGCTCGTGACGTACTGTAGGTCTGCCACTGACATACTAAAGGTCTGCTCGTGACGTACTGTAGGTCTGCCACTGACATAGTGAAGGTCTGCTCGTGACATACTGTAGGTCTGCCACTGACATACTAAAGTCTGCTCGTGACGTACTGTAGGTTTGCCACTGACATACTAAAGGTCTGCTCGTGACGTACTGTAGGTCTGCCACTGACATAGTGAAGGTCTGCTTGTGACGTACTGTAGGTCTGCCACTGACATACTAAAGGTCTGCTCGTGACGTACTGAAGATCTGCCACTGACATACTAAAGGTCTGCTCGTGACGTACTGAAGATCTGCCACTGACATAGTGAAGGTCTGCTCGTGACGTACTGTAGGTCTGCCACTGACATACTAAAGGTCTGCTCGTGACGTACTGTAGATCTGCCACTGACATGGTGAAGGTCTGCTTGTGATGTATTGAAGGTCTGTAGTGACGTACTGAAGGTCTGCCAGTGATGTACTGAAGGTCTGACAGTGACGTATTAAAGGTCTGCTAGTGATGTATTAAGGGATTGCCAGTGACATAATGAAGGTCTGCAAGTGATTTTCTGTGGGTCTGCCACTTACGTATTGAGGGCCTGCTAGTGGCATACTAAAGATCTTCCAGTGATGTACTAAAGGTCTAACAACATACTGAAGGACTGCCTATGACGTTCAAAATTTCTGCCAGTGACATACTGAAGGTTTGCCAGTGACGTACCATATTAAGGGTCTGTCAGTGACATAATGAAAGGTCTGCCAGTACTGAAGGTCTGCCAGCAACGTACTAGATCTGTCAGTAACATACTAATATTTTACCACCAGAGAACTAAAAGTCTGCCGGTAACTTACCTAGGATCTGCCAGTAACATATTGCAGATGTGCCGGTGACGTACTAAAATATACCAGTGACACACTGAGAGCTCCAAGTGACGTACTAAGATCTGACATTGGTGTGAGAAAGGTGGGCCTTTCATTGACGAACTGATAGTCTGCCAGTGACTCACGAAAGGTCTTCCAGTGATAAACTAAAAGTCTGCCAATGAAATACTGAAGGTCTGCCAGTGACGTCTTAAAGGTCTGCCAGTAACGTTTCTGAAGGTCTTCCCAGTAGCGTGCTTAAGGTCTGATAGTGACATTCTGAGGGTCTGCCGGCTACAGATTTATAGTTTACTATAAGCGTACTGAGAGTGTTGCCCATTACATACTGAGTGTCTGACAGTAACGTACTTAGGATCTGGCACTGGCGTACTGAGGATCTGGAGGTGACGTACTGAGGGTATGCCATTGACGAACTGAGGGTCTGCCAGTGACGTAATGAAGGTCTGTCTGTCACGTATTGAGGGTCTGCCAGTGACGTACTGAAGGTCTGTCAGTGACGTCCTGTGGGTCTGCCAGTGACGTATTGAGGGCTGGCAGTAATGTACTGAGGATCTGGCAGTGACGTACTAAGATCTGGCAGTGACGTACTGAGGGTCTGTCAGTGACGTACTGAAGGTCTGCCAACTACTTACTGAGGGCTGGCAGTAACGTACTGAGGATCTGGCAGTGACGTATTGAGGGTCTGCCAGTGACGTACCGAGGATCTGCAAGTGACGTACTGAGGATCTGGCAGTGACGTACTGAGGGTCTGCCAGTGACGTACTGAGGACTAGCAGTGACGTACTTAGGGTCTCCCAGTGACGTACTTAGGGTCTCCCAGTGAGTTACTGAGGACTAGCAGTGACGTACTGAGGACCTAGCAGTGACGTACTGGGGATCTGGCAGTAACGTACTGAGTGTCAGGCAATGACGTACTGAGGGTCTCCCAGTGACGTACGGGGGGTCTCCCAGTGAAGTACTGAGAGTCTGGCGGACATACTGAGGGCTTGCAGTAACGTACTGAGGGTCTGGCAGTAACGTACTGAGGATCTGGCAGTGACGTATTGAGGGCCTGCCAGTAACGTATTGAGGGTCTGGCAGTGACGTGCCGAGGATCTGCAAGTGACGTACTGAGGATCTGCCAGTGACGTGCCGAGGATCTGCAAGTGACGTACTGAGGACTAGCAGTGACGTACTGAGGGTCTCCCAGTGACGTACTTAGGGTCTCCCAGTGACGTACTTAGGGTCTCCCAGTGACTTACTGAGGACTAGCAGTGACGTACTGATGACCTAGCAGTGACGTACTGGGGATCTGGCAGTAACGTACTGAATGTCAGGCAATGACGTAATGAGGGTCTCCCAGTGACGTACGGGGGGTCTCCCAGTGAAGTACTGAGAGGCTGGCAGACATACTGAGGGCTTGCAGTAACGTACTGAGGGTCTAGCAGTAACGTACTGAGGATCTGCCAGTGACGTACTGAGGGTCTCCCAGTGACTTACTGAGGACTAGCAGTGACGTACTGGGGATCTGGCAGTAACGTACTGAGTGTCAGGCAATGACGTACTGAGGGTCTCCCAGTGACGTACGGGGGTCTCCCAGTGACGTAATGAGAGTCTGGCAGACATACTGAGGGCTTGCAGTAACGTACTGAGTGTCTGGCAGTAACGTACTGAGGATCTGCCACTGACGTACTGAGGGCTGGCAGTAACGTACTAGGGATCTGGCAGTAATGTATTGAGGGTCTGGCAGTGACGTACTGAGGGTCTGCCTCTGACGTACCGAGAGTCTGCCAGTGACGTACTGAGAGTCTGGCGGTAACTTACTGAAGATCTTGCAGTGACCTACTGAGGGTCTGCCAGTGACGTATTGAGGGTCTGCCAGTGACATACCTTGGGTTTGCCAGTGACGTACTGAGGGTCTGCCAATGAATTGCCGAGGGTCTGACAGTGACGTACTGAGGGTCTGCCAATAAAGTACCGAGGGTCTGACATTGACGTACTGACAGTCTGGCGATAAATTACTGAAGATCTGCCAGTGACGTACCGAGGGTCTGCCAGTGATGTACTTTTGATTTTGCAAGTGTCGTACATAAGCTCTGGTAGTGACGTACTAAGGGGCTTCCGAAAACTCACAGAAAATCTGGAATTGAAGTACCGAATTTCTGCCATTTACACACTGAAGGTTGTCAGTAACGTACTGAATGCCTGCGGTTTTTTCTCTTCTCTTTGCATTTCGGTGTGTTTCACAACCGAACACTGGCCGACATCAAACTTAAATGTTCACTAGTCCTGATATATTATTACAAAACATTTGAATCGGTCTTTCCCTCATTCGATAGGTTTATGGATTATTTGACCGCCTTTTATATTGCCATGGATATATCGTATTTGTATCTTCTCTTTACAGTTTGCTCTTCTTTATTTCTTCATAGGGTCTGTTACTGACGTGCGCAACTCAGTATGTGGAGACTCTTCCTTTAGAATGGCGATTTTGCGCAGAGGTAATTGGACTTGCCGCATGGACTACAGGGATCATCTTGGTGACACCATTTGCATATCTAATGAGATTCATGTCATGGAGATATTTACAACTGGTTATGTCCCTTCTCTCCGTTTACAGTCTCGTTGAATATTGGTTTGTGATATTGCTCTCTTTATTGTTGGGGCCACTCTTCTGTGTTGGGGGTACTCTCCTGTTTTAGGGGGAGGGGGCACTCTCCTTTTCTTTGAGGGGACACTATCCTGATTATGACTTTCTAGGTTCTAGAAGAGAGGGTTGCTGTAATTTCACAAATACGCCCAATCCACTGCAAAAAAGTTAGGTGTTTTAGCGTTAAACTCCTTCTTCTTGGCTGTATTGCAGGGATCTGCAGGACATGTAACTAGTTCTGATTACGACACTCCGTTTAAAAGAATTAGTTTCTTAGATAATATGTTTGCCGTTTCAGAGAAATTTAATTATATGTCTTTGGGCCTTTTTTTTTCTTTGGATGGGGGTATCTTTATTTCTTTTTTTCAGGGTGATGGGGAGGGGGGACTGGTTATTATTATTATTATTATTATTATTATTATTATTATTATTATTATTATTATTATTAATATTATTTATTTATTTATTTATTTATTTATTTATTTATTTATTTATTTATTTATTTATTTCATAAAAATAAGATAGAGATTTTGCGAACAGATGGTAATTATCCTGACATGGCTCCAACCAAACAATATACAGATACATAACATGTAATATCATATATCATCATACAATATACAAATACATGTCATGCAATATCATACATCATCAAACAATATACAGGTACATGTCATGCAATATCATACATCATCATACAATATACAGATACATATCATGCAATATCATACATCATCAAACAATATACAGATGCATGTCATGCAATATCATACATCATCATACATATACAGATACATATCATGCAATATCATACATCATCATACAATATACAGATACATGTCATACAATATCATACGTCATCAAACAATATACAGATACATGCCATGCAATATCATACATCATCAAACAATATACAGATACATGCCATGCAATATCATACATCATCATACAATATACAAATACATGTCATGCAATATCATACATCATCATACAATATACAAATACATGTCATGCAATATCATACATCATCATACAATATACAAATACATGTCATGCAATATCATACATCATCAAACAATATACAGATACATGTCATGCAATATTATAAATCATCAAACAATATACAGATACATGTCATACAATATCATACGTCATCAAACAATATACAGATACATGCCATGCAATATCATACATCATCAAATAATATACAGATACATGTCATGCAATATCATACATCATTATACAATATACAGATACATGTCATGCAGTATCATACATCATTATACAATATACAGATACATGTCATGCAATATCATACATCATTATACAATATACAGATGCATGTCATGCAGTATCATACATCATTATACAATATACAGATACATGTCATGCAGTATCATACATCATCATACAATATACAGATACATGTCATGCAACATCATACATCATCAAACAATATACAGATACATGTCATGCAGTATCATACATCATCAAACAATATACAGATACATGTCATACAATATCATACATCATCATACAATATACAGATACATGTCCTGCAATCATTTTGATCTATGTATCGGTTATGTCGTTGACAGGCTGTTCGATGAATCACTCAGATGGTTGATGGCTAATGGAAAATTAAAAGAAGCCGAAAGAGTTATTCGAAAAGCAGCCAGACTGAATAATTTGCAGTTTGACGATGTTATAAAAACAGTGAAAAGAGAAATGGCAGAAAAATTACAAATCAGTAGTGGAGTCGACGTCAAAAAATCTTCGTTAGAGTACAAAGAAGACAGTAAAACTGCCGTCGTTCATTTGAATATGGATGAAGACGATAAAGCCAGTGTGGAGATTCTTCAAACGATCGACAATGTTGATCAGTATCAAGTCAAGAAGTACTCGATGCTCACCATCTTAAAGACTCGGAGAATCTTGCTGAATTCTATCATCATTTGGATAACATGGTTAGTAGACATCACACACACACCCTGACGTCTCTTACACAGGCGTATGCTGATGGTAACCTTTTAAATGTTTTCGAGGCCGGGTGGCATGAAGCGCTTAAAATTTTCTTTAATATTTTCTCGGTTCACATCACCACGTTCGCACGAATTTTCACACTAAATTTCCATATCTTGATTATGTACAATACTCTTCCCGGGCACCTGGTCTCACCTCTGAATTTCAGGCATCCGTGAATATCCACTGTGGTACATTGTTGTTAGTGCCTTAGTCATGTGACACCACTTACTTTCGTCTCTTACTATAACATACCTTTCTCCATGACATATGTCTTAATGTAGTCTTATAATTCTAGATCTACTCTTCCCGGGCACCTGGTCTCACCTCTGAATTTCAGGCATCCGTGAATATCCACTGTGGTACATTGTTGTTAGTGCCTTAGTCATGTGACACCACTTACTTTCGTCTCTTACTATAACATACCTTTCTCCATGACATATGTCTTAATGTAGTCTTATAATTCTAGATCTACACTTTGTATGTAATCTCAGATAAACTACATTTCCCTCGTCAAAATGATGTACATTGACTTATTTCTATTATTACAGTACACGTAATTTGAATGACGCCGCTCTAGAACTATGTTCATCAATTCTATGCTAAGACAACCACTAGCATTCGGAAAAAAGTCGACTTACGGGATTCTTCGACTGAACATCGAACTAACATTTGAAAGATTGACGAGCAACAGCGAATTTTCTTGTGGAATTTTAACCTACCGAAGTTATTTTCGTTTTTCTCTTATTGCTTGCTCTATTTACAGGATCACCAACAGTCTCACATATTATGGCTTAACATTGATATCTGCGTCATTGACCGGGGATCGCTTTTTGAATTACTTCTTTCTTGGAGCCATTGAATACATATCCTCCACTCTGGAGTTTCTACTACTGAATAGGTAAGGGTTACACTGGTGGCTCGTCCATTCATTTCGTAGGGGCAGATTTGGTGTAGTGGTTAAGCGCTTTTCTTGCGACGCCGACGATCCGGGTTCGATTCCTGGGTTGTGCCACTGTCTTTAAGAGGTTGGTTACCTCCTACTTCAATGTCGCGATATAACTGAAAAATTGTTGAAAGCGACGTAAAACACCAATAAACCAACCAACAACTGTCTTTCGAAAGCCGGTGTGGCCTAGTTGATAAGAAGCTCGACTCGTAATCGAGAGGTTCCGGGTTCGACTATTGCCCTGAGCACACCGGTGCTCTGTGTTTTGGATGAGACAGTAAAAACAGAGGTCCCATGCCACGGTAGGCATGGCACGTATAAGATCCCTCACTGCTTCGGATGGGTCCGTTGCAAAGGTCGAAATTTGTATGCAATGCATCAGGCAGATGCCGTAATCATATACGTGAAATAATCGTGGAATGAAGTAAAACAATAATCAATCAATCATTCAATCTTTAACTGTCTTTCGGATGAAACAGAAAAAAAAGCTCGAAGACCACTGTCACGGTAGACTTGGGTACGTAAAAATCCCTCACTGCTTCGGATGATTCCCGTAATGTTGTGTACTGCATCAGACAGATGCTGTCTCTATATTTATAGGTCTTGGCGTGACGTTAAAGAGACAAACACAGGAAACGGAATGCGTAATAACTCTATCTGGATTTTCAGGCGAAACAAAAATGTTGTCTAAGATTGAGTTTATGATTGAAAATGGTAAACAAACATCTTTTTCTCTTGATATTGTTTAAAGACAGGTGTTCGCGACCGATTTTGACTAATTATGAATGCAGAGAATTTTTTCTTTTGAAATGAGGCAAGGATTATGGTAAATGATTTTATACTAAACATATTTAATAAATGATTTTCTAAAGTTAAAACGATGTTTTTGCATATTATTTTGCATAACATTGAATTGTACCGCAGTTTACATTTACTAACCACGTCCATAAAACACCCACATGACGTCCATATGATCATTAATTTTTGCATGCAAATACAAAACATCATTATTTGATTTTCGGCTGAACAAAAACTTCACTCTGTTGACCGTAGGGACACTCTCTCGTCCTTAAATAAAACTTTAAACAGATATAGTAAAAACAGGAGCACATAATATCAGGAATCTCAGGCCTCCTGGCTTTTATTGAGACAGAGGAACACCTAATATCATGAATCTCCGGCCTTCTGGCCTTTATCGAGAAACAGGAACACCTAATCTCACGAATCTCCGGCCTTCTGGCCTCTACCGAGAAACAGGAACACCTAATATCATGAATTTCCGACCTCCTGGCCTTTATCGAGAAACAGGAACACCTAATATCATGAATCTCCGGCCTTCTGGCCTTTATCGAAAAATAGGAAAACCTAATATCACGAATTTCCGACCTCCTGGCCTTTATCGAGAAACAGGAACATCTCCGGCCTTCTGGCCTTTACCGAGACACAGGAACACCTAATCTCATGAATCTCCGACCTCCTGGCCTTTATCGAGAAACAGGAACATCTCCGGCCTTCTGGCCTTTACCGAGACACAGGAACACCTAATCTCATGAATCTCCGACCTCCTGGCATTTATCGAGAAACAGGAACACCTAATCTCATGAATCTCCGGCCTTCTGGCCTTTATCGAGTGATCTAAACGATTTAGATAGAGAACATTGTAATATCTATCATTATACCAAGGATGCTTTGGCTTAATCTATACATATATCACATAATATATTAAACAGATCATTTTCTACTATTGAAGATTGTTTTAAGTTTTATTGTCGATGCCAGTCGACCATATCGATACCATGTCGTTCATCGTCCGTCCATGTCTTTGATCATCAGTTATAATAATTTCTCCTCCCAGTGTATCAGATAGACTTATGTGAAACCGTCCCATACCGACACTGTTGTATTCTAGTTGGTTTTGCCCGGGTTTCATTGCAGTAAATATCCAAGAAGGGCTTCATAACGGACCACACATTTACATGTTTGTTATAGTTTTTCCTCACATAACACATAAGGTAAATGTGGCGGTAATTTACCCAGAATGATGGTTGATCAGAAAAAAATCAATTTTGGTCTGCCCCACAAAGTCGCCTTGCACATAGATCTTAGTCATTGTTCTCCTCTCTGGGTGCATTTTCTCTTTTATGAAACGATGATATCTGCTTTCAAAAGTAAAATGGACCATGTTCATTATCATTCAGGTCCTATTTTGCTCTTGAGATACCCAATGAACATTGATTATATCTGGGAAAATGATTCATCAGGTGTTCGATAGGATTTGAACAAAAGGAATCTATGTCACTAGAGTCTATCTCCTTAGTCTACTCTGATTATCCAAATTACCTATCCCGTACTTGATATTTCTTATGAATAGTGTTCTAGGATAAGGCATGATCATTGATAAATTTTACTGTATCCTATAGGTAATGATAATTGGGTTGCTGTCCGAATCCCAGACATAAAATCCATAGGCATTTTCATAGCCAGTAGAGCGTCAGGTCCATTCATGGGCCTTTCATTTACAGTATTAATTGAAATGATGTCCAGTTCAACACGGCGCCATTTAGCAAGGATATTCAAGAGCTATACAACAGTAACCAGTGTATTTAGCTTAAGATTAATGACTTATCTTTAATATAGTGATATAGATTACTAATACTTGATTATGCGCAGATCCAGAAAAGGGGAACCCCTTGAGTTTTGTCATAAACTACTTTTCTGGTATTTTTGACAAAATTCTGGATCCGCGTCTTTTTATTGTCACACAAATGAATGGATGAATGAATGAATACTGTGTATGAAAAAGTTTCCGCAAGTAATCAATCAAAATGCATCATCATCATTATTATTATACTTAGTTCCCCAATTCTGACTTTTTAATGAAAATTCATAAAATGTGTTCAAAAATTATCGCAATAATGTAACTTATGATACTGTTATTAGGAAATATCTCAGAGCATTTGTACCTGGATTACCGGGGACAAATCATATGCCAAAATAATGAAATATTTGTATGATATACAAATACCTTTACATGTGAAGATGCATGATGATGATGATGATGATGATGATGATGATGATGATGATGATGATGATGGTGGTGGTGGTGGTGATGATGATGATGATAATGATGATGATGGTGGTGGTGGTGATGATGATGATGATGATGATGATGATGATGATGATGATGATGATGATATCATTCCTTTGTAATTTTTAAGAAGATAGATACAGGTAGTATGACACCACAGTCTGACCTCACAAACTGTTATGCATCTTCTGACCTATATCAGAAGACTAAAAGCCAGTAACGGACACTGAATTTCAACAAAGTGACCACTGATTGGTGTGTGGATTCTAAATATGTCCAGCTCTGCCCAAAGTGATAACATTTTTTAAATGTTTCCAATCCGAAACAGAAATTAACATGAATGATCTGAGCACGCTTCTTTCGGAGTTGTCGCCCGTTTCTCTCTTTCATTACTGGAATATAAATGATTTCATGTTCTTATGTAAAGGATACATTACATCACATCATATCAATTATTTATCTATGTTTTAAGGACTATTCTGAGGTCATTTTATGTACCTTTATGAATTCATGCACCGCGAAAAACAAACAACGATTGTCTATTTTGCTTTTAGATGAACCTTTCCTCTACTAATTAATGCCAATGTTATAAAGACTTCTAATTGACTTCTTTTAATTAGATTGGGTCAAGACGGCTATATCCAATACTTTGTAATAGATTATTATTATAACTACATAATTTTATCAATTGTTATTTAGCTGAATTTTGAACATGGAATACTTTCTTAAAATAAATCGAAAACCGTGTGCATATACTTTAAGTATGAGAGGTGAACTGGTCTTAAGAATTCTTTCTGATCTTCCGTTACAAAAACTTTAATGTTTTTTAACTAAAATGAATGTCCTCACCACTAAGTCTGTGCGCCCGACAAATCATGATTATTTATATATTTCAGAAGACGAAGTTATGAAACCTTTTCTGGAAAATTGGAACAACTTTGTCTTAATCTATTAAGATAATATTAGTAGACATATCGTAGTTATAGTTTCTTTAGGAAAACTTCAACTGGAATAGGACTTTTCTCATAGTAAAGTTGAGCAGAATATGAACAAAAAAGTTGTAGTGAATTCAATTACATGTACGGTTATTATATTGATTTGATGGCATTTTGGAAATAATTTTTTTCTTTTAAGTCATCGTTCTTGGACAGGTTAATTTCTATATCAAAGTACATGTATATATCTGTGGCAGTACTTTTTTCTTTGTTATTAATTCTAACAAATTCAGTATTACAGTTTTATAAAAAAAAAATCAATCAGACGGAAAAAAAAATCAATCGGATTGAAAAAAAAAATCAGTCAGAGTGATATAATGTTTGAGGATAAATTTGGAAATATAAGAATAATCACGAACTTTAAGGCCACGGATTAAGTAGCGAGAACATTCTGCTGTGGATATCAAGCCTGTATTTTTCTTATTCGTAGACATTAATTGTATCATTTTACGGACTAATATAGCTGTTTTCTTCTTCGATATAATTCAGTCTGAGATCTTAAATAATAAAATTAAGGCCTGTAAATTCAAAAAGCAATAGCAGCCTGTAATTAGTAATGGTTACAAATTGTAAAGCTTCTTTATTGAAAGTTGCAACAGCAAATGACTAATCCAAACCTAAATACCAAATCAGGTATTCTTGATACAAACACGATGTCATGCTTTACGGTAAAAATCAATTACAGGCTATAAACTAGTAAAATAAATGCCTACAAATCAGAAAATACAAGCATGTTATACCCAAAATAATGCAGCATGCAGCTGCCCTCATCATAAGGCGAATTAACTATGTATGGCTTTGAAATCTTTTAAATCAATCCATTACATGTACTTTTTGATATCGGTACTTTTTATGAGGGCTTTGTGTCAGGTTTTTATTTCTTCTACTCATATATTTCATCTTCGAAAATATAACACATCTACATGTAATTGAATTAAAATTTCTGTATTCATGATTTCAATAGAGGTGATATACCTTACGGTGTTGCCATTAGTAATATCATTATTAAAGTTTTAACCAAATTTTATCGATAAAGTAATGGTTAAAGTCCTTGTGTATATAAAACTATTCTTGTATGTATTAGTATTGTATTATTATTTAAAAAAGATAATTATAATTATTCTTCATATCAGAATTGGTCGTCAGCGTTCTATAATGTTGTTCCTGAGTATAGCAGGGTTTTCCTTATTGACTGCTACACTGATATCCTCATTTTCCGGTAAGACTTTCCTTATTGACTGCTACACTGATATCCTCATTTTCCGGTCAGACTTTCCTTATTGACTGCTACCCTGATATCTTCATTTTCCGGCAAGAGTTTCCTTATGGTCAAAGCATAGTAATTCCATTTCCCATAGGGTCCCATGTTAAATTACCGAACTTCCAGCAAGATTTACACAACATTCTACATTTAAGCTATATATAATCCACATATCAAAATGTTTGTCAGACCCTCCTCTATCAGAATTTTAACAGTTTACCATAGGTTATTCACCTTAATTTCGAGAAAATCATGCTGGAAGGGGGATACCCCCCAAAATTGGCCAAAATTCAAATGTAAACAACCACCCCTTTTTAGGTCATTAAATCTTTACATTAGCGAAATGAGATAAAAATTCATGATTTTACAGCAGAATCAATCTTTATTTATACATAAATCAAATAATTTCATCCAATCACAGCTCCTGATACATTGAAATAGTAGTCCCTCTCTCCCTACACCACATCAGCCAATCACGGCTCTCGTTAATTACCTTTCTTTGACCACCAGGTCAAAGCATAGTAATTCCATTTCCCATAGGGTCCCATGTTAAATTACCGAAATTCCAGCAAGATTTACACAACATCCTACATTTTAGCTATATATAATCCACATATCAAAATGTTTGTCAGACCCTCCTCTATCAGAATTTTAACAGTTTACCATAGGTTATCCACCTTAATTTCGAGAAAATCATGCTGGAAGGGGGATACCCCCAAAAATTGGCCAAAATTCAAATGTAAACGACCACCCCTTTTTAGGGCATTAGATTTTTACACTAGCGGAATGAGATAAAAATTCATGATTTTACAGCAGAATCAATCTTTATTTATACATAAATCAAATAATTTCATCCAATCACAGCTCCTGATACATTGAAATAGTAGTCCCTCTCTCCCTACACCACGTCAGCCAATCACGGCTCTCGTTAATTACCTTTCTTTGACCTATAGAGGCATTTAACTACTTTATCAAACTAGGAAAGCCGCTATCAAACAAAAGTGTGTTGATTTCTGAATAAAATGACACACATTTCATGAAAATCCATGCAGTAATTCATAAGAAATGTCACTTTAAAGATGCCTACCCCCATCTGGAGAGTATTGAAAATGGGCACAAATTTGGATTAGGGGTCATGTCTAAGGGGCCTGTAAATTGATAACACTTTATGACTTTTACCTGGTTTAGCCTTTCAGTTTTGTTCATTATACATTGAATAAACATGTTCTAATAAAATTTTAATCAATTTGTGAGTCATATTGATTTTTGAATAATACTCTTGAAAGCTAAATATGCCATTTTCTGTACAAAAATACAGACATTCCATGATGTTATTATTTCAAGTAGAACTTTGGAGGTAAATGATGTTATACACATTTCGGCTTAATTCGGTGTGTTTTTGACTTGTACGGGGAAGATCATATGATAATTTTTATCAAAAATCCCCCAAAATTTACATCGAATTGCGTACTTTTACAAATTCAAGTTTCACAGTCCACAATGTAAAAAGTGCACAAAATCCGAAAAAATTGGGGTAAAATTCTGTAAATACTGTTTCAAATGTCTCAAATATCCAACACAATGGAATCAAATCAGTTATCCATGCAAAATACACAAAATTAATTTGTTAAAATTTGGCAAATTTAAACCACCCCCCCTTTTTTCCAGAAATTTCAATATTGAAAATTCTAGGCACTTTGAATCAAAATTTGGGGCCAATTTGATATGATTTTAGGTTAAATGGACTGCATGAACAAGAAAATGAGGTCAAACTGCATTTTTGAGAAATTTAGTATTTGGCCTATAGGTCAAAGCATAGTAATTCCATTTCCCATAGGGTCCCATGTTAAATTACCGAAATTCCAGCAAGATTTACACAACATCCTACATTTTAGCTATATATAATCCACATATCAAAATGTTTGTCAAACCCTCCTCTATCAGAATTTTAACAGTTTACCATAGGTTATCCACCTTAATTTCGAGAAAATCATGCTGGAAGGGGGATACCCCCAAAAATTGGCCAAAATTCAAATGTAAACGACCACCCCTTTTTAGGGCATTAGATTTTTACACTAGCGAAATGAGATAAAAATTCATGATTTTACAGCAGAATCAATCTTTATTTATACATAAATCAAATAATTTCATCCACTCACAGCTCCTGATACACTGAAATAGTAGTCCCTCTCTCCCTACACCACATCAGCCAATCACGGCTCTCGTTAATTACCTTTCTTTGACCTTATTGACCGCTACACTGATTTCCTCCTTTTTCGGTAAGACTTTCCTTATTGACTGTTACACTGATTTCCTCATTTTCCGGTAAGACTTCTTTATTGACTGCTACACTGATATCCTCATTTTCCGGTAAGACTTTCCTTATTGACTGCTACCCTGATATCCTCATTTTCCGGTAAGAGTTTCCTTATTGACCGCTACACTGATATCCTCAATATCCTGTACGACTTTCCTTATTGACTGCTACATTGATATCCTCATTTTCCGGTAAGAGTTTCCTTTTTGACGGCTACACTGATATCCTCATTTTCCGGTAAGATTTTCTTATTGACCGCTACGCTGATATCCTCATTTTCCGGTAAGACCTTCCTTATTGACTGCTACACTGATTTCCTCATTTTTCGGTAAGACTTTCCTTACTGACTGTTACACTGATTTCCTCATTTTCCGGTAAGACTTCTTTATTGACCGCTACGCTGATATCCTCATTTTCCGGTAAGACTTTCCTTATTGACTGCTACATTAATATCCTCATTTTCCGGTAAGACTTTCCTTATTGACTGCTATCCTCATTTTCCGGTAAGAGTTTCCTAATGGACGGCTACACTAATATCCTCAATATCCGGTAAGAGTTTCCTTATTGACCGCTACATTGATTTCCTCATTTTTCGGTAAGACTTTCCATATTGACTGTTACACTGATTTCCTCATTTTCCGGTAAGACTTCTTTATTGACCGCTACCCTGATATCGTCATTTTCCGGTAAGAATTTCCCTTTTGACTGCTACACTGATATCCTCATTTTCCGGTAAGACTTTCCTTATTGACTGCTACACTGATATCCTCATTTTCCGGTAAGACTTTCCTTATTGACTGCTACACTGATATCCTCATTTTCCGGTAAGACTTTCCTTATTGACTGCTACACTGATATCCTCAATATCCGATACGACTTTCCTTATTGACTGCTACACTGATATCCTCATTTTCCGGTAAGAATTTCCTTACTGACCTTTACACTGATTTCCTCATTTTCCGGTAAGACTTCTTTATTGACCGTTACCCTGATATCCTCATTTTCCGGTAAGAATTTCCCTTTTGACTGCTACACTGATATCCTCATTTTCCTGTAAGACTTTCCTTATTGACTGCTACACTGATATCCTCGTTTTCCGGTAAGACTTTCCTTATTGACCGCTACCCTGATATCCTCATTTTCCGGTAAGACTTTCCTTATTGACTGCTACACTGATAACCTCATTTTCCGGTAAGAGTTTCCTTATTGACCGCTACACTGATATCCTCAATATCCGGTACGACTTTCCTTATTGACTGCTACACTGATATCCTCATTTTCCGATAAGACTTTCGTTATTGACTGCCACTCTGATATCCTCATTTTCCGGTAAGACTTTCTTTATTGACTGCCACTCTGATATCCTCATTTTCCGGTAAAACTTTCTTGTAAGACTTTCCTTATTGACTGCTCCACAAATTTCCTCATTTTCCGGTAAGATTTTCATCATAGTCTATTACAGTGACATATCACAAAAAGGCACTTATTAACTAGCACTACTATATTAAATGTAAGTTCAAGTTTAGTCGTGATAAGATATATATATAAGATATATATAAAGCTACTAAATATGTCGTATTTACAAATATATACATGAAAGTAATTTTCACTTGATTTATATTTCTATGATAGATTATAACAAAAACTGATAATAAGTCCTACGACGGGACTTTACTATACGCTTAGCTTATTTATCGAACGGACATGGTTTACGTAAATTTTGTTGTACACTGTTTTCACTTCATTACAACAAATTGCTTAAATCATAATGATATGTATAATGTATTTAGCCGTGATGCATGATAAGTAACGAAATTGATTTCAGATAATTTGGGTGGACTGGCGACTTTCTTCGTCATAATAGGGAAGTGTGGTATCACAGGATCTTTCAGTTCTGTGTTCCTTTACACGCCGGAGCTATACCCAACCAATCTCAGGTAAACTGAACCGAAATATATGGCAGATAGAGGTAAAGGCCTTATGTACCTTAGTAAGTTTCTACCTTTCGGATTGGTTAATTCCTTATATTTGGTTTAAACATAGGAGTTATATGTTTTCTCACATTTCGGATGGGAAAATCCCGATTTTTTTCCTGGAATAGTTTTTGTTATCTCGCCCTCCGTTATCTCACCCAGTGGGCTCAAACCGGAAATTGACGAACTACTTCTGAAATCTGTGTGTGTACACCATGACCATAGTCTATGCCGGGCATAGTTATGAAAACATACTTTGAATTCTTGTTTAATAAGCTAACTATTACAGAAAACCTTCTTTATGTTGTCTATACTTGTCAATACAAATTAACTTGAACATGGACTTATTTTTCTGTTCCGAGTTTGTCTGTAATTATTGGATTTGTCTTTCTTTGACTGCCGACAAATTATAAAAGTAAAAAAGGGGGGAAATGTGAGGAAAAAGATCAAAACCCCATGTCCCGGGAGGGACAAAGAAATCTCAATTCTCGTGCTCATGCCGATTGAAATCCATGACTCGGCAAGCCGCATCATGGATAGCAATAGGCATGGGCACTTGTACTGAGTTTTCTTTGTCCATCACGGAACATGGTGTTAGATCCTATTATTCCGTATATTAACTGTGAAAAGTTTACATGTCGCGCGACACTTATCCGTAGGAGATGCATGCTCAATCTTAGTGCGTGATTTCATTTCCTTCTTGCTGCATTTTAAGAATGTTAGTCATGTTTATTACGAAATTTAGATTTGTTGTTCCTGTATATTTTCTTTTACGTGATTGAATTTAATTAGCGTGCGAATTTCAAGGTAGTTTCAAATATGATTTTCTTTCCGTATATTCCATTAATCAAACCAGATAAAGCAAAATGTAGCTCTTATAATCAGCTTACTGCCTAGTCACATAAAAACCATAATATCCTATTCTGCTTTGTGTCGTATTTCTACAGGAATGCTGGATACGGGTACGCCTCCGTGGCAGCTAGAGTAGGAGGCACATTGGCACCGTTTGCAGGAACATTGGTATGACGATTTAACAAAGAATCTCTTTAACAATACATTTTTAGTTTCAGGGCTTAACAATGGGCTCTTACCATAAAATATCTAAAAGCAATGACTTCAGTCACTACCTATCGATCTATGCGTTCTGTGTTGCACCTTAGATTTATATAGGTAGTTTGAGAAGAACAACTCTTACAAGAATTGAAATGCAGTGCTTTTACATTTTGATTATCAAATTTAATTGGATAAATGTTTTGTCTATTACGTCAGTTTAAATGGGATTTTCTTTTCCGTCAGATAGCATATGGAGCAAAAGCGGAAACCTTCAGTTTGAATATGGCATGATTAATTGCAGATTTCCTTAGATTATTTCATTGATTACAAATACAATATAGTACATAAATCTTGAAAGCAGTATCTAAAACCTGCATCTGGTACTTATGTAGTAAGTAAGTTCCTCATGTGATGAGTTGACCCCCGTATATACCATATCAGGCGAACTACATATTGTAAAACGAATATATCTTTATGGACATCAAACAATACAAAAAAAAAACATACATGTATATGTATTTACATACTCTAAAAGTGAACTGCCTTATGTCGTCAGCGAGAGACCAATTATAACCCTGAGCATTTAAGAATTTTCGGAATATGTTTGCCATCTTTCGATTCGCGTTCAAAATTTTTTTTGTACGAATGTACATGTCTTGTCACGAGGAATACACACATGAAATGTGAAAGTCCTGTCTCTTGCTGTTATGACCACGGTTAAAGTATTCCAAAAGTAGGTCAAAGGTCAAGGTGAGAAGGCCAAAATCTTTTGTACCAATGAACACGTCTTGTCATTAGGAATACACATGTAAAATATGAAAGCTCTATCTTATATGGTTGTAAAACTATAATCCAAGCTACAGCTTGTGTCTACAGACAACGACAAGTACGCCAAGGGTATGACAATAGCTCTCCGGACATTCGTCCCGGCGAGCTAAAACTCCTATAGATAATTACCATGCCCTCGGAGGATATTAACTTTTTCAGAAATCCACATAAAAATGAATTGAGTGTACAAGGTCTTTTCAAAATCACCAAAAGAATTCCTAGATTCAGCAGTCTGTCAGATATGATATTTTTATTATGCTTTTAAGGCGTCTAACAAGTTTAATTTGACCTGCGTTAAGGTCATTTAATCGATTAGGTGCTTGGCTCGTGAACAAGGGTTCGACACTCGCCGGAGACTCGCTAGTTTCCTGTCATTGAGATGAGACAGTCAAAATCGAGGCTTCGTGTCACGGTTGACGTAGCACCAAAATGATCCCTCACCACTTCAGTCCATTCTGCACTAGTATGATTTATATGCGGTATAACAGACAGATGGCGCCACTGTATAAATGCAATTGTTTGGACGTGAACCAAGAAAGAAACAAAAAGAAAATAATATGACCATGTTACGTTCATCATTTGTAGGGCTCCTATGTGAAGTGGGGTCCCGGAGTGGTATTTACATCTCTTTGCTTATTATCCTTCTTCTTGATGATGTATCTACCCGAGACAATGGGCAAACAATTACCAACAACAATAGAGGAACTTAAGGCATGGTACAAGGCCAACCGCGGAATCAAGTTCAGAGAGAAAAAGAAGAATGAAAACAATACAACAGAAAAAAACTAATGACACGTATTAACGGAGACAATTACTGTTTATAAATTTAACCGCTGTGTTCTTGTGAAATTTCCTTTATTATCATGAATGTTTACTCAAGATGTAACTTATCCGTGTATAATAACCCAGTACATATGGTCATTATATATGCAAATGTGAATTCTTATCTTGTATATATGATCATTTTGTACATATGTGAATCATATTCATGTGCATATGAACATTATGTATATGTAAATTTTTATTGCGTACATATGATATATGTATTTACTTACTTAAAGCTATATCATGTATACATTGTTACCGCTTTCTTTTGAAAATGTTTGTCGTGCATGTATAATGACAATTTAATGCAAATAAAACTTTTTAACGAACATATATCGCAAGTTATGCATAACTTACTCATTTTCGAATACACGTCGTTATCTTTGCAGATCTAAACCATTGTAATGTATACTTAAAGGGGCATGGTCCGCATGAAGTCGGGAAAAGTATAAGATACGTAAACGGATTTCTTAAACGGCAATCGATTAATAGTATATTATCTAAGATATGTAAAAAGTGTCGTTACCAAAGTCGATGTCGTTAACGAGATATCCCCGTTTCAAATTTGCAACACAACCACGCTAACTCTTTGAATATTGATGAGGACGGTCAGAGGAAATTACGTGACAATGAAACTCGTGCTTTACCCGATTCTAAAATTTGTTCCACTTTTCTTTCTTCTTTTTTTTTTTTTTTTTTTTTTTTCTTTTTGCCTCGGAGTCTGTATAGTTTTTTTTCCACCGCACTTTCACTTTTCCCGTGCTCGTATTCCACAATGTGAACCATTGTTGTTGCAAACCCCGTCGGGGGTTTGCATATTACGTTGTTGTCTAATCTGGAAATGCGCATGTGCGACATGATAATGCTGCATGCTGGGAAAACATAGCCTCCAAAAAGTAGTTGCTTTACTTTAAGAGGTCAGGCAGTATAAGTTTTTTATTGTACATGACATCGATATTTCTAATGCGCTTAAAAGGAAAAGGAATGAAGAAGAATACTCTTGCTTTCAAAGGCAATGCTCATTACTAAATCAATGTTACAGTTGAGCGTTCCAAACGGATAGTATTTACCGTACTTTCAAACACAGAGAGGAGTATATGAGGATAGAGCTTTTGATAGGATAGACATTATGACTTGGGGGTGATTTTCTTAAGTGAATGCATATAAATGATAAATAAATCTTACATGCTATGTATTTTAAAAATAAAAAATACTTTAAAATACTTATTTTTAAATAAATTAGTAGATGCCACATTAACATGTATAAATATGAAGGATATTCATATTTTGGAAATCAAGACTTGCGTAATCTTTCCCACGACAGCAGTGGTATAATCCAACAGAATTTTCCCGCGTAATACTAATTAGATATTCGTACCTTTTAGCGTATGTACATTATCTGGCTATAGAAAATCTCGAAAAGTTCCGAGTAAATGAAGGCGGAGTATTAAGGATTTCTAGCAGTTTAATAGGTGGAGCAATTACGGTGCAGTTTGTAACAATCTTTGTATTTATGCAAACTTCCCCAGCGATTATTTGCACACAAGAGGCCTCGATGTGGAATTGGTGTTCTTTATGTGTTGGGAATTGGTGGAGCAAGTACTACGTAGTTTGTATGATTTCTTCCATGTCTAACTGTACTTAGGATGTTCGAAATATCTAAACGGTGACATCCCGACGAATATGGTCAGCTTTCCCAACCCAAGTCTAAACATAAATAAACATTAGAAAGGAGGTATTAACTATTATTTAGACAACAACCTAGCTAACATCATACAAAAGGGTCTTCATATCAAATTGACCCACAAGTACCATTTTTCTTGCAATTAAAAATGCTACAGGGTTTGCACTCTAAGTTTTTTTTAAAAGCTAAGCTTGTTGCTTTCTACAGTGAATATCCGCGCACGCGCATGATTATGGGCGGAGCATCGTCTTATTTGGAGAATTGAAACTATCCGAATTTAATTTGTCTCAATTACATTTAGGTATTTTAGTTTTAAATTTTGCAATTAACACAAAGTTTGTAATTTATGCAATTTATGTCCTGTAATTGTTCTGCCGTTGTGGTGAGTAGGAAGCACAGGTACTGTGTTACATGAAGAGTGCCTTTTTAAAAACTAACCCGCTATATCGTCTTGTTTCCCTTTCCCCTAAGGTAAGAAATGATAGCCAGAATGGGGCTGCTTCAACAGTTACTGTATTTCATACAAGTTCCGATGATAATCAAAGGAAAATAAAGCACCAGTATGTTAAACAATGTTTAACCTTTTGATACCTGTCCTCAAAATTTCATTCAAGCAGGTTTAAAGGCGCTAACAAGGGCAAATTCGAACGGCAGAACTCGCGGACAGTTTGCTCGCCAGCAATCAGATTGATTTTTTGTTTAACGTTACACCACGAATATTTCACTTATATGTTGGCGGCATCTGTCTGATACGGGGCATACAAATTTTGACCTTTGCAACGGTCCCACCGGAAGCAGTGAGGGATCTTTAACGTGCCATGCATACCACGACATCCGAAAGACAGGACACCGGTATGACCGGAGTGGGACTCGAACCCCGGCCTCCCGATCAGGAAGCGAACGCGATACTGATGTTGTCTTTTACACCCTGCCTAAGTTGTATCAACATGGCGAACTGGCGAGCAAACTGTCCGCGAGTTGTGAAATTCAAATTTCTGTTTGCTGATGTCTTTAAACATACTTGAATGAAATTTTGAGGATAGATATCAAAAGGTTAGACATTGTTTTACATGTTGGTACTTTATTTTCCTATGATTATCATCGGAACATGTATAAAATACTGGTTGAAGCGGCCCCATTCTGACTATCGTTTCTTACCTCAGAGGAAAGGGGAACGAGCCGATATAAAGGGAGGTGGGAGACGTTAGTTTTAAAAATGGCACTTTTCATGTGAGGAAGGTTAGCCCGTAAACCGGTTAGCCACGCCAAGTGAGTGACTATCATTATTTCATTTTGACCGTCCTAAATCAGTGTCTCGACTGCATTACAATAGAAGTTTTGTGATGACTTTCTTTTGTCTTTATTTGTTGCATTTTTGTCTGTGATGACTTTTGTCATACGACTGATGTCTGATGTCTTTATGCTTTCTTGACAAAGTCGGGTTTTGAGGAGTATCCTTACTTTGAATTGAGTATTGATCCATTATTAGTCTTAATCTCATTGTACAGTCATTTATATTGAATCATTTTTATACCATCTATTGGAAGTGTCCCCTGATATACTGAGTCCGGATAACTGAAAAGATTTTGAAGTCCCCAGGATACATATACTATTGTTCTTCACCATCTTGTATTGAAGTTATGGTAAGGAACATTAACCTGAAAACTCATAAATTTTCTTAAAGCACTTTCACATTCTTCTTTTTGTCTTTATTGTTTGACAGCTATTAAACAAAACGATAAAAACATGTCAGTCCATAGATAAATGTGTGATGAAGACATGCCAGTCCATAGATAAATGTGTGATGAAAACATGTCAGTCCATAGATAAATGTGTGATGAAGACATGTCAGTCCATAGATAAATATGTGATGAAGACATCTCAGTGCATAAATAAATGTGTGATGAAGACATGTCAGTCCCTAGATAAATGTGTGATGAAGACATGTCAGTCCATAGATAAATGTGTGGTGAAGACATCTCAGTCCATAAATAAATGTGTGATGAAGACATGTCAGTTCGTAGATAAATGTGTGGTGAAGACATGTCAGTCCATAGATAAATGTGTATGAAGACATGTCAGTCCATAGATAAATGTGTATGAAGACATGTCAGTCCATAGATAAATGTGTGATGAAGACATGTCAGTCCATAGATAAATGTGTGATGAAAACATGTCAGTCCATAGATAAATGTGTGATGAAGACATGTCAGTTCGTAGATAAATGTGTGGTGAAGACATGTCAGTCCATAGATAAATGTGTATGAAGACATGTCAGTCCATAGATAAATGTGTATGAAGACATGTCAGTCCATAGATAAATGTGTGATGAAGACATGTCAGTCCATAGATAAATGTGTGATGAAGACATGCCAGTCCATAGATAAATGTGTGATGAAAACATGTCAGTCCATAGATAAATGTGTGATGAAGACATGTCAGTCCATAGATAAATATGTGATGAAGACATCTCAGTGCATAAAAAAATGTGTGATGAAGACATGTCAGTCCCTAGATAAATGTGTGATGAAGACATGTCAGTCCATAGATAAATGTGTGGTGAAGACATCTCAGTGCATAAATAAATGTGTGATGAAGACATGTCAGTTCGTAGATAAATGTGTGGTGAAGACATGTCAGTCCATAGATAAATGTGTGGTGAAGACATGTCAGTCCATAGATAAATGTGTATGAAGACATGTCAGTCCATAGATAAATGTGTATGAAGACATGTCAGTCCATAGATAAATGTGTGATGAAGACATGTCAGTCCATAGATAAATGTGTGATGAAAACATGTCAGTCCATAGATAAATGTGTGATGAAGACATGTCAGTTCGTAGATAAATGTGTGGTGAAGACATGTCAGTCCATAGATAAATGTGTATGAAGACATGTCAGTCCATAGATAAATGTGTATGAAGACATGTCAGTCCATAGATAAATGTGTGATGAAGACATGTCAGTCCATAGATAAATGTATGATGAAGACATGTCAGTCCATAGATAAATGTATGATGAAGACATGTCAGTCCATAGATAAATGTGTATGAAGACATGTCAGTCCATAGATAAATGTGTATGAAAACATGTCAGTCTATAAATAAATGTGTGATGAAGACATGTCAGTCCATAGATAAATGTGTGATGACGACATGTCAGTCCATAGATAACTGTGTGATGAAGAAATGTCAGTCCATAGATAAATGTGTGATGAAGACATGTCAGTCCATAGATAAATGTGTGATGAAGACATGTCAGTCCATAGATAAATGTGTGATGAAGACATGTCAGTCCATAGATAAATGTGTGATGAAGACATGTCAGTCCATAGATAAATTTGTGATTCAACAATGATATCGCAATCTTTAATATCACAGTTTAAGATTTTGACTTTGGGTTTCATGAATGGAAAGTGATCACTTCAGAATATTAAGTCTAGTTTCATATATAAATACTTGCTGCACTTTGAAATTCTAACTTCTATAACTGATAAGTTTCACATTGTATTTTAATATAAAAAGATCGTTAATGATGAAAAGTCCTCCAAAGGGAAGCGTGAATCAAATAGATAACGAGAAACACTCAATGTCAACAAAATTTCGGCCAATGGCTTTATAGAGTGGAAACAAAAATAACAAAATCCTGAAAGGAACCTGGAAGACTGGAAAATTATAGCATGAAAAGAATAAATTACGACAATATCTTATTTTTCCTGCATTGCATAAATTACAAACTTTGTGTTAATTGCAAAATTTAAAACTAAAATCCCTCAAAGTTTTCTTAGAATAAAGGTAATTGAGTCGAATTAAATTCGGTTGGTTTCAATTCTCTAAATAAGGCGATGCTCTTTCCATAATCATGCGCGTGCGCGGATATTCATTGTAGAAAACAACAACAATGCTTTACATGGAAGAATACGAGCACGGGAAAAAGCAAAAGTGCTAATGAAAAACTATACAGACTCCGAGGCCAATAAAAGAAAAGTGGAACAAATGTTAGAATCCGGTAAAGCTCGAATTTCATTGTCACGTGATTTCCTCTGACCGTTCTCATCAATATACAAAGAGTTGGCGCGCAAATTCAAAACGGGGATATCTCGTTAAGGATATCGACGATACTTTTTACACATTTTAGATAATATATTAACAATCGATTGCCGTTTAAGAAACCCGTTTACATTTCTTCATACTTTTCCCGACCCCAAGCGGACCATCCTCCTTTAAATAAAATCCATGTCGTTTGGTTAAATCAACCAAACGTTTGGAATTTGATGCACTGCTGTATGTAAGAAGGATGCAGTTCAAAACCGCATTTTGATAAATCAAAATTAGTTATTACACTTATAATAGATACATGTATGACGTTTATTAGACGTGGTGGTAGACGATTGAAGTGTTGTCGTGAAAAAGCTTCCGTTTTAAAATTTAATTATAAAAGTACAAATTTCAATCAAAATTAAATTCTAAAATTAAAGGTACATCATCATCATAAACCATCTTCAAACATACAATTTATGTGTTGGGATTTCTTACTTTTTCATACTACTACATACTTTAGTCAAAGGAAATTCGAAAAAAAAAAAATAAAGGAGTAAACCTAACAAGAAGATTTTCTTAATGAAAGTTTACTTTGGCAGCAGGAACTTCAGTCCTCATGCAGGTAATTCCTATGTTGAAAAAAAAAAAACGTCTAGGTCCTTATCATGTTCTTATGACCATTAGGTATGTGTAAATTCATCTGATAACCGACTTTTTTTTTCTTGTTCAGTCTTTATTTTCTACATGCCTCTTAAGACGGAATTGTATGGTGAAAATATTCCTTACATGAAGCTGGTTTATCATGACCTTGACCCTAAGTATTTTTTCCGAAATTATAGGCATAGTGAACATGCATTAATTTAATGACGACGGGCGTATAATTTCAACATATTAGTTCTTGTTGATTGCTTTCATATCATGCTATGTATCCCGGAGTCTATGACATTAATTGTTACATTGTATTGTATTGTTGGTTTTTTTTTTCTGACCCAACTTGATACGCACTCATTGACTTCTAGTAATTATGCAATAACATGCGTTTATTTGAATTCATGAACGTGACGAAAACGTGAACGTGACAAGGCAATAGTTAACCGTTTATAAATATTGGATAACACAATTACACTAAATATCAACTATGGACTAAATGGTAAGCAGATACGGGAATAGAGTTGTTAAAAGACAACAAAACACTTAATCTTCTGTAACATTTTATGAGACATTTGGCACCAGGTAGCATGATTACAAGAAAGCTATAAAACAAATCACCCGCGAAAGCTATTCTCCCACTTCTCATATTGACATGTCAAATGAGAACATGGGATAATAATAGTCCAAATTTGACCGACTGATTCAGTGTCTATTATCAGTATCGGTCTATAAGATAGTAGTCGCACTATTTAGACACGTGGTGACGATGTTCTCACATGACGTTATATTCCCCATAACTGGTCACATAAGCACAACTCCGTCGGACAAATGTCAGAGCCATAGTTCATTGTGTTACATGTTTCAGAACAGTAGTTGTTTGACGTCACATCCCAAGAGTCAATCGCGCTGCATTTACCAGCAGCGCTGGGTTTTACACCTACGTTTGCATGGTTATTTTTCGGACAGTTACACACGCACAGCGATAATGGGCAGATGCCTTGTGGACACATTGTGGAACAGTACTCGTTATAGTTATGTCCCTCTCCCCAGTGGGGATTCCCCGTACACGTAGGCTGAGACAGGCCTTCATTACATTCAACATAAGCATTGTCCGAGTTCTCCACAGCCGCTGCCGTTAATGTTGTCATAAACGCAGCTGCCATCATATTGGTCATTGTACTCGGCTTAATACTAGGTTTTGCAGTAGCTCCCAGTTCGGGCGACATAAGCAAAGCTTGATTGAAAGTCGGATCAAGAGGTGGGTTCATAAACCCAGAATCGGGCACTCCGGGAGATAATGGAGCCATTAGATCTTGATATGGAAGATTTTCTGTTTGAGCGGTTGCCGGTGAAGCCTGAATTAGATTTGAATGAAGTGCAGCTTCCATAGGTGTTAAATCAATATTGTGAAAACCTGGATCTACAAAGAGAGTATGAGGATCTACCAAGTCAAAATAGCCACCGCCCACTTTCTGTGTTCCCATCATAGCATCGACCATTCCGGCTAAGGGATCGGCCGCTTGCTTGACAGGATATTCCGGTTTGGTTGTTACTTCACGTATTGGACTTGTAGTTCTGACAATTGGTTGTAAAGTCTTCTTTGGCATTCTGGTTGACGGACGTGGAAGAGGTGTTACCATCTCGTTACCTATAGCAATGTCGGCACAATTAATAAAATATTCCTGTGGACCACAGCCGAAACATTCTTTCCCAGTTTTTTCGTCTTTTCCTTTGTGTTGAGCTGCAGTGACAAAATGGAGATATATATTTTATGCATTTCAAAGGGTTTTTTTTCGCTTGGTGACGCTATTTTCAAATACATCTATTGTAAAATTTTCGACTCGATGATAGTCTTCTCATTATAAAGGTTGGAAGTTACTGACCTTTAAAGTTGTATACCCTACAATTCGGTATAATTTCAAAAATTAGGGCACGTAAAACAAAAACTGTATTTTTCTTGTATGGCTGAAGTCATCAACTTTGCGTTAATAACATTTTTGTGGTCTCAAACCCTCGGAGATATCAAAATAAAAAGAAAATACTTCGTAAATAAAGCGGATATTCCATAAAAACAACCATAACCTGACTTCGCGCATGCGCAGTTTAGTCAAAACAAATAGGACGAAGGGTGACTCCAAAAGAAAACAATTTCAGTAAATACTAACTTTAGCAGACTTGAATGCAGAATTTTTAAGTAGCTCGTCAAGTTTATTTACCTCTCCCTCCATGATGCTTTGGTATAAAAATATGAAAATATAGTTGAATAGCTCAGGATCGTATTCCGTTTGCACAGATTTAATTGTGTTATCTAGAAGTGTATCTATGATCAATCTTACCTGCCCTCCATTTCCACTGCATAATGCATTGTGAACAAGAAAGACCAGCAGGCAATGCAAGTTTTAAATCCACCATGACTGTCTTATCGGACTTTATGACATAACGATGCCCATATCCAAGAATTTCCAACGGAAACTGATCTAAGCACTCCTGTGTCACCGGTACTTTGGGGTTGTTATTTGGACACAGACGAAATTCGAAGTATCCCTTGTGATTACTGGTGAGTTCAACAGTGACGTTAATGACTTGTCCTATAGCATATTGACGAGCAATGACACCAACTGCGAACTTTCCTCCTGCTTCATGGTCACGTGGTCCCCATATAGGATCTCCACAAGGCGCACATTTCCCTCCACCTTTTGACATCATTTCCTAATCGAAAATATATACATGTATGTGAAAATATTCAGTAAATATGTTCCCTAAATATTTTGGGCGCTATTGCGTATCGTATAAGAAAACACAAAGTTTGTTTTAAATTAGATTCAGTACTGGTGTAAAGTAAGATGTTATAGTAGTGTAAACAATGATTTTATTTCAGTATGTACTACGCAGTTTCTTCAAAGTTTGAATAAAAAAGGAAAATGGAAAGAGGAAAAAGGAATATTCCACAACGTTTGAAACAAAGTGGAAAAACCCAAAATGTATTTAAACTATATTTTAGTTCGTTCGTACTAATGGATAAAATTAATAATGTAAAACGTCTTTTTGAACTCACTATTAGAAAATTAATTATAAAATAGTACTACGCCCTCCTGATTGTGTTAGAACTGTCACAGATGTGACACAAGAATTAACCTTATGTCACAAACCCATTTGTTTCTCTTTAACATTCTGATAAAGATATTTCGCATACTTTTACTATTGATATTTAAAAACTGAAAACATTTTAAAACCAGTATTTCCTTCATATTGACTTAATATCTGTGTCATACGATAATGATTACATTTTAAAACACGTATTTTCTTGACAATATCCACGTTTCATATATTTCATTCTTCCCATACATGTAAGAAGACAGGTAATTAACAGACCCATTATTTACATCACCTGTATATGACGCATTTTGACCTAAGACATTTAGATTTTCATCTTTTCTTACAAATTAATCCTCCAACACAAGTTATACACCTGGGTGAACAGAAAATGGAACAGTAACTAACGGCATTTTGACTCGATCCTTTGGATGTGGTGACGTAAGAGACTTTGATATAGTAATGATGAATTCCTGACGTCATAACACTTCATATGGGTCAGTGGATCGGTGTTCTAGTTTATTGCATGTAAACTGATATCTGAATTACCGAAGCTTAATTAAATGGCCACTCCCTTCTCAATTTACAGTAGCTTGTCTTTTTATTTATTTATCTATTTATTTATTTATTTATTCATTCATTCATTTATTTATATTTTTTCTAATTACAGAGATATAGTACAATTTTGATCCCATTTCCATGATGCATTAGATATGCTGGTTTTTGTAAAAGGAGCGCCCCCTCATAACAGCAACAGTTCATACTGATATAGGCTTGAAAGTCTCATCCGAAAGATCAGTCTATAAAAGTCTTATCTTGAGGTTGAATATAAAAACCATAATTCCTTTCATATAAAGTATATACACACGGCCAAATTCCAAATCAGAATACAAGTACAAAGGATCCCAATGAAAAGCTTAATGTTGAATGAAGGAGTGATAATCTCCTGCTGGTGGATCTACCAGCCAAAACCTGTAATTAATACCATTGATAATCTTCTCATACATGTCATTTTGAAATTAAACGAACTATTCTATTATAACTATACAATAATAATATATGAATAAAACATAAACTAACTTATGTTCAACCAAATAACGAAACTTTAGGATGCTTAAAGATGAAAAAACTGAAATCCTTTCTTTTATTACATAGGAAGCAATTCAGTTTTTTCTACGCTGATGGAGAACAGAAATGGAAACCAAGTTCGTTTGAAATGCGAGTTGATAGGCATGAGAACTCAAATGCAGAAATTTCCACAGAAAATACATTTAAAATAAAATAAGATATTTGTTAAAATAGCCATATGTAAATGGAAAAAATAACTATAAACAACTTATTGCTCGGATTAACACATTCCAGTAACGTTAAGTTAATTCATATTTTTAGCATACACAAATGATAAATTTCTTTCAGTTGACATTCACTTGATGAAAAACAAACACTAGTTAACATCTGTTAAGAATCTCACCGAGGATAAGAGTGATATATATTTATAAGCACAAGAAAGCGACAAACGACACTAAAATTAAAAAAAAATATGGTCAAATTTTCGAGGCGATCTGTCCCTTCCTCAGGACAAAAAATATAAACAAGCATTCTGAAATTATTGCTTAGACAATACTAAGTCCCCTACCGGCAAATGGAAAACTAAGACCCCAAAACACACACACACACACCTACACACACAAACACACACACACAACATACTGTCTTTCAGGCTGCCAGCAAGTTAAGTATTTAATCACAATCTTTAAAGAAATTTTCTTATTCCAAGGACCGTAATTCTGTCAAAAATCAGTGGACCGTAACGAAACTCGAAACTGATCTGTAACTCATGGTGGTATACTCACACACCAAAAATTGGATGAATATCTACAAGCGTTTAGAAAAAAAGTCCGGAAAACTGCCATTTTAAAGAAATTTTCTAATTCCAAGGGCCGTAATTCCGTAAAAAATCAGTGGACAGAAAAGAAACTCGAGCTTGATCTGTAACTCATGGTAGTAGACTCGCACACCAAAAATTGGATGAATATCTACAGGCGTTTAGAAAAAAAGTCTGGAAAACTGCCATTTTAAAGAAATTTTCAAATTCCAATGGCCGTAATTCCGTCAAATATCAGTGGACCGAAACGGAACTCGAACTTGATCTGTAACTCATGGTGGTAGACTCACACACCAAAAATTGGAAGAATAGCTGCAGGCGTTTAGAAAAAAGTCCGGAAAACATGTGTGTGACTGACGGACAGACGGACGGAGTGCAAACCTATAGTCCCCTTCGGCGATGCCGGAAGGGGACTAAATAAACTACATAAATAGAAATATGAGAAAAGAAAGCTATATACAAAGCACTAGTCTAATTGAGAGAGAGAGTAATGATAACACAAGATTACTGAGCACTTTGCATCGTCTTTGATAATTCATTGTTTATGATTATCACTCCAACACTACAGTCGTTATCTTCATAGCAGCAGCAGTATGCCGTTTATTAGAAAACTGCAGAACGTGGCATAAAATCCAGGTTATCATATTGTCTGCAAATTGCATCGCAAAATTACAAATTGTGACCGTAGGTTGCCATGGTAACACATGACTATGGTTTTACTGTCTCGTTTATCTATTGGTAAAGATAGATCAGAGAGGTTACGCTTACCACAATAAATCCAACATTTGGTGTCAGGTGGACGTTTGAACGTTGCCATTATAACACGTTTATAACGTTTTATTGGGTCAATGTAATGATGTCTCATTAACATACAGGTATTATTGCATATCATAACTGACATGTACTTATCAGACCAGACTAACACGTTATATAAGCTGAAACGGTGTTAAGAACTCTTCGGTCAATTTTCATGCAGTGGCGGCACTACTAAGGCGCATCTCATGGGTTGTTGACCAAAATTTTGGCCGCGCTTTATCTCATTTTTCCCTAATTAAATAGAAATTAATAGTTTAACATATTAAGAAGAATATAGTTGAAGAATCGACAGCGGATCGTAATTGTTGAAATCTAAGCTTCTAAACACCACATAAATTCAGTCCTATACAAAGATACAGTACGTGTATTCACAAAGAAACTTAAGTCTAAGTGTAGGACTTAAAATGAGTTGAAAGTTTCTTCATGAATAGTATGCACGATGTACTTTACAGAGAAACTGCTGACTTATTCTTAAAATTAAGACACACGCTATTATAGGTCTCAAGTCTTACACTTAGACATAAGTTTCTTTGTGAATAATACGCCAGTATCCCAGTTCATCACACTGCTCGTCAAATTTCCTATATATGTCGCACCTGATCTTTACAATATACCTGTTTCATGTGAAGCAGAAAACATTACTGTAATATAAGTATCCCTCTATTTTAAAGTTATACATCCTTCTCATAAGAAAAACTAGCTTTGATGAATTACTTTAATCTTGGTTTTAATAGTATTGTAACAAGAATAAAATAATTATACGTAAATACGATAAGCAAAGACGCCCAAAACCTAAAGCCTGTTGGTATACAGGCGTCTAATGCAGTGGCGAATTCAGGATTTAAGAAAAAAATGAAAAGACCACTAGAGCTTAGGAAAAAAATCAAATTGAATTTCGATTAATGATAATTTTAGGTATTATCGTGATAAAAAAGGGGGCGAAGCCTCTCTCTCTCTCTCCACCACTTCAACTTGTAGTTGTTGCTTCTCGTAACACCAAGTAGAATTCTTTCCATCTATTTTAGATTGAGGACCATGTAAGATAATCAAGCCTAATGCTGCAATAAGGTATAAGACTCATATTGTCTTAATTAATTAACAATGTTGAAACTCAATTAATGCCAAGCATACCCATTTTTACCCTGTTAAACACAGTTCTATAAAACATTTACATATGGTTCAAATGTGGTTCTATTTACACAATGAATCAGGAAGTTAAATTGATGAAAGCAATAATTAATGAATTCCAATATAACATTATTAAACACCTGTCATCTTCTCGTTGTAAATAGATTATCACAATTAATAGTTCTTCAAGACAAAATGAGATGAGACAAACGCTTTCAACCTACTTTTGTAAGTTAAAATTAAGAGGGTGTGTTTGTTTATTGAAATACATTGTTGTATATTATTTGTATATTTGTAGTGGGGGTTTTGCTACCGCCGTCGCCCCTTTATTGTTTATGTATGGATTAGATAATCATTTATATTAACCTACTGAGATGTAATTGATATGTTCAAATAGAGAAATTCCTATCTTAACTAGTAAGAGATAGCAACAAACTTGAAAAATGGCTGCCATTATTATTTTCCATTATCAAAAGTGTTTTGTTTATTTGTGTGATGCATGCCTTACGTCACACAAACATTAAATTGTAATGATATGATAAGAAGTAATCTAAAGCGTGAAGCTACACAAGTACTGCCTACTTGCCAAAGCCGGTGTGGACTAGTGGATAAGGTGCTCGGCTCGTGATCGAAAGATCCCGGGTTCGACTCCCGCTCTGGGCACAGCGGTGTTCTGTCTTTCGGGTGAGACAGTAAAAAGCGAGGTCCCATGTCACAGTAGGCGTAGATCCCTAACTGCTTCAAGTGGGTCCGTTGCAAGGTCTAAATTTGTATGCAATGCATCAGGCAGATGCCGTCACCATATACGTGAAATAATCGTGGATGAGTGATGTTAAACAATAATCAACCAATCAACTTATTTGCCAAATATAATGATTTAAAAAAATCGCGTGTGTCTTTGAAAATCCGACTAGTGAAAAGAACGAGAATTTCAACTTACAAATGAGTAGTGTTTACAATGAATCCATCTTCATTGTAGTGTATAATAGTGCTATCTTAATGGTGTTGTATTAATTAATCAATGTTATCGGGTTGGGGTCATTGTAAAATTACTTTTATAAAGTTGTTTTCGTTTTAAGTTCTGTTTTGGGTGATTTATAGAAATTCTGGTGTTACAGTTGTGTAACTTTCTGGTGTAATTGTGGTTAGATGGAAATAATGTTTGTTGTTGTTGTTGTTGTTGTTGTTGATGATGATGATGATGATGATGATGTGGTGATGGTGGTGATGATGATTAAGGTGATGATGTTGTTGTTGTTGTTGTTGTTGATGATGATGATGATGATGATGATGATGATGATGATGATGTGGTGATGGTGGTGATGATGATTAAGGTGATGATGTTGTTGTTGTTGTTGTTGTTGTTGTTGTTGTTGTTGTTGTTGTTGATGATGATGATGATGATGATGATGATGATGATGATGATGATGATGATGATGATGATGATGATGTGGTGATGGTGGTGATGATGATTAAGGTGATGATGTTGTTGTTGTTGTTGTTGTTGTTGTTGTTGTTGTTGTTGTTGTTGTTGTTGTTGTTGTTGATGATGATGATGATGATGATGATGATGATGATGATGATGATGATGATGATGATGTGGTGGTGGTGGTGGTGGTAGAACATTGTGGTCGTTCTATTTATTATCATTGTTGACAATTGTACGATTTTTATTATCATTGGTGTTCGTCTATAATTTCAATTAAATTCATGTACAGAAAATATTGAGATAGACAGAGTTAATGGTTTCTAGACAGTTAATCGTGTAAAGTCGTCACGAGAAGAATATAAATAGAAATGTTACAGCCCAGCCATAGTAAAAACATCTAATGGGCATCATTGAGCCTCTATTAATGTCACATACATTGTTTTAAAGCTATATTTACTAAGATGCACATTTCAAATCAAATCTCAAGCTGAATCATACATCTCATAGTACAATAATGTGTGACCAAAATTTGACCATATTCTGACCAATGGCATCATAACGTAGGTAATGAATCACATATGATGTCAAATTACAAATGAACTTGACACCATGACACTTCCATTGTCTCCCGAACAAGGGATTACATTTAGGGACACTGTATGGGGTGTAAGCGGAAACATCTATACACCACTTCATATCTTTTTTCTCTATTGTTGCTATTGTATACATGATGAGTCATATCAATTTTCTGTCTGTGTTTCATATTTGAGAGAATCTTCCATGAATCAACATTTAAAACAACAAGCACATTAATTCCTATATATGAATATATTAGATATAGTAACATACCGCAAACTGACTGACTGAATTCATTCATTCATTCATTCATTGCCCTAGCTGGAAAACATCAGGTCTGATCAACACAGATGTTAAGAATTCAGCAAAATAATGGCAGTTGACTTTTGACAACGATTCATGTTAAAACAGAATCAACTACAATTTTACTCCACTCATATTCCCTTCAGTAAGAAAATTGTCAAAATGATTTACATTATCATAATGCTTTAGTTCGAAACCAAACCCCAATGCTACTTATCAGACTTGAGATCAGTTCTGAATTTCATTGGGGACCAGGTAGCGCAGTTAGTAGCGCGCTCGCTTCTCACCAATGCGACCCGGGTTCGATTCCCGGTGTGGTACGTGAGATGGTGAGGCTGTCACCAACCTGGCTTCGTGGGTTTTCTTCGGGTACTCCGGTTTCCTCCCACACAAACAACACCCTTACGCCAAGATCCGTTCCAACGAGCAAGATTTATTTTAGCTGTTAACTTGTTTCTTAGTCGTTGTAAAATAAATAAAGTTTTATTAATTTAATTTCATTGATGAGAGCTACGCTGAACTTTGTTTGAATTAATTTTCGTTTGTCCACTGATTAAGATAAGTAAAGCCATCAATGAGCATTCACTATCATTAGAAACCGAAACAAATAGCAAAATACGAAATATATCGAATATCGAAAAACTAGTTCAAAACATTTTATGTTGCGACTTGCAAGTGTGAAAAAATGCAATCTATAGTCGCAAATACTGATTTGCGTAAGCGTTGTCTCATAATTAGCACGTACATGAGGAAATGTGTAAAATTAATTATATGAATCAGTAATTAGTTACTCAGTATCGTGCAAGTCATGTCTACAGAGAGTTTATAGCATAGTTACATGTATATGACATCGATAAAAACAATTAAAGTGACGACATACATGTAAAAAGTGCATATTGACATACCGATTATATAATCTGCAAATTATTGAAAAGAAATTATTCTATAAATGTAGACACGGAATTTTATTCTATAAATGCAAACAAGGAATTTAAAAAGAAAACAGGGCCATGATAAAAACAAGCTGTGTTTGTGAAACATTAATGCCCCTGGCGGCATCAAAGTCCAAAAAGTTATTTTTAGTGTAAAGGTTATTGTCAAGGTCAGAAGGTCATTGACCTTGGTGTCATTAGAAAGGGCTTTGTTAGTTAAGTACGCATGTCAAATATGAAGTCTCTATCCCAAGTTATGGCCAAGGTTAAAGTTGACAACAGACAAACAAACAGACAGACGAGACAAAAGGTCATCGATCTTGGTGTCATTTGAAAGGCTTCATTAGCTGAGTACGCATGTCAAATATGAAGTCTCTATCCCTTGTGGTTCAAAAGTTATAGACAAGGTTAAAGTTGACAACAGACAAACAAACTGACAGTCAGACAGACAGACGGGACAAAAACAATATGTCCCCGATCTATCGATCCATGGGCATAAAGATTTAGAAATATTGTAAAATAACACACGACGGAATAAGAGATCTATTTTCAAAATTAGGAAAATGACTGTAGTAAAATATCAGAGAAAACCGAATTCTTTAACCGCTATCTGAGTCCGCCAGTGTTTGGTATGTAAATATCTAATGATGAAACATTTCAAAATCAGTGTGTTGAGATGACATAGAAAATCAAAAATCAATGTGTTAAGGTGACATAGAAAAGGGAGAATACGAGTATTAGAAGATATGTCGCATATTGTACAATGTAGTATTTTACTCAGCTATGATGTACATGTACCTTAATACATAGAAATACATCGTTACTTATCTTAACATGCTCTTAACAGATATATATGCCCTGCTCTAAATGACTTGCTAATAGATGCTGTTCTCATAACATGATTAACGACAGCAGCATCTAAACCCGTGGTTTTGAAATGCATTGTTATCCATGTACTTCCCGATTTACAGGTACAAGGAGTTATGCGACCGTCTGTGACTGGTACAATGTACCTTGCGACCATCAGACAGAGCATTATAGGGAGAAAAATGAGCATTGTGATTACTGATGCTAAGGCAAATGAACAGCGATGGACATCAAATCAGACATTGTCAGTAAAAAACTAAAATGATGGGGACATACGTAGATTATTTTTATATGTGGCCAGACTGGAACATTATCTAGACCTCCAGCAAGAAATGCGAAGTAGCGAATTTATATTTGTACATGAGAGGTGAGGGCAATTTCCGCTAAAGATTATTATGACCAACACAAAGTGTGCCGAGATTAAATATGGAATACAAAATTTACTCAGCCAAGTGAAGATGGTTGTTTAGATGATCTGGGTCCGGTGCCATAAATTGAGAAAATACTTAAGTCAATTATTTCATTTTAATTTATTCCATTATCAAACGTTCAAATAATCTGTCATGCAGAATTGTTTAATTCTATTTATCGATAGAATAAAACTCAATAAAATCCAAATCCCAGTTATCAATTAATAATTGAACAGAAGAATGTGAAATTATGACTTAAGTATTTTCTCAGTTTATGGCGCTGGACTCTGATAAGTATCGCTTTTACTGTGATTTTAATGATGATGATGACGATGATGATGTAAAAACCGCTTGGCTTCCGGTGCAGACGTTCTGGGTTCGATTCCCCAATTGCACCACTATGGTTAAGAGGTTGCCGGTTACCTCTTGCTACCATATCGCGATATAACTAAAAAATTGTTGAAAGTGACGCAGAACCTCAACCAACCATTAGTCGTGGTGGTTGTGAGGCATGATATCTATATCGAGTGTGATTTTTAACCAGATTCGTATTCAATATCATTGTGAGACAATGTATACCACCTGAAGCAGATTTAAATTGTTTGATTACATACCCGTCGATCAAGGTAAAGATACACCGTATACATCTGTGACGTCAATGTTCAGAAGTGTGAAAACTTAATTGTCAATAAATGTCGGTACTCAAACGTCGTTAACGACATAACGTGACAGTGACGGAATAGCAACAAGGTCATTCTCATGTACTCCGACACCATTCACCAGAACATGTGACGTCATCAAACTGGACTGTAGATACTATCGGTTCTTTAAATAATACAAATATATATTTCCACTCCTCCTACTCGAAAAATTCTATGCGATGCAATGTTTATTATCATTTTAATATACACCTTTATTACACTGCAATGCACGTACTTTAACTACTTAATTATGCATTAAATGGATATGGTACACACACTAATTGTTGTCTAAGATCAAATAACGTTACTGTTCCTTCCTAGCTGGAAGTTGAATAAGATATTTCCAAGTTGAATATGCGAAGTTTAACATATTCTTCATGCAGTTTCATGAATTCCATTTGTTTACATGTGTGCACAAGTTAAATTTGGAATCGAATGCATCGGCTTATAAAGTCAAGTGATCACATCTATACTATAGTAAATAGACGATATCATCTTCATTGCTTGACTATACATGTATCACATTGATGAAGTATGTGGCATTACCTCTCCAATATTGCATTTTATTATATTGGGCAGGGGCGTAGCTAGGCTCTAAACGATGTGGAAACACGGATGGCGAGGGGTCTGTGGACCGCTTAGGTCCTCAGTGGGTCTACGGTGAGGAACTAATAAGGGGAAGCCCCCACCTATCGGACGAAAACGGAATTTAGCAATTTCAAAACATTTAAATGCATTTTTTGAGGAATTGTTTTAGTCATGTCAAAAGTGTAATATGCAGTTTGAATTGATTTAATATGCAGAAGTCATTTCGATATATCGTCACTATTTGCGCCTTTTGTTTCTCCTCCATATTTCACAACGTACGAGTACCATTATTTTGAGAGATAAAAAAAACTTCTCTGGAGGTTAAAGGCATGAAGTGTGAAAAAATAATAGTCAATAAATGTCGGTTGTAGATACTGCACAACATGACATAGATATATATGTACATTTTACTGTATATATAAATGTATACCGACCAGCATGTCAGATAAGTGTTCCGAATGGCACTCCATTGTTCCGAATATCATAATTCAGAAATGATATCAAATGAAGAGCAATACGATCGATACAGCATCAATATGTTTTTTATCATTTCGAGAACTCACCAAGTTACAAATTTTAACAATTTCTATCAAAAAAGGGGGTGGAATAAAACAAATAATAATTTTTGCAATCGGTCTCATATTTGCAATTTATGTAAGGGTAACTTATATCACATTTTAAGACGAAATTTGCATACATGAGTAATTTCATAGTAGCAATTTTACTGATGTGAACACATATGGTCGTATGAGCACAATTTGTAAATGTAAATTTTACTCCCATACTTATCTAAAGTTGCACTTTATAAGGGGGTGGGTCAACTCCTGTGAGCCTAAATCATCCACCCCACAATCAAACTGACCTTGTTACAGTTTCTTTGAAATAAATAAAACCTCCGTAAATGTACAGCGAATATACTTTTAAGAGCAAATCTGCTCATACGTAAAATTCTTATATTTGTTCATCTTGGCGTATAAGCGGGGTATTGTTGTATAACAGTTTTGGATCACGTTTCGCGACTAAAAGCAAACTGTTCGTATTGTTTTAATTGTGAACACTACTCTTACTGGCCCTTCTGTCTCAACAACACAATCGCAACTAACCGTTTATACCCTTCATTGTCTAAGTACTGACTTAAAACGGGCACCGGTTTTATGTAACAGCGTTTGAACATTAATTTGTCAGTTAGCATAGGAGTACTTTGTCTTTCTTAACCAACTCTTCTTTTAATTACAAATACATGTATTTAAAATGATCTGCAAGACAACACAACGGTAACACGAGTCCGTGCATTTTGGTGCATACTTACGTGAGTTCAGGTGAAAGAGACACTAATCTTAATAGGGAATGTAATTACTCTCTTCATAAATTCTAAGTCCGGATAAAAACTATGTATTACAATTAAGTCAATGTAAAAAAAACAGACCCTGTCTGGTGTTTCCTACCTTCATTATAATTATCATGAATACATGCTTAACAATTGTTTCCATTATATCTGCTGTTTAGCATACGTCTATACATGTTACTTTTAATCTGTTCTACTAAAAGCTTATCAATCAAAAGATTTTGTGGTAAAGTGTCCGAAGAAATATATGATGAAATCGAACTACTCACCATGACCGCATCTTGCTTTAAATGCACCGTTTCTTAAAAGAAGCAACATGGTAACACAAAAACTATCTAAAATGTGAAAATACAACATCGAAATATTGTCTAAAATAGAAACATATACAAATCTTACCGCAAATCCTCCGCAATTTAATCCATTATCATTGTAATTCTTTGGCGTATCAAATCCATACCTCCACATTGATCCTCTCTGTGGAGGCTCGATCATCATCCCGTGATTCTTTACCAGTCCAAAACTGACACAAAGAACAAAAATCGAAAGCAGTACCTTCATCCCCATAATGAAATTTGAGTGGACTAAGGACGGACTTCGGACACAGTGGACAATACAGGACTATGCTTGGACCAGAGTAGAATCCTTACATCTCCATGTAACGTCCTTATTGTATAGCGAAGGGGGTCCACCGTGTTAAACAGACCTAGACGATGACTTTATAGCGAGGACGCGAGCGTTTTCTCTGACTGTCAAAGGTAGAGAGGAATGGTCATTCATCAGGGATTCTACAGTAAGGTATATTATACTTTTAAGGGGCTCACTTCAACTGACAAATTATGTTTTCTACGTGTTTTGTTTTAAATTTACCTTTACTCTGTAAAGGCTTCAAGGACAATCATGCACAAGGAAATGTGAAGCATTATGGTGAACAAACCAGTTTGTACTAGGAGTAGTGACAGTAAAGTAGAATGAGATTCCCTTGGGTGCCTCAAGATCAAGCTGTTTGACGGACAATCACCAATTGGTAAAATACATTCATATTTGTCAGGAAGTCGCGTGATGCTCTATCATCGACATTTTCAATTTGATGAGTTAATAACGAACCATAGAATACTGAGGGGAAGGCATTGCATCGGTCAGTTTTTCAATAATCGAACATCCATATTCAAACTGGGTTTTTTTCTTACTTTATTCATTTCCGGTAGATAGAAAAGCTAATACATGTATGAAAATCCTAGCAGTTTTAACATACAATTTGAAATATTATCAAAAACATCAAGTTAAAGTACATGTTGTATTTAATTAATGTACGAGTCATCTTCCTCATCCCTGAAGTTTTCTGTCCAATCTTCCTCTTCTTCCAATATACTGCAAACTGCGTCGGACTATTGTGACATTTGTCCTCGTTATAAATGTTATATTATTGTTGCACGCCGATTCAGGATTGCTGGACTCGTGTGATGGCGGCATCTGTCTGGTTCAAACAATTTTCCTTTGCTACGAACCTCTATTGATTAAGATGTTCGGAAAATTCTCAGTTCAAACCTCGCCGAAGCCTTGCTGGTCTCAATTCCTTTGGACAGGACATTATTTAATCCAACGTTTATGTTACGGTAAAGGAAAGTAATTGTTTCGCCTCCGGTTTGAACCATTACTCTCACTGCTTCGCCTTCGGTTTGAACCGTTAAACTCGTTGATAATTCTCTCCAATAAAGAGTTTAAGCGTTACCTTGTGATACATGACATACGAAGTTAGTTCACTTTCATCTCGTTTCAAGAGCCGATATATTTGCGTGCCGTCCATAAATGATTTTAGGCATTCCAAGCAGTAGAAGCTGGCCACACTGGAGGCGCTTACTCTTCCGGAAAACTGGTCTGACCTCTGATTTTCAAAGGAACATAACTGTCCTTCATGGTATATCATTATTAGTATAATTGCTAGTAATATATTATCAATTATTTTTTTAATTCGAGTTCTGCATTTGTATTTTTCTTTAAATCTGGGACAACTGATTTCGACGCCAAATCAACATGTGTTGCCATTGTTGTGGACAATGTTACATGTTTTCTTTAAGTGTTGATGGTATTCAAGAGAGGTAAAATGACACCTCTATTAATATTTACCACAGCAGTATCCATTTTTCGTCATAAGAAACAAATTATACTTGTGATATACGAATGCCCTCGGCGGTAATATTTTTTTAGTATAAGCTGTTATCCTAAAACTAGGTCAAACTCAAAGGTCAAGGTCACCAGGTAAAACTTTTAGTACCGACGGGAAGGTCTTGTCGATAATAAGCTACACACATGTGAAATATGAAAGCCTTTTCACTTACTGTTCAAATATAAACCCAATTTGAAAGTTTTTTTAATGTAAGTTAAAGGGGGCGAAGTCAAAAAGTATTGTACTGATGGAAAGGTCTTGCCACAAAGAATACGCATGTGAAATATCAGGGACGTATATATCTAAATATATATTACATATATACGTCCCTCGAACTATGAAAGCTTTATCTCTTACAGTTGAAAAGTTATGTGTAATGCGTGTGTGTGTGGTTTTTTTTTTAATATAGACAAATGGACAAATAGACAGACCAAAAACTAGATGCCCCCGAATCTTTGACTCCGGGGGCATGAAAATGCGTCTAAAATGTAGCACAAGAATATGAATCATCATGCAAAAATCATATAAGTCGACGTTATGTGTTTAATCGTCATGGATGGTCCTCATTCCCGGCCAAACAGAGGATGTTTAATCTTTCATCTTTTTCCTTAAGTGCCTCCCTCGTGTCCGGGTATTTTCGCACTTTTTAAGTTAAAACCCATTATGTGACATAAAAGCCAAGGCGCTACTTTTCACAGGTAAAAATTTAAACTTAAAAAGTTAAAAACTGCGCTGACAACTGTATCCTATTAGTTCCTTCCTGGAACCTCATATCATCTCTGCTGTTCATGGACACATGAATATTAAACGTGGTACATTATTATAAGTGCCAAACTAACATACACTAGCGCCAGGTAAAACAAGGAATAAAATCGAAAAGTGAGTCATTCGATATAACCAGTACATCAAAGCTATAGAGTATAGGATAAAAGTCTGACAATCTCCAAATAAAGACTAAGCTTAATTTTCACGGCATACTAAGGCCTATCTATTTTCGTGCAGTTTACAACTAGATATAATATTTTCTCAATAAATATGCATTGTCTATAATGTGTTAACTTTTGTATGTACAAATAATCATTTTTGTATTTGATATGATTATCGACAAAATACGACCTCAGGTCTTTTCAGGTCTTTGTCTTCTGCTAGTTTTGCCAGAAAATAGTTTGCAAACAGCTGAGTGGTATGTTGACTAATCATAGAGACAAAAGCACTAATAACATAATGCATATGCTGGAATGATGCAAATGTAATGAAGTATTTTTCATTTCAAGTACAAATGTTGCACTTTACAGTAATTATTTTCGATAGAATTTTCTCTGTCTGGTTGATTCAAGGATTGAACTGCTGATTGCAAGGAGAAGTCCTTGTTGTTTATTGTATTGTATAGAAAGAAATGCAAAACTTCTTAAGAAGTGAATCATATTCATGGAATGTTTAAAGTGACTTCAAGTACAAATTTCTGTATATATTACAACATTTCACATTTAACGTGCATGAACTTCGATTCTCAAACTTTGAGTCAAAGTCGGACACCTGGATATTTGATAACAAGCATACGGAACATTTGGGGTAAAGCATCAGATTTTATCATAGCAAGAGAGCAATGCATATTCTGGGAGGAATTTTTATAAATAGGAATGATTAAAATACTTTATCGTTTAAACAAATAAATTTTGAATAAATGTTTTACACATTTCCGATCATAGTTTATAAGAAAAACACTTTAGAATTGATAAAGAAGAAGTTAAAGTTGTATTAACACTAAGGATAAACCCTGAGTTTTATCCCAAGTGTCATGGCCAGACTCCTCGGGTATCTATGTAGACCAATAAAGACATTAATGTCACGCAGACTTCGAGAATACTGGTCCGTAGAACTCTTTCATTTAATTGCAGAGCTGTAACATTCGTTACAATGGATGGCAAAGTCATCAACCTTCCATCCAAATAAATCAGAAAGACGTCATATTACATTATGACATAACAATATGGCATAATTTGAACTTAAAAACTGAATCTAGGTGCTTTGATCAAAATCATTCCCCTCTCTTGCGTGGATGTTGAAAGAAGAGCAGAATGTGGTAAATAATAGAAGTTTGGAAATTTAAATGAAAATTATAACCAGAAAAATGTAATGACCCATTAAAAATTAGGCAGAATATAACAAAATTTGTTAGGATTACCATTCCAGTAGAAGACCTGGGTTCGGCGCCATAAACTGAGAATATACTTAAGTCATAATTTCATATTCTTCTGTTCATCAATGAATTAATAACTGGGATTTGGATTTTATTTAGTTTTATTCTATTGATAAATAGAATTAAACAATTCTGCATCAGAATTTATTTGAAAGTTTAATAATGGAATAAATTAAAATGAAATATTTGACTTAAGTATATTCTCAGTTTATGGCGCCTGGAATTTACCAACACTTTGTGTTCTTCATAGTTTATTTTGTAATTAATTTATACCATACTTTGTGCTTATTCACAATGTTACTTTAAATAGCTTTAAGAGTTTTCAGAAAGTATGAGTTAGTTTTGTACTCATAAAAATTTTAATCTGATGGAATGATATATAGAGAAACCTGTTACTCTGTAGCAAATTTTATTAGTCACAGATTTACAGAGATATGTTAATTTCAAGTCCTGTGATATAACCACCATGGCAGTCAAAATGAAAGTGTAACAGGCAGGAAAAGGAGGAATATTCAAAGAGGACGCTTAAACAACATGAGTTTATTATTCATTTTGGTTGTTGATCTTGTCTATGATGGAGGAGATCACAACAATGAAAAATTGAAAAAATTATCCATGTTAAGTACTTGGAGTAGGGACCCATGTCCATCATGAAATATTTTTTATCCACGAGCACCTGATCTCACTTCATTATCAGTGAGTGCTGCAGTAATGCCGAACAAATTCCCAAATAAGACCAGTACCCCCTTTACAGAGTTGGCGAAAGATGCAGGTCCACTGGGAATTCTTGTTAAATTTTTAAGATTGTTGGTAAATTCTGAACCCTTACCAGATGTTGTGTTTGGTAAATTTTAACAGTACTGTTTTTGAATTGAAGATCATAAACTGTTGTTCTTGTCATTAATTTGAATTTTATTAGCTTTCAGATTTAAAAATAGTTATTAGAAATATGGAACTTTTCACCAATTTATTTACCACTGAAAGACTTGTTAAAGATAGAATTCTTTGAAACACAATAGCTGTGCCCAAATCATTGATGTCAAGAGGCTTGTCAATAAAATTCATTCATTGTAGCCACCAAAAAAGGTTAAGAGTCAGTGTCACTGCATAATTCCATTAAAAACATAAAAAATTGTAGTACAATTCTCCCATATTCACTGAGTGACAAGCTACACAACCTACTTTGCGTTTAATTTTCTTATGACGTCATAGGCAAACACAACATACGTCAACATCAAGTGACCTAATTTTTGTACATTTTCCAACATAATGCAAGGTAAAATGACAAATTTAAGAGGCAAATTAATACAAGGGAAGCCCAGAAACATATAATTACAAAAACATTCTATTTTCACAAATTTTTGGAGACTTGGCTTTTATCTAGACTTTACTGAAAAATGGAGTCTTTTATATCAATCCATAGAACTGCTGTTAAATAGTGTTGATCATCAATCAAACCAAATTTGTGGAAATAAGGTGTTTCTGTGATTATATAATATATATTTCTACTTTTTTTCAAGATAAGCTGTTTAACATCCATGAGCAGCAGAAAGGAAAAATTCAATCTAATTAAAATCTCCGCTAGAAAAGGAGAGTATCGTATCGATATGAAAAGATCTGATTTTAATTAGATTGGGAAAAATTTGTTGTATTTTCCACCATTTTTGTAATTACAGGGATCTTGATACACCTAGTAACCTGTATACATGTAGCGTGGAAAAATTTGTATTAAAGGTATTATTTTCCTGTTTAAACTCATATTTGATATAACAGATAATGACAAATCATGAAATATTAAGTATATTTGACTTGTTGTATTGTCTTGCATCTATTTTTTAGCTCACCTGAGCCAAAGGCTCAAGTGAGCTATTGTGATCAATCACCGTCCGTCGTCCGTCCGTCGTCCGTCGTTAACTTTTCACATTTTCGACTTCTTCTCCAGAACCACTGAACAGAATTTGATGAAACTTGATAAGCATGTAGTACTCATGGTCCCCTACAAGTGTTGTTGTTTTTCGTCCAGATTCATCAACAGGTGGCGCCACCACAGGCAAAAGTAGGTCAAAGAGGGGTACCTCCTTGACAAAATTCTTCTTCAGACGGGGATACAGAGACAACCAAATGCATAGAATGATCTAGAGGGAGTGTGAAGAAGTGTTGTAATTTTTGGTTCCATTCGAATCAAATTTTTGACGGTTTTTTTGACGTTTTTTTTGTACTTTGGTAATTAAATGCAGAAAAGAGGTATTTATTACTTTTAGTAAACATTGATGCAGTAATTTGGATTAAAATGATCATTTTGATGGTAAGAATTATACTGCGAAGAAAATTTTTCCATTATTTATGTTTTGGATTTTATGAAATTTTTAAGACCTTTCAAGAAAAAGGGGGGGGGGGGATAATTGGTGTTAACATTTCACAGTTTGAACTTTTTCTTCGGAACCACTTGCTGGAATTCAATGAAACTTGGCATGCATCAAATACTCAAGGTCCCCGACAAATGTGGTCATCTTTGTTTCAGGAATCCATGAACAGGTGCACACCCACAGACAAAAGTAGGTCACAGAGGGTACCCTCCTTGACAAACTTCTTATTCAGATCGGGTGCATACAGCGACAAACCGACTGCATAGGAATGATTTAGAGGCATATGGGAAGAAGTGTTGATATTTTTGGTTCCATTCCGAAATCAAATTTTTGACGTTTTTTTCATTTTTATTTTGGACTTTGTTATTTTAATGCATTAAAGAGTTATTATTTTCTTTTAGTAAACATTGATGCATTCATTTGGTTTCATTTAATCATTTCTATGGTAAGGAATGCTGGTGTGAAGGAATATGTTCTATATCTCGATTTTTGATTTTTATGAATTTTTTAAGACTTCCAAGAAAAGGGGGGGGGGGGGGGGGGGGGGGGGGTCCGAAGTGTCCCCCCCCCCCGCCCCCCCCTCCGCCCCCCCCCGCCCACCCCCCACTCCCCCCACGCCCACCCCCCCCCCCCACCTCCCCCCCCCCCACCAGCCCCCCGCCCACTCCCCCCCCCCCCCAACCGCACCACCCCCCCCGACCCCCCCCCCGCCCCACCCCCCTACCCCCACCTCCCCCCCCCCCCCCCCCCCCCCCCCCCCCCCCCCCCCCCCCCCCCCCCCCACCCACCCACCCCACCCCCCCCCCCCCCCCCCCCCCCCCCCCCCCCCCCCCCCCCACAATTTTTCATATCTTCAACTTGATCTACAGAACAACTTGAAGGATTGTGATAAAACTGGGTAGGATGCAAGTACTCATAGTCCTTTTCAAAGGTTTTGTTTTTTGTGCGGATCATCCAAATTGGTTAACAGATAATGCCACCATTGGTCTAAAAGTAGGTCTACAATGGACATATACACTTGGTAATTGAAATATGGAGAGTAAGCGGTTTCAATAATCCAGCTGGGTCAAAAAAAATTTTTTTTTTTTTTCACCATCTAAATAAGTTTTTAGATGTTTCTCAACACTCAGCATATGAAATTAGGATTTTAGTTTAAGACTTCCAAAAAAAAAAAGGGGGGGGGGGGGGGGGGGGGGGGGGGTTGGCCGCGGGGATACTATATGAGAATGGTAAAGATTAGAATGGCAAAGAAATAGGAATTTTTACATTTTCAATATTTCTACAAAATTGTTTGAAGGATTTTAATAAATCTGTAGAATAAGTCACTTATGATCCTCTTCAAATTCTGTTGTTTTCGTCCAGACCTCTTTACAGGTGGCGCCACCAGAGTCAAGAGTAGGTCACAAAAGAGTTCCTGTTTTCGCCCACGTCGCCCTCCTTTCGTCGCTTCCCCCCCTATGAGATGGCTGTGTGTTTATACGAAGAGTTCATTGTATAGGATATACTGGAAGAGTGAGAAATTCCACATTATCCTCCCTACCCCCAACCCCCAGAACCACAACCCCCATCTCCCTACCTCTGTTCCTGCCAGATAGAGCGCCCCCCCCTGCGATAACCCCTCGCCCCCTCCCCCCCCCCACGCTGAAGACGTATTGTCATTTTGGTTCCCTTCCAAAATCAAATTTTAGATTTTTTTTTTCGACATTTCTTTGGACTTGGTGATTCAATGCAGAAAAAAGTGTATATTTCCTAGTTACTAGATTATGATGATTTCTTAGGATATTGTGATCAAATTCATGGTAAAGGATTGTTACTTTGAAAGAATTTTGTCAATAATCTCCATTTTTTGGATTTTCTATGGAATTTTAAAGACTACCAAGATGAGGGTGTATAGGAATACAATTCAATCAATTTTTTCACTTCCGTGTTATACCACATGAAAGATTTTAATGAAACATGGAATACATGAAGTATAAAGTCCCTCTATCAATTTGGGTAAATTTCATCCAAATTGGTTAACAGATAATGCCACCATGTCTAAAAAGCAGTTCTCACAAATAGTACATATACCACTTGGTAATTGAAATATGGAGAGTAGCGTTCAAATCCAGCTGTGGTCATCAAAATGTTTTTTTCTTTTCTGTACACATCTAAATAAGTTTTTAGATGTTTGCAACATCACATATGAAATTAGGCCAATTTTATTTAGATTCTGGACAATATTTGAAACAATTGTTGTTCATGACCCAGACTTGAAATCAGTCAACAAAAGGCCCCACCTAAAGAAAATGACTAACTTGTTGCCCTGAATGACTTCTTGCAGAGACAAAGGAAATGCTTAATATCAAAATCACCTGAATGGATGTGCAAAAAAGTGTTGTTTTTTATTCTAGCCTGAAATAAAATTTGACATATTTTCAACATCTGTGTTGACTTAGTCACATTAATGCAAAAATAAATGAATTCTTCCTTCATGCATGACTGATAATCTAGGTACTCAGGTGAGCGATATAGGCCCACTTGGGCCTCTTGTTATTGGAATGTGAGTTTTTAATTCTTCTGGTTGAAGACCAGCAGAGATTATACCAAAGCCTGCTTCCTTCATCTGTCATCTGTGAACTTTTTTTGTAATTACTACTCTTCCTGAATGGAAAGTTCTTTTGATTTGGGACACTGACTGAATGAAAGGTTTTGACCTGTACTGTAGATGATCATATCTTAATTTCCAACCTGTCTGATTTTCATAGCGGTATCCTGAAATGAAATACAATATTTAGAATTTCCTATACATGTAATTGATATTCTTTCTGTAATGAACTTCTAAAAGATATGCATGTGTAAGACCTTAACTGTACGCTAAAACAATAATAGTACTGGTATTTGTATTTGTACTGAACTTGAAATTAATCTTTCAAATTTTCAGAGTGAATCTTGAAAAATCTGAAAAATTTTCATCAAAAACACTACTTTTAAATATGCAGCCAAGCAGTAAGAACATTTAATTCATGTACATATTCTGATTTTATGAAATTTGCATTTTCAGTTATTCCATGTCACATTGTGAGAAAATGCAAGAAACATCTGATGGAGAACTCAAACCTCGCAAAATACCAAATCAGAACATTGTATACAGACTTTTCCAACGAGAAACGCACACAACAAAACCTGGAACACATTTTCATCAATCAAGGAAGTTTTACACTAATGTCTTTCCAAACTTTACTGCAATAAACGTAGAGAAACCTCCATGTTTTCTGCGGAAATTTTCTCCAGATGGACGCTATTTTATTGCGTTTTCCTCAGATCAAACTTCCATCGAGATCTATACATTCCAGGTAAACTTCTTCCATTTGTTTTATGGGATTGTATGTCATTGTTCTGCTGTCATAATCATGTGACAAGTGTGTCAAATCCCAGAGATGTGGAAAAGTGTCGGTCATGTCGGCAAAACCGACTAAATTCATTCGTGTCAGACAAATATTCGTTGAGAGCCAGTCCAAATGTCCGACATGGTCGACAAAATACGTTTTTGATAAATGCTCCAATATCCAATATGGTCATATCAGTGTTTGGAATAGAAGAGTTTGTTTTTTGACGTGCCTAAATGAGTTTGAATTGTTTAGAAATGGCCGATAATAGTGGGAAGAGCAAGGTTGAATTGCCTATTCGATTTGTTCCGGGTGTCATGTTCTAATTTTTGAATTTACTAGGGGGTGGTAAATACAAAATTGTCATGTTCTAATTTTTGTATTTACCACCCCCATGTAAATTCAAAAATAAGAATATGACACGGGGACAAAACCTGGCCAATAAGGAAATTAACAACTTCAGAAGGAAAACCTGAGGATCAAAGGGTCAGAGAAAATAGATATTTAAGAACAGATTCCAAATTGTAAGAGGATGATCCAATTGATTAAGGGGTAAAAAAAATCAAGTGAATTGAAATTCAATATAAGAAATGATTTGCATTAGCCTTATTTGTTATTATGGTAGAACATGCTTCATGAAGGTTATGGAAGTTTATCTTTGTCTTAAAAATTAAAGGAAAATGTTATGCCTTTGAGAAGTTATGGAATTTCACTATATGTACCGATATATCCAAATCTGTGACTTCAATGTTGAAAGGAATAGTTTTTGATCAGTTTTTACCATTTATTAATATTTGATTTGCTCTGTATCGATGTTTCGGCCTTTTTCAAGAAAACATGAACTTAAGAATACATGTATCTCACATCTTGGCCCTATGTAAATCCTATAAAGAATGATTATACTTATCGCTCTGTTGCTGTAGCGTGCGTTGATATGTGCTGTTATGTCATCATGGTGCCAACAATGTGACGTCCAAAGGGTGCGTCACCCTGACTCATGAGAAGTAAATCTTATGTAATTGGGAATTTCTGAAAACCTTTTAGAGTAACTTTACAGTTCTCATCTGAATGCTGTCCAGAATTGAGATCATGGAAAATGTTGGTGTAGGAATTCTTAGTGAACCCTGAAGTATGCATTGAACTCTATTTAGAATTTAATTTTGCAATTATATAAACTGAATAAAAGGACAATTTTGACAAGTTTACACTTAGTCAGATTAGCATATTTAAAGCTTCTTGTGGAATATTGGTACATGTATAAAGTATTTTGATTCTAATGTATTGTGAATACAGAATTTGTCACTCAACACCAAAAATGGTCATAAATGCTGCTCTTCCTAACTGTTAGGATTTTGTTATAACAAAGGTATCCATTTTCCTAGATTAAAGATACAATGTGTTTAGCAAAATACTCATTAAGATTTCTTTGTGGTATATTGCAGAATATCAATATTCATTGATATATTGCAGAATAATTTCCCCTTTATGTCGGTATTTGTCATGGTAGCTACCGGTATTGTGATATCAAACAGTCCTATGAAAGTGTCAGTTTTGTCCTTTTATTTCCTAATTAGTCCCCCATCAGTGAAACTGGAGGTGATCATAGGTTTCCACTCTGTCTGTCAGTCTGTCTTTCCGTTTGTCCATCTGTCTGTCATACTGGTATTCCAGACTTTTCTTGGGCATGCTTACAGATATCAAAATGAAACTTGGTAGCAAACTCTCCCATGCAGAGTTACAGATCAATTTCGACTTTGGTCTTGGTTGACCTATTTTCAAGAGTTATGAGCTTTTGTTCAAAATCAGTTTTCCACACTTTTCTTGGCTGCCACTGACCTACTTTTCAGCCCCTCATGAATATGTTGGGACCAGTGGGGACTTGTATTGCATTAGCAATACTCTCAGAATGCTTGTTTTACATCGTTTTCTGAAGAACTGATTTAATTATGTCACAATTATTTTTATGTCAGATACTTACCCAAAGGATGGATAACTCTTTATTACAAAAAGACTCAATGTAAGATGGGTATGAATTTTTGACTAAGTGAAATTTACTGATTCCCTTTTAGTAGTCTTACAGTTGTGAATGTGGGGTCTTGGAATTCAGAAAAAATTTTTCTATTTACAAGATATACAAATTCTTACAAGTTCTTTACAGCTGATAGGTATGTTAATTTGTTTTTAGGGATCAGCTGCTTCAGAGGACCTGCTTCAAACAGTTCGTGGAGATGTATCAGTATTGGGTGAAGATCCCAAAACCCGCAATGCATGCAGTAATCTCTTTAACAAGTTTTTCAAACTAAGACATACCACATTAGTGGCCAAAAATGGTGAACATTTAAACCGTGAATGTAGTCTTTTTACAGATGATGGGAACTATGTGATAGTGGGTTCAGCTAGCTATGTGCCAGAAGACCCACACCCACCATTTTTTGATATTTATCGAAATAATGAATCTGTATCACCAAACTCTAGATCACCTCTGGAAGACTACTCGCTACATTTAGTGGATTTGGAATCCGGTGCTTTGTGTGACACCAGACATTTTAAGTGTGACAAGATATTCCTATCGCATAATCAAGGACTTTATTTATACAAAGACACATTGGCAGTATTATCTGTACAGCAGCAGATCATTCATATTTTTCACATTACATCTTCTGGAAACTTTATGGATGTTCGGAATATCGGCAGATTTTGTTATGAAGATGATCAGCTTTACTTCCATCAAGGTCTTGATAATCCATCGTCTCATAAACCATATTCCGAAAAAACCATCAACTCTTTGAAACACAGACTTATGGTGTATTTGTTCAAACTTGCCAAGTTTGAGGGAACACCTTATGCATTAAGAAGGTTCTATCAATACTTTGATCAATTTAAAGTACTTAGGATGTGGAAAATGCAGCTTCTTGATGAAAATCATCTCTTAATAAAATATGCTAGTGAAGAAGTAGTGACATTGAGAATATCAGACCCAAATTCTCAGCCCTCCTTTTTTGTGGTGTACAATATGGTAACGACAGATGTTTTGGCTGTGTTCGAAAACACATCTGATCAATTGTTAGAATTATTTGAAAATTTCTGTGATCTATTCCGCAATGCAACCCTTCACAATGAAGCGCAGTTTACTTGTTCTGCAGCCAGTAATATCTATGCTCGTCAAATTCATCAACGATTCAAATGTACAATTATCAATGCAAAGTTTGGGGGTCACACTGAGGCTGTGAAACGACTACTGGCTCATCTACCCATTTCTTCACAGTCCTACAGTAGCAGTCCTTACCTTGACCTTGCTCTCTTCAGCTATGATGATAAATGGGTTTCAATGATGGAGAGACCCAAGGCTTGTGGAGACCATCCTATAAGGTAATGAATGGATTTAGATAGTAGATAGATGTAAGATGTATGCATGCATACCATGTAAAAAGTCCTGATGTCTTGTCTCCTGAACCAAGACAGATGCTGATGATTCATTAGTTATGAAAGGTCTGACTTGACGTGCTTCTGGGTTTCAAACTTGGGGTCTGGCTTCTGTGATAGGGAAAAATGGACAGGTTATAAAAATTCTGTGTGTGCTTTTTTATCAGTAAAAGACTTCAGCAGAAGATTTGATAGTGGTATATGAAAGGATGTGACTGGACATTGTGCACCTGGATTTCAAACTTTGGTCTGGCCCCTGGGGTAGGGATTCATTTCAACATAGGGGTGTATCATGTACCCGGTTAGCAGTGCTCTGTTTTTAGCTCACCTGAGCCAAAGGCTCAAGTGAGCTATTGTGATCAATCACCGTCCGTCGTCCGTCGTCCGTCGTTAACTTTTCACATTTTCGACTTCTTCTCCAGAACCACTGAACAGAATTTGATGAAACTTGATAAGCATGTAGTACTCATGGTCCCCTACAAGTGTTGTTGTTTTTCGTCCGGATTCATCACCAGGTGGCGCCACCACCGGCCAACGGAGGTCAAAGAGGGTACCCTCCTTTGACAAACTTCTTCTTCCGACCGGGGGCATACAGAGACAAACCGAATGCATAGGAATGATCTAGAGGGATGTGTGAAGAAGTGTTGTTATTTTTGGTTCCGTTCCGAAATCAAATTTTTGACGATTTTTGGACGTTTTTTTGTACTTGGTAGTTTTAATGCAGAATAGAGGTATTTTTTTCTTTTAGTAAACATTGATGCATTAATTTGGTTTAATTTGATCATTTTGATGGTAAGAAATACTACTGCGAAGAAAATTTTTCAATATTTTATGTTTTGGATTTTTTATGAATTTTTTAAGACTTTCAAGGAAAAGGGGGGTGGGATAATTGGTTGTAAACATTTCACAGTTTGAACTTTATCTTCGGAACCACTTGCTGGAATTCAATGAACTTGGCATGCTTAAATACTCAAGGTCCCCGACAACATGTGGTATCTTGTCAGGATCCATGAAAAGGTGGGGCACCACCACAGACAAAGAAGTAGGGTCACAGAGGGTAACCCTCCTTTGGACAAAATTATTATTCAGATCGGAGGTTTGGTTTGGGGGTTTTTTTGTGTTTTGTTTTGGTTGGGGTGTTGATGTGTTGTCTGTTTGTTTTTCTGGTTGGTTTTGTTGTGTGGTGCTGCTGTTGTGATGCATTGTTGGTTGGCATTTGTGTTTTTCTTGTCTGTTTTTTGTTTTGGGGTTTTGTTTGTTGTGTTTTTTTTTGTTTGGTTTTTTTTGTGGTTTGTTGTATTTGGTGTTTGTATGTTGGTTTTGTTTTTTTTTCTGGTTGTGTTTTGTTTTTTAGTTTGTGGTTTGCGTTTTGCATATTTTTTTTGTTTTTTGGTTTTTTTTGTTTTTTTTCTGTTTTTTGTTTGTTGTATGTTTTTGTTGTTGCTGGGTTTTTGGTTTGGGTCTTGGCATTGTGTTTTTTGCTGGTAGATTTTGGGTGTTGTGCATACAGCGACCAAACCGACTGCATAGGAATGATTTAGAGCATATGGAAAGAAGTGTTGAAGTTTTTGGTTTCATTCGAAATCAAATTTGCCGTTTTTTTCTCTTTTATTGGACTTTGTTTTTTAATGCATTAAAGAGTAATTATTTTATTTTAAGTAAAATTTGATGCAGTTCTATTTGGTTTCATTTTAATCAGTTTCTAATGGTAAGGAATGCTGGTGCGAAGGAATTTTTTCAATATCTCGATTTTTGAATTTTTAAGACTTCAAGAAAAGGGAGGGGGGGGGACAATTTTTCATATACTTCAACTTGATCCTACAGGAAAACAACTTGAAGGATTGGTGATAAAATCTTGGGTGGATGCAGTACTCCTAGTCCTTTTTCAAGGTTTTGTTTTTTTGTTGGGGATCATCCAAATTGGTTAACAGATATGCCCACCATGTCTAAAAAGTAGGTCTCACAATGGTACATAATACCACTTCTGGTAATTGAAATATGGAGAGTAGCGGTTCAAATCCAGTGTGGTCAAAAATTTTTTTTTTTTTTTAACACACTCTAAATAAGTTTTTAGATGTTTCTCAACACTCAACATATGAAATTAGGAATTTTACGTTTAAGACTTCCAAAAAAAAAAAAGGGGGGGGGGGGGGGGTTTGACCATTTTTCACATTTTCAACTTTTACTACAAACTGTTTGACGGGATTTTATAAATTTGGTAGAAATAAGTCACTTATGATCCTCTTCAAATCTGTTGTTTTCTCAGAAATCTTTACACGGTGGCGCCACCATAGTCAGAGTAGGTCCCAAAAGAGTTTCTCGTTTAACAATTATTCTTTTTCATAGGGGCTGTATACAGAGGACAAACAGGAAGCTAAGACATGATCTAGAGGGATGAGTGAAGATGTAGTGTCATTTTGGTTCCCTTCCAAAATCAAATTTTAGAATTTTTTTCGACATTTCTTTGGACTTGGTGATTCAATGCAGAAAAAAGTGACATATTTCCTAGTTAATTGATAATGATGATTTCTTATGGACTATTGTGATCATAATTATGGTAAGGATTGTTACTTTGAAAGAATTTTGTCAATATATCCAATTTTTTGGATTTTCATATGAAAGTTTTTTAGACTTCAAATGAGGGGGTTGTATAGGAACATATTCAATCACATATTTTCACTTCGTGTTTATCACCAAATGAAGATTTTAATGAAACATGGAATCATGAAGTACTAAAAAGTCCTTATCAATTTGGTAAATTTCATCCAAATTGGTTAAAGATAAAGCCACATGTCTAAAAAGCAGTTCTCACAATGTACATATCCATCTTGTAATTGAAATATGGAGAGTAGCGGTTCTAATCCAGCTGTGGTTAAAAATGTTTTTTTTTTTCATTTCTTTACACATCTAAATAAGTTTTTAGATGTTTCTCAACACTCAACATATGAAATTAGGCAATTTTAAGTTAGATCTGGACAATATTTGAAACAATTGTTGTTCATGACCCAGACTTGAAATCAGTCAACAAAAGGCCCCACCTAAAGAAAATGACTAACTTGTTGCCCTGAATGACTTCTTGCAGAGACAAAGGAAATGCTTAATATCAAAATCACCTGAATGGATGTGCAAAAAAGTGTTGTTTTTTATTCTAGCCTGAAATAAAATTTGACATATTTTCAACATCTGTGTTAGTCACATTAATGCAAAAATAAATGAATTCTTCTTTCATGCATGACTGATAATCTAGGTACTCAGGTGAGCGATATAGGCCCACTTGGGCCTCTTGTTAGGCTTACTTATTTCTCTAAAGTTATGTTCCAAACCAAATGTTAATGTCTTTATTCATTTCTATTTTTTCAAATACCGGTAGTGCTTATTTTGATAATAATATAGCTCTCATTAAGAAATGATTGAATTTCCTGAAAAGTAGCTTGATCTGAAATTAAAAGGAACTCATATAGGTATTATATATATGTATTACGTGTATATACCTTGTACATGTATATTAAATCTTAAGTCACCAGTGTCTGCTTTGTCCAGTCGCTTGTTTTTAACTCGGCTTGAGGGAATTCCCTTTAGCTCACTTGGTAGAGCGTACATGTAAGGCTGCAAAACCAAAAGTTCAGTGTTTGATACCTAACAGAGATGACAGTTTTTATGAATATTGGTATAAACCTCTGTGACATTTGGAGCTTATGTAGGGACTCGGAGAGTGGCATGACAAATCCATGTCAACTTGCAAAAGTTCGACCTCAGCTCGATATTTCAAGGATGAGTTAACTACATGGAGGGGGAATATGTCACTGGTGTCTGCTTTCTCCAGTCGCTTGTTACTAAGTTGGCTGGAGGGAATTCCAATTAGCTCAATTGGTAGAGCATAGGGCTGCAAAACGAAAGGTCCCAAGTTCAATTCCTAACAGAGATGACAATTTTTACAAATATTGTTATAAACCTTTGTGACACTAACCAACAAATATAACCAACATAGAATAATAATGATTGATAATAAAACTATATAGATTAAAAAGAAAAATTACTTACCATAAATTGAATAAAATATATTAATAACAGTTATAGAATGATTCAATAGACCTTTTTCCAATTTTAAATGATTGTAAGAGGTCTAATAGGGGACAAACTACTTTTTAGCAGAATATTTATTAGATATTTGTGCTTGGATTGTCATGATCAAAGTAATATGACACAAATCTAAATGGCAAAACTTCTTTGTGTGGTATTGTCCCTTACACCATGTAAAATTGGGAAAAGGTCTATCGTGAAATTAAAAACTTTTGACAAATAAAAAAGACCATAATTGATTCTTTTTGAAATTGAGGATTTGATTGTAGTTAATGTATCATGGTAAGCTTTTAACTAGATAGTTACTGGGTAGTAAGATGATATTAAGGTTTACTTTTAAATGTTTTTGTTCTGTGGTTATAGATTCTATGCAAGGGATTCAGGACTGCTGAAATTCAAGATCTATGCAGGAATGCTGGGAAAAAATCCTCCTCCCACAGCTCGACGTTTGGTGGCCTTCACATTCCACCCCAGTGAACCATTTGCTATCAGTGTTCAAAGAACCAATGCAGAATATGTTGTTAATTTTCACATCAGACATTGTTCAAATATTTAGACCTGAAAAAACTTTGACTACTGAGAACGGTTGTATAAGCAAGACGATTTGTATACACATTGATGACACATTGATTAAAGTATAAGGTCACTCATGAATTATCAAACTTACTTCCTTGTTTTATTTGTTTGCAACATCAGTAACAACAAGTTCAGCAACTTATATAGCTACATTGATATATGTAGTGCATGTATTGATACATACTGTTAATCTGCCAATGATAATAAACAGTTCCTTTTGAAGCAGCAAAGAATCTTGATGTGCAGCAGTTCCAAGTGAAAGTGAACTAATGTGTCTCTTGTGGACTTGCTTTCATGATCACTTGCTATAACAACATAGAAAGCACTCCTTGACTTCCAAAGGGAAGCACACCAGTTAGCTAAAAACAGAAACACTCCATATCAAGAATTTTCCCTTGGCTTTATAAAGTGATCAAAACAATATTAACAGAGAGCAATGTAAAATCCATCACTATGCCATGTATACCTCGGCATTAAAATAAAATGTTGATTCCAAAACATACAGGTCTTAGTGATGGATCTACATAGCTCTCTGTTAACATATATGGCTTAGTGATGGATCTACATAGCTCTCTGTTAACATATAGGGCTTAGTGATGGATCTACATAGCTCTCTGTTAACATATATGGCTTAGTGATGGATTTACATAGTTCTCTGTTCACATTATTTTGATCAGTTTATAAAGTTCAAGAAGTCGAAAATTCAAGAGGTCAAAGATTCCTGATGTTTATTTCTGTTTTTAGCTCACCTGAGCTTAAAGCTCAAGTGAGCTATTGTCAGAGTGTGTCGTCTGACGTCGTAAACTTTTCACACATTTTCTACTTCTTTTTCTGATACACTGGAAAGCCGGTGTTACCCAGTGGATGGGGTGCTGGGCTTATGACCGAAAGGTCCTGGATTCAATTCCCACAATGGGCACACCGGTGTTCTCTGTCTTTGAGATGAGACAGTGAAAACTGAGGTCCTGTGTCATGGTAGGTGTGGCCCGTAAAACATCCCTCACTGCTTCGGTTGGGTCTGTTGCAAAGGTCTAAATTTCTATGCGGTCCATCAGGCACATGCCGTCACCATATATGTGAAATAATCATGGAGTGATGCAAAACAATAATCAATCAATCAGAAAAGTGCAGTTTTTCTCCTTTAGATGATAATGATGCTGTAATTTTGTTTCCTTTAATCCTAATTATCATAAAGAATGTTGCTGTGATAGAATTTTGTCAATGTCAATTTTTAGGGGTTTTTTCTGATTTTTTAAAGACTGTCAAAAAAAAAAAAGTAATAATAATGAGAGGGATGGGAGAGGATTAATCTTTCATATTCTCAATTTCTTCTTCAGAAACAGTTGAATGACTTTTATAAAACTTGGTAGGAGTGAAGTACTCATGGTATCTTGCATGTATAGATGTTTTTTCATCCAGATCTGTTTACAGGTTTTTGAGCATTCATAGATTCTCATCCTTGACTGCCTCTTCCAAAGGCCAGCTTAGGTTTTTAACTAGCCAGGAGTAATGTTCGGAGAGATAATGTCATACTCTTGTCAGTGTTGGAAGGCATGGACAGCCAGGTTCAAGATTTTCTTATTGGATGGCATAGACAGCCAGGTTTAAATTGTATTAAATGGTTATGCTACATATGAAAGCATGCTTGTATTTCTTTTGTATATTTCTCGCAAGATCTTTCACATGTTGCTGAAAATTTTGACATTCAGTTAGTTGATTTGTGTTTTATGTCGCTTTCAAAATGTTTTCAGTTATATCACAACATGGAAGCAGAAGGTAACCAAACATAGTGGTGCAACTTGGGAATGGTGCAATGAAATTGATGAGAATTTGCTGTTAGGCACTTTGTGACTATGGCCACATGTAATGAGAAACTTTTCAATCACTGATATCTCTTAACCCATCTGTTTGTATCAGTTTAGGCAATGTACTCCAATCAGTTGTTTTGTGATGGAATTTGTGCCAAACTTATCCTTCTACCATTTTGATATGTAGTATTTACACTAACAGAATAAGATCAAGTCCAAATTTTTCAACTGCATTGTGAACCAGTGTATGAAATGATATCCATATGAACATCTTGCATCATCAGTTTGGTTAGGTTTTTGTGTTTAGCTTTATTACGGAAGTACTACCTGTGATATGATATCCAATATCTCTGCAAGTAACTAGACAGAAATAAGATTTATTGAATGTTACTTTTAAAATGTAATTATAGCTATACCATATAGCTCTTTAATAGACCTTTTCACAATAATTGCAGTCTTACAACTCATGCATGTGCAATAGCCCTTCCTGATCGTTAGCTTCAAATCTGAAAGAAAAGTGATCTCTTACAATTGCTGAGTAATGTTCAATATGTTCAGATTTTGTAGCTAGCCATCAAGAAATGCTATTGTGCATATACAAGTCGTAAGACTGCAGTTATCTTGAAAAGGTCTATAATCGAGCTCTCCAGAGCATCACCTTCTCACTTCCTGTAAAGATAGATCTTTATGAAATCTTTCAGGACCACATTGTGATTTGACCTTGAAATTAGTATAATTATTACTTATTATCTTTTAAGGAAAAATATTCACAATTTTGCTGTAGGATAGACATTGTCTTGTGATTATTTCTTCTTTATACATGCTGTCAAGCACAGCAGATATAGTCAGCTGTTTGAATCTTCAATATGCTATGCCAGAATTTACACAAGTTGACCTCTCGTCCAAAGTAAGACCACATTACAGGACACTGGTTATACAGAATCTAACTAACAATCTCTAGATCAAGAATTTGACTGAGTAGTAACAATTAAAGCCCATTTGGCATCACTTTCATTTAAGTTGCCATCCAGCCCAGTTTAAAAGGAGAAAAAAAAAGAATAAAGAGGAGAAATACATCTTTTAAGTCATACTTTATTGACAGTTTCTTGTGGAAGATTTCTCAAATATACATAATTTTTGTTTTCAAGGTAAAAGTTGAGAACTTGATACAAATATAAAACATTTTGCGTGGATTTAAACATGGACAGAAACATGTATAAATATAGATTTCAACAAATATAATAAAATATTACATAAAACTGATTACATAAAAACTAGAAAACATAAATTGTTAATGTATATATAACACAATACATATTGTAAGAAAACTAAATTTGTATTACAAAAATACACTTGATTACTTGGTTATGGAGGTCTATGATAAAGTTAAGTTACTTATTTCTTGGAAAAAAATAATCTGACAGTTTGAGAAAATAAAAGTAAATACATGTGTAAACTGACACTGATCCCATGACATTTGGAAGTCAGGATTGACATATGTTATCACTTTCTGTATCACTTGCACTAGACCATCTTGATGTAAACAGTATCATACCATATTCTATATACAATATTTACATCTACTCTGTGTATTTGACATTTTTCTTCTTTGGTAATACAAATGGAAAAGCTAAATTGCAAGTACAATTTAACTGCAAGATTGTATACTTATGAATTTGTCAAAAAACAAAATTTTTTGTCTTTTCTTATGACTAGATATGAATGCAATATGACTTTGTTCTCATACTCGTAAAAGATTTAATATTTGAGCATTTAACTGACAGATCTCCAATTAACAATTGATAACGAATTTTCCTATCATTTATTCGTGCCTTCAACATACTATGAAAACTTTTTTTGTCATTGCCACGCATCTTTGAGAATGTGCATCATGCTTGAACAAATGAAATATATGTTTGATAATGAGCATAATCATTTGAGAAAAGAAGAGAACATTGATCATTTGTATGACTGTTAAATCAATTAAATAAAACTTAACTTTAAAATTGAGGTTTAACAATATACATGTATATGGAAGATGTAATATGGCATCAGGAATGGAAGCAGTAGTGAGAAATTATGAATTATTAATATCACAGACACAAGACAGCAAATAAATAATTCATATATATATATATACATAAGTATGTGTGTGTGTAACATTTAGACTTTATGTTAACATCATTATCCAGTATGTATCTACAGCAGATATTTGTTATCTATTTAAAGGATTATTATTGGTTTGTTTTTGGGGTTTTTTTTTTTGAGTATTTTTTACTCCAGGTAAAGTGTCACACAAGTACAGTATTTTCTGACATTAAAGAATACTATGACATTTTGATTTGAATCCATAGAAGCTGTCTTGATTCTACCAACGTCTGAACTTTCCCTTGACATTGTAGTCACATGCTTTTACTTCTGGCATCGTTCTATTACTAAATATCAAACTGTTGGCAGTTTCACTTCTCATGATTTACACCAGGACAACCATTTTCCTAATCTGACTTATTTCCTTTCGAAGTTGATCTTCTAAAATTTTCCTCTTGCCCTCCATAACAGTTTTCATGTTGCTGATGCTCTCATGTACGGTGGAGAAACCCTCACGAACTTCTCTTTTCAGTTTGGCAAATTCCTCACGTTGGTTCATGATACTAGCATCAAGACGAGCCAATAATTTGTTCTCTATCTCCTACAACATATATGTTAACAATAAAGAAGGGAACTGACCATTAAGTCAATGTTTATCAATGAATTGTTATTATTTGATTGATTGATTCAATCATTGAATTGAGCACCTTATCCACTAGGCCACACCTTATTATTATTTGTTAAACTTTTGTAGTAATATTCGTTAGGTCTCTTTGTACAAGTATGCTATTAATTAAAAGCATCACAGCTTATATATCGTTATATACAATGCGTTACAGTAATAAATAAGGTCAATCACATAATCATTTTCACTGAATAATGTACAGAGTAATTATATTAATAATGATGATTATACTAAGGTAATAGCAATTACAACAATTTTCTGACTGAGATTCGAGAGAAAGCTTGTTTGAGAAAATTTTCAACATAAAAAGGTGTTGATTGTTCTCAATAATGGAATTCATTTAAAAACAGGATCATCCATAATCACAAGGTTTCATATAATGTAATACATAACTATACTTACATAAATACACAAGAATGTCACACGTCATGTTTGATTTCATATCAAATAAGGTAGATATGGCTAATTTTCTACACCTTTGATTGACAAACAAACCAAAATTTCTACCAAAACTGTAAAACTAAGAGCTATGTACATATAACTTACATGTTGAAGTTCACTGACTCGACTTCTTTCATGCAATAATCCCTCCTCCAATTTCTGCATTCTAGCATCCATTACATAATGATTTTCATCTAATTTCCTCTCCAGCTTTTCCTACAAAAATTTCAACTCCAACTTTAAGATAGAACATGTATATAATTCTGCATCCCCCTTCTCCCCCCCCCCCCCCCACAAATATACAAGCTAAAAGATTTGTTTGTTTGATTCTCGTTTTACTTCACTCCATGATTATTTTACCTATATGGTGACAACATTTTACCTATATGGTGACAACATTTTACCTATATGGTGACAATATTTTTCTGGTGCAACAAACAAAAATGAAGACATTAGCAACAGGTCCACTGGAAGCAGGGAGGAATCACTTATGACCATGTCTACCATGGCATGAAATCTCTGTTCTACTGTCTCATCAAATAAACAGGACATTGATGGTCACTGGTTGGAATCAAACCTAAGACCTGTCAGTTACAAGCCATGCACCTGTAGAACTGGTTGACGTCACAATGGTTTGACATCAGATACCTGCTCATATGGGAAATAACTTTGCATAATGAAAAGGTCCAATAGTAAAAGTAAGGAATATTCAAATATAGTGAGTTGAAGTGTCATAAGCATTTTCCCAGATAAAGTTTTTGAGAAATTATTACTTGGAGAATGCCAATGTGGTGCTTTTTGAAATGTTGAGTTATCTGCTTTTCGGGAAGGTATCTCACACAGAATAATTGCAGTCATCGTAAATCAGGTTTATGGAAACTTTAGTATTCTGCATTAATTTCACGTTTCTTCCCTTTACATTGTGAAGCTTGTAGATAAGTTCCACATGGAGGGTTTGATTTAAGTGTTATTATACCCTTTTTCCTGATGTTATGTGGTAGTGGCACTTTCTACACAGTGCTTGTTCACATTCATGTATTTATACAGTGCTGAATTATATTTGTGTTGTCTGTATATAAGGGCATTCACAGTGGATGTGGCTAGCTAAACAAGAGATGCTCACTCCTCTTGGCTACCTGGTCTCGCCTCTGAATTTCAGGGATCTGTGAATATTCACTATAGTACACTGTTAGTGCCACAGTCATGTTACTTTCATATTTTAATTAATATCAGACTTATTACCTTTGCAGTGTTGAGCTTGTAAAAAAGTTCCCTGTGAAGGGTTTGACTAAGTGTTATTATACCCTTTTTCCTGATGTTATGTGGTAGAGGCACTTTCTACACAGTGCTTGTTCACATTCATGTATAGGCCTATATATACAGTGCTGAATTATACTTGTGTCGTCTATATGTAACGACATTCACGGCGGGTGTGGCTAGCGAAACAGGAGATGCTCAATCCCTCCGGGCACTTGGCCTCACCTCTGAATTTCTGGGGCCTATGAATGTCCACTGTGATACATTCTTGTTAGTGCCATTGTCATGGGACACCAGTTACTTTTGTATTTTACAATGATATCAAATACCAACCCAAATGGGACGTAACTGTATTTAAAAAAAATGTCAATTTAAAAAAGAAATTAATTCAAATTCTAGAAGTTATATTAACAAAAAGAGTTTTTCTTCCTTATCAATACATTGCCTTAAGTATTTTGTATGTGAACTCCAGTTTTACCACTGATATAAGTACTGATATTGAATACTTTTATGAAAAAATAAAAAATATCTATGCATAAGGTATATATCATACATCTCCAGAATTCTAGACACATAACAAGTTAGTTACCTTTTTCTTTTTAAATATAAACTTGTTCCTGCCAACATAACAATTACAATAAATCGCTGTTTTTGTATTGACATATTTTTGTATGACTTACAATTAGACTATCCTTTGAAGCAGATATTTTCTCGATTGTACCCATGAGTCTTGATTCCAGTTTCTCTCGTTCCCCATCGGAATTTGATTGGAAGATAAGCATGTTGTTTTTTAAGTCCTCAACAACACTACGTGTCTTTGTATCTAGCGTTGCAATCTGCTGGCCAGTGTCTCCCTCTAGATGCTGCATTTTGATTTTTTGTTCATTGACATTTCGGTCTTGATTGTTTCCTATTGACACCAGCTGTAATAGTTAAAGTTTTATTTTGATATGAAATTGTCAATGTAAAAAAGCCTTTTCTCAAAGTCATCAGTTATAGTTTACCAAGTAAAGCCTAAAATGTGAGAATTTTGTTTAATCATGAATAATGGTAATTTACATCATATATAAAAAGAATAAACTTATCTACAATATTACTTCAGTACTTGACTAAGTCATTGGCTTTTATATTTTAGATTATACTTGTATTATTACTGTATCAATAAGCAATCTTAATTTTCCTCTCTTTAGCATACGACTTAATGAGTTATACTGAACGTTCTTGATCATCATCCAGTCTCATTAATCTTGAAACTGTTAACTGATCCTACCTTGGCCTCCAACTCATGTATCCTTTCCATAACTTTGCCTTGGCCATCATTCTGCATTTGTGTCATCTGACGCAAGCCTTCAGAGCACAAGCGAATTTCTGATGATAATTTGGAAATTGAGGTGTCACATCTTACTATCCTTCCCCGAAGATCTGTTAATGAGGCTACATGATGAACTTCAAGGTTCTTGACTGCATTATTGGTTCCCATAGAAACTGAGTCTCTTTGTCTAATTATGTCATCAATTTGCTGTATAAGAATATAATGTTTTCATCAATATCAGTGTCTATGTTGACTAACCTGGCCAGCGTCCCATGTACGAGTTTGAGACTGAGGTTTTGCTCAAATCTGAGAAAAATCTCATATGTGGGACGCAGGCCTGTACATAATTGAATCCTGTGATTCTAATTATACAACTATCTGTCATGTAACCAGAAAATACTTCCAATCATGTATGTTTTAATTGATATCTTAAGGATGACTAAAGGCCCTTTCATTATAACTGTGGGACTGACATTTTGTGTGGCAAAATCATCATTGTTCCCACATAAACATGTATTACATTGTGGTGTCAAAAATTTCATGGGAAACAGTACTACTTGCTTCTCAAAGCCTCAATCCCTCAGTTAATGTGAAAGAGTCTATACCGTTACTTACAATGGTATCTGCTAGTGGGTTGTCCATTTAGAGTAAGAAGTTTGAGTTATAAATTTTTGTGATCATTTCTTAAAACGGTACACATGGATATCTCTTTTCAGTTTCTGTGACCAATATCATCGCACTGAAAACACTACTTACTAGATGCGACTTAAAAATGTGTTTACTAGAGATTGTAAATGACAACTGCAGAAATAACTGTTGAGTTATCAATTGTTGTATTATCAACATATGGGATGTTGTGTTGAGCATGATAAATGCTTACAACAATATCTGTAATGAGCATGTCGAATGCCTAAATAATGTATAACAATATCTGTGTTGATCCATGTTGACTGCATACACCAAAGTCTGTGTTGAGCATAATGAATGCTTCCACTTAGAGTAATATCTGCATTCAGTGAGTTGAATATGAACCTGAGAGGCTTTTATCTTGACTCCCACATGAAGTATAACGCTCAACTTTTGAGTACACTTCGTATTGGAAGAAGAAGAAGAGTAATATCTGTGTTGTTAATGTTGAACACTTACAGCAATATCTGTGTTAAGCTTGTTGACTACGGCAGTGATCGTCCTGATATGTTCCTGTAACATGTTCCTAGCGTGCTTCTCATCCTGCCATGTCCCATGAGTGAAGTTAAGACTGTCAATTACGTCTTCTTTGATTTTGAATGCCCTGTCCAGCATGGCCTGAGTGTTCCGTTCTTGTTGTGTCAAGCGTTCCTCGAGCATGTCTAACCGCGATGGTCCTCTGCTGTATCTCTCGGTTTCTCGCCCTCCGTTGTAGGGAACGAGCTCGTCATTCACTCGCGGACTACCACGGTTGCTATACTGGTCATCTGTATCCCATGGTGGACGGAGAGATGGGAGTTGTTCCCGACGACGTGCCATAGTAACGAAGATTCGATATATTATTCAAAGGAACTGAAAAACATAAAAAAAAAGATTATATTAGTAAAGGTGGGTCAGAATCATGATTGTGCTCTTCACACACGATATGTATTTTTTTAATATATGATTTCGTAGAATATAAACAAGAAATGTTTTTGTGGGAAGAAAATAAACTGAAAATTTCCCATAGATAACGGAAATAAGTCGTAAATACACACATATGACATTGTCCGAAAGGGGGATAAAAACAGAACTTCTTAACAACCTGTAAAGAACACTAAGAATTCTTTAGCTTTCATAGCAACCTTTATCAAAAAATGTCTTAATCTTTGAATCTGCTCGTATAGGTCCAGTCCTGATTAGATCTGAATGAAAAGAGGACTACGGCCCATCACGTGATGCAGCATTAAAGTTAGGTCAGACAACACAGATATAATCCGTAAGTCCCTGGTTCGATTACCATGGAGCTTTGTGTGTTGTGTGAGACGCTGTAGTTGGTTGGTTGATTAGTGCCAATCTGGCTTTAAACAATTCTTTTCAGTTACACCGTGACATGGAAGTAGGCTGATTGATTGATTGATTTTTGTTTAATGTCACACCACGAATATTTCACGTATATGGTGACGGCGTCTGCCTGATGCGGGGCATACAAATTTTAACATTTGCAACGGACCCACCCGAAGCAGTGAGGGATCTTTAACGTGCCGTGCATACAACGACACGGGGCCTCGGTTTTTACTGTCTCATCCGAAAGACATGACACCGGCATGACCAGAGCGGGACTCTAACCCCGGCCTCCCGATCAGGAGGCGAGCGCGATACCACTAGGCCACGCCGGCTTAACATGGAAGTAGGAGGTAACCAAACTTTAAATGTAGTGGAGCAGACAAGGAATCGAACTCATATCATGTGCATCGCAAGGGAAGAGCTTAATCATTACATCCATTCTGCCCTGCCTGGAGACGGTATAAGCAGAGTGCATTATGCATAAGTACAAATTCCCTGCATTACGTCAAACAGGTGCCAGAACCATTACGTAATGGGCGATAGCTATGACGTAAACATACAATGTACATTGATGCACGACTAAGGATCGAGCCAAGTTCGTGTAACCGATCGTGTAACTACCATATAGACAAACTCTGACCTAATAAATGACGTATTCATTGATACACTGGTCTAGTAAGTACATATATATATAGTAATTGACGTCAACCAAGCCGTGCGAAGATAACCTCACTACATCACCGCTATGTTCCCGAGAACAGAAGCAATCTATATGAAAACAGATCCTGTTATACATGTCAAAATGCATACAATTTACACCTTTAATATGTAATAAACTGTTGAGATTAACTTCAGCATGCTAATGCTATACAATCTAGCAACATAGGAACCACTTCTTTTCTAAAGATGATCTATCCCTGTACAGATAGAAAACCAATGAGGGATACCTAATTGTAAGAACTATTACCCACCTGTAAGGTCATTGAATCTATATTACTTTCTCGTTGTAAATATCCAAAAATGCAGAAAATACTATGTCATTTTAGCTGATGTATGTTTCAATAAAGAAAATTTACATATGTTGCTTGATTTCAAATATTGACTTCTTACTGTGGAAAGGGGTACAATGTGGGATATATCGCATAACAAATTGACGGTTTCATTGATATATAAATTTGGTATTTTTCCACAAAGTTATGTTGCTTATAAGTTATAGATATGAATAAAACTTTTCAACCAAAAAAAAAAAAATAATAATAGTTACATAAAATACGAAAATAATCTCAAATATTTAATTTGTCTATATCTAGACTATTCATAAATTATTGAGAATTAGGCATTTGAAATATGTCAACAGAAAATCTCTATCAACCCCCCACCTTTGTTATCATTCTTCTTGACACGAAGTGGTTAAGTAAAATAAACGTTTTGTTTGGACTGAGACTGACATCGTGTAAAAATAGCTTCGCAAAGTGTAATCATAGGTCACGTGTGACAGAAGAAAAAACTTCACAAAAATTCGCGTAGATTTGTACGGAATAATTAAATACGATCTAACAAGAATCAGACCTTATGACTCTCGATACGAACGATTTACCCTATTGTACCGTGATTCTATACAACCGCCATTTACTTATACATGTATATGGAAGTCTCTGCTTTTCAACTATTCTGCGGGTGAATCGATATTTTATGACGAATAATAGAGCTTTATTCACCACATAGACCGTGTAATATTTACCCACAATTCTATTGAAGTCGAATTCTAAAGAATCACAAAATACTTACAAATATATTCACATCACTTTATGCTTGTTTTACTGCATAATTCAGCAATAAACTTTGACATTAAAACTAAATAAACTCCGAAACCGTCTATTTTAAAAATAACGAAAAGTATAATATTAAAATTATAAATTCACGTTTGATACATACAAGAGTGATCCGTCTAGCTAAGTTGTTCTTCAGATTCCCCTGTGAAGGCCTCATACCATCTTTTTGTCATGAAATAATTGAATCTTTTCATAAGTAAGTCTTTGATATTCATTCAATTACACCTCTGACCAAGTTACAACAAAATCCTGTCCTGAAGAGAATCTATGGCTACATATATCAGAAGTACACAGAAGTAAATATATGTTTGCCATATTTAAATTTTGGAAATAAATTTAAGCTGAGGAAATATAATTCTGAAATAGTGTAAGTATCGACGAACAATATAAATTCGTGTTTATTTAAGTTTATAAAATAAAAATTGTAATAATAATATATTTACAAACAAAATAAAACATAAATTGTCTCAGAATTTTCTTTGTTTATGTTTCCAGAAAGACGACAGATACAGATATTGTAATTAAACTGCAACATGGCAACAAGAACTAATGTTGTTTTTCCTAGAATAAGGCGTGCTGCCCCCCACAAAAATCAGTATGACATTGTTGTGGAACAGGATTACGATGCCATACGTGTAGGAACTCCCAGGGCGAAGGCCATTTCATATGACGACCGGGTGAGCGAAAGTATCCAAGGTGTGGATCATAAGGCGCCATCCCCACCTGTCTACACCAGGATAGACGCATTGGAGGATAAGGTTTCTCAAGCTTTGTCCCAGCAAAATCAAGTTATGGCGCAACACCATGATGTTACAAAAGCCTTGAACGAACAGCAGAGAATGACCGAGAACTTAATAGATAGAGCTTTTCAGAACAGAGAGGATTTCATCGAAAATTTGGCCCGTGTACAAAATGACCGACTCGAGGAGCGGACTCGTTATCTTCTCCAAGACCATATACGTTATATCACATCTATAGTCCGCAGACTCAACGCAGATATCGGGGTAAGTGATATCACATCTATAGTCCGCAGACTCAACGCAGATATCGGGGTAAGTGATATCACACCTATAGTTCGCAGACTCAACGCAGATATCGGGGTAAGTGATATCACATCTATAGTCCGCAGACTCAACGCAGATATCGGGGTAAGTATTATATCACATCTATAGTTCGCAGACTCAACGCAGATATCTGGGTTAGTGATATCACATCTATAGCCCGCAGACTAAACGCAGATATTGGGGTAAGTGATATCACATCTATAGTTCGCAGACTCAACGCAGATATCGGGGTAAGTATTATATCACATCTATAGTTCGCAGACTCAACGCAGATATCGGGGTAAGTGATATCACATCTATAGCCCGCAGACTAAACGCAGATATCGGGGTAAGTATTATGTCACATCTATTGTTCGCAGACTCAACGCAGATATCGGGGTGGTATCACATCTATGGTCCGCAGACTAAACGCAGATATCGGGGTTAGTAATATCACAGCTATGGTCCGTAGATTCAACATAGATATCGGGGTAAGTGATATCACATCTATAGTCCGCAGACTCAACGCAGATATCGGGGTAAGTGATATCACAGCTATGGTCCGTAGATTCAACATAGATATCGAGGTAAGTGATATCACAACCTTCGAAATAATAATGCGTGAACACATCATGGATATCTGGATTAGTTTTATGACAACTTTGGTCTGTAAAATCAACGCAGATATTGGGACAGATTATCGTATCTATAATCTTGCACTAAATGAAGATATAATATCGGGGTATTACTACTTTAGTCTGCAGATTCAACGCAGATATCGAGAAAAGTTATATAACATCTATATTTTGTTGACTCAACACTGATATCGGGTAAAGTTATTTTACAACTGTATTATGCAGATTCAACATAAAAATCAGGGTAACTGATATTACATAAATACATGTACTCTGTAGACTCAACGCTTGTATCGGGTTAGACCATATCTCAACCTTTCTTTGTAGACTCAACGAAAATATCTGCTTAAGTGATATCACAACTGTAGACTGATTGATTGATTATTGTTTTACGTCACTCCACGATTATTTCACGTATATGGTGACGGCATCTGTCTGATGCATTGCATACAACTTTAGATCTTTGCAACGGATTTACCCGAAGCAGTGAGGAATCTTTTACGTGCCACGCTTACCGTGACACGGGACCTCGGTTTTTACTGTCTCATTCGAAAAACAGAACACCGGTGTGTCCAGGGCGGGAATCGAACCCGGACCTCTCGATCACGAGCAGAGCACCTTATCCACTAGGCCACAACGTCTTCACAACTGTAGAAGACAGATTCAACACAGATATCGGGTTAAATGATATCATAAATATTGTTTGTTGTCAAACAGAAAAAAAGGATAGATTATACAACTCTGGAACTCCCAAATTCAGAACATGTATAGATGTACATCACAAGTTGTTTTTAGTTTGACCTAACCAGTACAGGTACATTTATCTAGTATATGTTATGGAACGGTCAATGTCTGCAGATCTAATGCAGATATCACGAAAGGAAAGCGAAACAGATAAGAGGAAAAGTAAGATCAAAAGAAGTTGGTTTGAGAATAAATCCTTTTAAATCACAAACATATACTACTAATAATTTGATTTAAATGAATTCAAGTAGTTTTCTGTCCGCTTTTAGTCCTATGCTAACGCTGAAAACCCATGCTAAATTGATGTGATTTAAAAAAAAAGACATCGACTTAATAGTGAATAGAGATGTGCAATTTAAACCGTTTAGAATTTAGAAAGTTTTAATTCAATAACTAAAGCCAGGATTTCACTACATTTTGTTGGTTCGTTAAGTTTATAGAGCTTCTGTGTAGTTTTCAGTTTTCAACAGATTTTCAGCTGCTCCATGGAAGTATCAATTAAACTACTTCTTAAACAGTGGCACAATCTGGGCATCGAACTCATAATATTTGCACTACAAGTGAATCGCTTAACCATACACCAAATTTATCCTTTTTGCATATTTTGTGTTATTCTTATAAATATGAAGAAAACCTGGCAATGTCATACGCTATTTACTTGTATTATGTTTATGAATCGATATCATAATAAACAGGGGCAGGCTTGGTGTAATGGTTAAGCTTGGCTTGCGGTGCCGACGACCCGGGTTCCATTCCCAGGTTGCGCCACTATGTTAAGAGGTTGGTTACCTCCTGCTTCCATGTCGCGATATAACTGAAAAATTGTTGAAAGCGACGTAAAACACCAATCAACCATCCAACCAATCATAATAAACAAGCAAATTCAGAGAATTGTGGTCCCCCGCTTTCGGGGTGCTATCAGTAAGGGTGCAATGATGTGTGACATATTGTCATGGTTGTGCATGTCAACAGACACACATGCCAAAATATGAAAGACCTATGTCTTACAGTGAAAAAGTTACACTGAAGTAGGTCAAAGGTAACGGTCAAGGTCACATGATAAAAAATTTTGGTACCAAAGGAAAGGTATTGCAATTAGAGACACACATGCCAAATATGAAGAGCCTATGACTTACGGTTAAAAAGTTATGACCAAGGTTAAAGTTTTTGTAACAGACGGACTAACAGACGGATGAGTTCTAATGTGCCCTCTCTTTCGTGAAAAGCGGGGACAATAAATGGATAAGTCTTTTTCTTTAACTATTCAAAGTATGTCAAATTAATGTACAAAATATACAGACCAGTTGAACTATGATACAATGTATTTGTTTGATAGCAACTAGAAGAGGATTTGAGAACTCGGGACATGGCAGTTATGGGTACCAACTCGGCTGTGGGTAAACTGGAGGTTCATCACGTGACTGTTCTACAGGACCTTAAAAGTCGTATCGTCCGCTGTGATGCCTCCATAAAGAAACATTCAACGGACATACATGCCTGTGCGACTGACATCAGTAACTCAATGAGAGAGATCCATGCCATTAAAGAGGGAATGAAGGACCAAATGCACAGACTAGAGGCAGAGGTTAGTCTGAAGAAACAAGAGGCCCAAGTGGGCCTATATCACTCACCTGAGTACCTAGATTATCAGTCATGCAGGAAGGAAGAATTATTTATTTTTGCATTACTGTGACTAAGTCAACAAAAATGTTGAAAATATGTCAAATTTTATTTCACACCAGAATGAAAAACAACAACAGTATTTTGCACATCCATTCAGGTGATTTTGATATTCAGCATTTGCTCTGTCTCTGCAAGATGTGATTCAGGGCAACAACTTTGTCATTTTCTTTAGGTGGGGCCTTTTGTTGAGTGATTTCAAGTCAGGGTCACGAACAACAAATGTTTCAAATATTGTCCAGATCCAATTTAAAATGGCCTAATTTCATATGTTGAGTGTTGAGAAACATCTAAAAACTTATTTAGATGTGTAAAGAAATGAAAAAAAAATTTTGACCACAGCTGGATTTGAACCGCTACTCTCTTTATTTTAATTACCAAGTGGTATATATACAATTGTGAGACCCATTTTTTTGGACATGGTGGCACCATCTGTTGACCAATTTGGATGAAATGTAAAAATTGATAGAGAACCTATAGTACTTCATGTATACCATGTTTCATTAAAATCTTTCATGTGGTATAACAGCAGAAGTTCAAAATATGAAGAATTGTCCCTATACACCCTCATTTGGAAGTTTTAAAAAATTCACAGAAAATCCAAAAATTGAGATATTGACAAAATTCTTTCAAAATAACATTCCTTACCATAATCACGATCAAAATAGTCCATAAGAAATCATCATTATCAATTAACAAGGAAATATAACACTTTTCTGCATTGAAATCTGCATTGAAAAAATTTCAAAAATTTGAATTTGGAAGGGAACAAAAATGACAAGATTTCTTCACTCATCCTCTAGATCATTTCTATGCATTCTGATTGTCTCTGTATACAGCCAGTATGAATGAGAAGGTTGTCAAAGAAGGGTATTCTTTTGTGACCTACTTTTAACTGTGGTGGCGACACCTGTAAAGAGGTTTGGACAAAAACGGCAGAATTTGAAGGGGATCATAAGTGATTTATTTCTACCAAGTTTATGAAAATCCTTCAAACAGTTTTGCAGAAAAAGTTGAAAATCTGAAAAATGGCCACCCCCCCCTCTTTTTTTTGGAAGTCTTAAAAAATTCATCAAAAATTGAGATATTGACAAAATTCTTTCACAGTGATATTTCTTATCATAATTATGATTAAATTAGGCCATAAGAAGTCATCATTATCAATTAACTGAAAAAAATGACACTTTTCTGCATTGAAATTACTAGGTCCAACAAGAGGCCCAATTGGGCCTATATCGCTCACCTGAGTACCTAGATTATCAGTCATGCATGAAGGAAGAATTCATTTATTTTTGCATTAATGTGACTAAGTCAACACAGATGTTGAAAATATGTCAAATTTTATTTCAGGCTAGAATAAAAAACAACACTTTTTTGCACATCCATTCAGGTGATTTTGATATTAAGCATTTCCTTTGTCTCTGCAAGAAGTCATTTAGGGCAACAAGTTAGTCATTTTCTTTAGGTGGGGCCTTTTGTTGACTGATTTCAAGTCTGGGTCATGAACAACAATTGTTTCAAATATTGTCCAGATCTAACTTAAAATTGCCTAATTTCATATGTTGAGTGTTGAGAAACATCTAAAAACTTATTTAGATGTGTAAAGAAATGAAAAAAAAATTTTTGACCACAGCTGGATTTGAACCGCTACTCTCCATATTTCAATTACCAAGTGGTATATATACAATTGTGAGAACTGCTTTTTAGACATGGTGGCATTATCTGTTAACCAATTTGGATGAAATTTACCAAATTGATAGAGGACTTTTAGTACTTCATGTATTCTATGTTTCATTAAAATCTTTCATGTGGTATAACAGCGGAAGTGAAAAATGTGATTGAATTGTTCCTATACACCCTCATTTGGAAGTCTTAAAAAATTCATAGAAAATCCAAAAATTGAGATATTGACAAAATTCTTTCAAAGTAACAATCCTTACCATAATTATAATCACAATAGTCCATAAGAAATCATCATTATCAATTAACTAGGAAATATGACACTTTTTTCTGCATTGAATCACCAAGTCCAAAGAAATGTCGAAAAAAATTCTAAAATTTGATTTTGGAAGGGAACCAAAATGACAATACATCTTCACTCATCCCTCTAGATCATTTCTATGCATTCTGTTTGTCTCTGTATACAGCCCGTATTAAAAAGAATATTGTTAAATGAGGGAACTCTTTTGTGACCTACTCTTGACTATGGTGGCGCCACCTAAAAAGAGGTCTGGACGAAAACAACAGAATTTGAAGAGGATCATAAGTGACTTATTTCTACCAAGATTTATTAAAATCCTTCGAACAGTTTTGTAGAAAAACTTGAAAATGTAAAAAAAAGTCAAAACCGCCCCCCCCCTTTTTTTTTTGGAAGTCTTAAACGTAAAATTCCTAATTTCATATGTTGAGTGTTGAGAAACATCTAAAAACTTATTTGGATGTGTAAAAAAAAAAAAAAAATGTTTGACCACAGCTGGATTTGAACCGCTACTCTCCATATTTCAATTACCAAGTGGTATATGTACCATTGTGAGACCTACTTTTAGACATTGTGGCATTATCTGTTAACCAATTTGGATGATCCGCACAAAAAAAAAAAAACCTTTGAAAAGGACTATGAGTACTTGCATCCTACCCAGTTTTATCACAATCCTTCAAGTTGTTCTGTAGATCAAGTTGAAGATATGAAAAATTGTCCCCCCCCCCTTTTCTTGGAAGTCTTAAAAAATTCATAAAAAATTCAAAAATTGAGATATTGAAAAAATTCCTTCGCACCAGCATTCCTTACCATAGAAATGATTAAATGAAAACAAATGAATGCATCAATGTTTACTAAAAGAAAATAATAACTCTTTAATGCATTAAAATAACAAAGTCCAAAATAAAAATGAAAAAACGTCAAAAATTTGATTTCGGAATGGAACCAATAATATCAACACTTCTTCCCATATGCCTCTTAATCATTCCTATGCAGTCGGTTTGTCGCTGTATGCACCCAATCTGAATAAGAAGTTTGTCAAAGGAGGGTACCCTCTGTGACCTACTTTTGTCTGTGGTGGTGCCACCTGTTCATGGATCCTGACAAAGATGACCACATTTGTCGGGGACCTTGAGTATTTGATGCATGCCAAGTTTCATTAAATTCCAGCAAGTGGTTCCGAAGAAAAAGTTCAAACTGTGAAATGTTTACACCAATTATCCCACCCCCCTTTTTCTTGAAAATCTTAAAAAATTCATAAAAAATCCAAAACATAAAATATTGAAAAATTTTCTTCGCAGTAGTATTTCTTACCATCAAAATGATCAAATTAAACCAAATTAATGCATCAATGTTTACTAAAAGAAAAAAATACCTCTTTTCTGCATTAAAACTACCAAGTACAAAAAAACGTCAAAAAAATGTCAAAAATTTGATTTCGGAACGGAACCAAAAATAACAACACTTCTTCACACATCCCTCTAGATCATTCCTATGTATTCCGTTTGTCTCTGTATGCCCCCGGTCTGAAGAAGAAGTTTGTTAAAGGAGGGTACCCTCTGTGACCTCCTTTTACCTGTGGTGGCACCACCTGTTGACGGATCTGGACAAAAAAACATTAACACCTGTAGGGGACCATAAGTACTTCATGCATATCAAGTGTCATCAACTTCTGTTCAGCGGCTTCTGAAGAAGAAGTCAAAAATGCGAAAAGTTAACGACGGATGACAGACGACGGACTACGATTGATCACAATAACTCACTTGAGCCTTTGGCTCAGGAGAGCTAAAAACCGAAAATATCAATAAAGACACCACAAAATGGCAGATCCCCTTATATGGCGTTATTATTTATTGATTGGTTGATTAATGTTTGACGTTACTCCACGATTATTTCACGTATATGGCATCTGCCTGATGCACTGCATACAAATTGAGACCTTAGCAAAGGACCCATCCGAAGCAGTGAGGGATCTTTTACATGCCACGCCTATTGTGACATTTTTTACTGTCTCATTAGAAAGACTTTACACCGCATTATTATTTACCTTAAATTGAAAATAAATAGGGTTCCTAATGCCATAATAGTGAGTATAGATTGATGAACTTCCACTGAAAACATGCTTCTTCTGGAGTATCCACAAAGGTAGCGAGACGGACGTGTGAACTAACTGACGTACGGAAAACGTGTTGCGTGAGAGGATATTAAATGGCGATTGTGAGTACAGCCCAAAAATATTAGTTTCTTCATAATGTTTATCTTCAAAGTCATCAGAACGCGTTACAAAATATAAAATTATTTTTGAGTAATGACGAACAATGTGCTTTAATTTTATCTTCAGATGATGTCAGTAACAGGTGAGCTTGAACGACTTCACGGAGAACAAAGAAATGAAATGTTTCACATGAAGAAGGACACCAACCGGGATCTGGCACTTCTGGACGAACGAAAAGACGCCGCCATCACAGACATACGGACCGCATTAGTTGCTTACAAAAACTCTATTGACAACGACAAGGATAGGTTCGAGCAGCGTATGCAGGATATGTTAGAAAAAGCAACCGGTAGCTGGACCACCATATTGGTATGTACAAGAACACTCGCAGCATTCCTCGGGTGTATCGTAGTCATAAAACAAATTTTATATTTAGAAAAGATGGATGAATTCAATCAATGAATTCATGGATCCAGGATGGTGGACCGGAGTCTAAACCCATAATATTCAGCAAAAATTTCCTTTTTGTAATATTTTCATGTAAAAATAAATAATTTTACAATCAAAAGCTAACATGGGTGGATCCCCTCTCGGAAAATTCATTAAGGGGGGACCCTCTCTCAACAAGTTTTCTGAATTTCTGTAACAGTTTTTGTTGGTACATGCTGTATTTATTGTTATAAAACAATTTATTATTATTCTTCAGTTTCCACTACCAAACAGCAGAAGGATTCCTATTATAATAATATAAATTTATGTCTCTGGCTCTTATCTATCTTACTTGTGTTTTATGAGAAAATATCAGTCATCTATCCACTGAAAAAGTCCTACTTTGTCAATTCCAAACAAATCTGTGAAATTAAAAATTTATTTAAAAGTGAACAGTCCACTATGACATTTAATTATATCTTGGTAATGTAAAATAAACTTACTTAAAAAGAATCAGCTCCAAAAATGGCTCAATATTGCCCTTTACCTACACAACTTTGATTTCTCTTACAACATAGAAGAGGAAAAATCATTCACTCAATCCTAGACACTGTTGATTAAAGACAGTGAAAGGTGGGCATCAAATCACTTGTCTTGATCAAGTAAAATCAATACTACCACCCAGAATAAAATAATGAGCAATACAGAAATAGCCTCCAGTCTCTCATTGTTTTAGCATGGATGGGTACATACCTTCACGAGATTCCATCAATAAAAGATGTGTATGAAATCCGTATGCTGACAGAGTTATTGATACATTCATTCCATTATTAAACTCTGAACCAAACAAGTAAGCTTGGGGCTATCAGCGACAGAATGGATTACAATAGCTGCTAAACCATTAACTTTTCATTTTATGCAAATACCTTTTCAAATGACATTTAGTACATGGCGTTTGGAAATTCTTCTGTTTCATATCTAATGTATGACATTGATATCACACCATTCTATCCATTATATGGTGCATACTGAACAGAAAAATTCAACAAAACAAAAATCATAATTATCTCATAAACTATACAGTTATTTTCCCCCATAGACCAATCCCCTCAATTGTATGGAAGCCTATGGGAAAATACAGAATTGGTTTTGTTGGATGCACACCACCAGTGTGTGTGTGAAACTTTCGTAGGCTTTACACCTGACATTTTTCTGATAAAACTTCATATTTCAATGCAGTGGTAGTGAAATTTTTTACCAGACCAAGTAAATTTTTACCAGAAATATCAGGTCAGGCATGTTTCGGGAACTCTGCAATACCATTCTTATGGGGGAAATATACAGAAATAGATAAATTAAATGATGTTATGTTCTACTATGCTGTAAAAGATATGTTTTTTCATGATTTTAATAAATGTCTACACATACTGTGTGTGTGCAAGGGAGGAGGGGGTGATCAAGAGAACCAGAGTACCTGCAGAAAACTAATGACCTATGACAGCTACAATGGCAGACCTTCTGATTCGCATGACTGAAAAAACCATCACCTCATCAATTCCTATCTAATAATAAAAAGAGTTTGAATTAGATTTAACTACATGTTATATTTAATAAACCAGAAAATTTCCTCCTTAATAATCTTTTCAAACTTATTCAATGTCAGAATAAATCGATGAAAAACATGATTGTTACATCAATAAAGGTTTTGTAATATATCATTTAGGCCAAAGTAGACCAGAGGGTTGAAGACACAATGGGATCAATGGAAATGAGAATGCAAAGAATGGAGGAATCTATGGCTTATGACAGAGCAGTTATTTCTGATATACAGGCAGTAAGTATTACAGGGTTGTCATAGTCTTATCTGATTTACAGGCAGTAAGTGTTACAGGACAGTCATATCCAATATACAAGTAAGACATGTAAGTGTTACAGGGTAGTCATACTGTTATCTGATATACTGGCAGTAAGTATTAAATGACAGTCATATATGATATCTGATCTTGATACACACAGTGATGATTACAGAGCATTTATACATGATATACAGGCAGTAAGTATGCACTTGTCAATCATATCTGAGTCTGACTTACAGAGATTTAATATAACAAGGACAGTCATCTGATATATTATATACTTGAAAGTTACATCCAGTGTATCGTCAACAAGTATGATTTAATTCATTGATTATTGTTTTACGTCACTCTACGATTATTTCACGTATATGGTGATGGCATCTGTCTGATGCATTGCATACAAATTTAGACCTTTGCAACAGACCCACCCGAAGCAGTGAGGAATCTTTTATGTGCCACGCCTACCATGACTCGTTACCTCGGTTTTTACTCTCTCATCCGAAAGACAGAACACTGGTGTGCTCAGGGCGGGAATTGTATATTGCATACAGAACATCTTTATCACATATACAGGCAGGCAGTAAGTATTTCACAAGGCATCTGTGATATTACAGGTAGATTTACTGGGCATTCATACCTGATACATGGGCAATAGGTATTACAGGGCAATCATACTTGATGTTCAAGCAGCAAGTGCTTACAGGGCAGTCATTTCCAACATACAATTAGTTGGTATGGTACAATAAAGTATCATTTAAATAACTAATTCCACATCTATCTTAAAAATTCACTAGTCAGAAAAATCATGGTTAACAAATCATTACATGTATGCATTATATTTTAAAAGACTTTTATCTTTTTTTTTTATAATGTTGCAAGTATGATTCCATGTATATTCTTTTTGGATCTGATTAATGAATGAAGCACGTAGTAAAAATGTAATATCAACGAAAGTTTCAGAAGACAACATAGCTCACCGGTGGGGCATTGTCAGAGGGAGAACATGTATTTTCATGTCTTTTTTAATTCAAGGTCAAGTCTGAGGTAAAGGTAAAAAGTTAACTAGATGAAAGCTCTGGTCACATTAAATCTACATATAAAAATCCCTATCTCTTATATTTCAAAAGAAAAAGTCCAGGTAAACGTTTTTTGAATAGAAGGTACTGTAAAATTAAAACCTCAAGGTTGAAAGTTATGGTATCACATAAAAGGTCTTGATATCAGGGACCTATGTGTGAAGTATGAAACTCCTACCCCAATAGGTTCAAAAGATATAATCCATGTTAAAGTTTTTGAAAAGTAGGTCAAAGTACAAGGTCAAGGGCCATAGTATCAATTGAAAACTCTTGACATGAGGGACCTATGTGTAAAGTACATGTATCAAAGCCCTATCCCTATTGGTTAAAAAACATAGCCTCGGTTAAAGTTTTTGAAAAGTAAATTAACATCCAAGGTCAAGACTACAAGGTCAAAATTCATGGCATTATATGAAAGCTCTTGTCATGAGAAAAAGTGTGAGGTATACAAGTCCTACCCTTATTGGTTCAAAAGATATAACCCAGGTTAAAGTTTATAAAAAGTAGGTCAAAGTCAAAGGTCAAGGTCACAAACTCAAAAGTCATGGTTCTTGTCATGAGTAACCTTGGTGTGAAGTATCAAAGCCCTACCCTTATAAGTTCAAAAGATGCAGCCAAGGTTTAGGTTGTTTCAAAAGTAGGTCATGGTCAAAGGTCAAAGTCACAAGGTCAAAAGTCATGGAATCAAATAAAAGCTTTTGTCATGACAAACCTATATGTTTGAAGTATCAAAATCCTACCTCTTTTGGTTTAAAAGATATGCCCCAGTTAAAGTTTTTTGAACATGAAAACACCAACATGCCAGGGTATGACAATAGTTCTCCAGACATTTTGTCCCTACAAGCTAAAAAAGGGAGCATATATGTACAGGTATATATAAATTTGAGGAATTAATTTTTTCAATAAAAATGAAATTAAAAAGATTTTTCTTTGATTGTATAATGTAAATATAAGGAACAAGTGCCTTATTTTCGGTCTCTATGTGTTTTGATTCTGGTTTGTCATATTTTTCAAGAACAGCTTCATTGTTTCTGTAATTTCCACTTGATGAACTAGAATTATGATCCACAAACACCCGATACAAGGCTCTCATCCCTTGAATAATGTCACATGAAATATACGTGATTACAGTAGAAAGTGTTCAGTCTGTAAGACTACAATTATATACTACAGTTCCTCATATATTTATACTATCAGATTGATTGATTGATTTTTGTTTTACGTCACACCACGAATATTTCACATATATGGTGACGGTATCTGCCTGATGCAGGGCATACAAATTTTGACCTTTGCAATGGACCCACCCGAAGCAGTGAGGGATCTTTAACGTGCCATACATACAACGACATGGGGCCTCGATTTTTACTGTCTCAACCGAAAGACATGACACTGGCATGACCAAAGCGGGAGCAGGAGTCTGACGCGATACCACTAGGCCACGCCGGCTTTATACTATCAGAATAAAAATTAATTAACAGTTATATGTAAAAATATAAATTTTTTGGGGTTTTTTTTGGGGGGTTTTTTTTTGTTATTCACATTGTTTTTGTTTTACTTTACAGAGAGTTGAATCTAAGATACTGAACAGACTGGAATTACATACACGTAAACAACAAGAAGATTTAGTGAGAGCTAAAAATGAATTCCGTGAAGGTTTTACTTCTGTACATGACAGTATTGCAAACGCTAAACGTGTTTTGGAAGGGAAATCAAAACTTTTAGAGGATAAACTCAAAAAGGAAATATCACAAGTGCGTAAGCTTGTTACATTAGCCTAGAGCATTATCAGACAGTTAAAGAGAGACAACTCTGACCAAAAACTGCAATCTACAAAAATGAAAATTTCAACTAGTACTCTACTCCGAGTGATGTATTGGTATAGAAAAATCATTTAATTTTACATGTAAGATGCATTGTGATTGGTTTGAAAATTAGTGGTATATCAAAAGTTGTTCTCTGACAACGTTATTTCCGACGTTTTCGTAACTGTGATGTCAATATTCGCACTACCGCAGCAGAAAGTTAGAGATGTTGAGATATAGCACACAAATAACGTTCCAATTACTGAGAATATAAAACATGTTTGAAAGAAATAAAATGATGAGGAACAAATCTAATTTGTTTTTAATTGGATGGAGGTACATGCAAAGATGCAGTTTTCCATCCTTTTTATCGTGGTATACCTCCATCTAGTGAAAAAAATTAGATTCACTCCTTAATGAAATGTATTATTGGCAAGTATTGAAAACATTTACTTTGCTGTCATAATCATGATCATTATGATATAAAATGTGATCTAAGACAGGCCTTGTTTACCAAAACAATATACATCACAAACTCTAAGGGGGAAAACTGTACATGTATTTATTACTTCATGATCATTTTAACATCTAACAATGCTTGCCTACCATTTTATATTATATAACTCAAAACATTATTTACTTATCTTTGTAATTTGTATTTATTGTAACTGTATGCAAAACGGTATCTACATGTATTTATAAACAATCTGTAAATTATTAGATAGTAATACTTTAGTCAGTACAATTTTTAGTTTTATTTCATGTAAGATTCTGTAGTTATAAATTATTTCATGTAAATTATGATTTAACAATATTCTTTATATTACAATATTTTCTGTGAATGGTTTACTTACATCGTATAAACTTTAGTAATTGTACCGGTAACTGTTGGAAGCCCTTTTTTTTTAATTAAATACCTCTGATACTCAATTTATACAATAATATATTGATAATCAAACTAGAAATCAGCATTCTCTTTCTAGGGTCTTTGATATTGATATTGATGCATGTTGCAGATATATTATGAGGAATGTTTTAAAATTCTATTTTGATTAGAACTTTTTTTATCTAATAAAGATTTTCTATCCCTGGAAAACTGTGTTATATGTACCTATATGTATATTGATTATCACACAGTTACCATACTTGTAGCTACTTTGATGAATTGATTCACTTTGAGAAATGTACTTGATATCTTCTCTACTGGTAGAGGACCAGTTACCAACTAAGACCAGTTACCAGCTAAAACATTATTAAGGATATTCAAAACATGAATTAATGAACTTTTCATGTGTATAATGGTAGGTATCCTATTTATTGCAGACAATCACTTAAAAAAAAATTGTTAAATTTTTGGTTCAAAAGCCGAAATAACGTAGTAGCTGGTAATTGGTCTTAGTCTTCTTAACTGACTTTAGTCAGTCACTGGTCTTCTACCAATATAGTATTACCAGAGTGTTAAAATATGTATTCTTATTCCATTTGGCTGTTACATTAATTTTGATTGGCTGAAATGAAAACATTCAAACATGTATAACTACAAAACATGTATGATTAATACCGTCCTTAACTCGACTGACTCAATTCTATTACTAAAAATTTTCATTTTTTTCCTTCACTATTTCTTATTTCTGAAATTAATTCTTAAACTTCAAATAAATTGAAATATGTAATATATGCATGTTAAACTAGAATAAATATTAATTTATTTCTTGAAATCTTGTATCTCTGTTATAGAACTACTTTGTTTATCATAGAAACATTCAAATATGGCATGCTTTCAGTCTTCATAGCAACAGGGAAATCAGAGGCAAATTCAAATGGAAAAATGATATTTATGTAAAAAATAAATAAGAATGGGAATGAACAATGTTTGATTGGTTTCCAACAATGTTTGATTGGTTTCAACAGGTATACCAATGGTTATACTGTTGGAAAATACTGTTTTCCCTCAGAACCAATGAAACATTGTATGAACCATTTCCATGTTTCCAACCACTGTTACAAATACACATGTAACATTTAGGCATGTAAACTTCAAATTAACATTAAGCTTTATCAGTTTATATGTAAAATATGTAAACACTGTCATAGCATATAAAAGTCTAAGTTGTCAACCAATGATACCCACTAAGGAGAATCATTTCATTTTGCTCTTTACATGTTTATAATACAATGTCATGCTATTTATTTATATATTTGTGATTTAATTAACATCTGACACTTAAGAAATGTTTACTTTTTATAAAGATGGACTTCTTACAATTTTTTCTATCAAAACAAAGAACAAAATTATGGAGGAAAGTTAATTAGTTTAGTATGATATACTGATAGCTAAGTCTCAGAATTGTCATTAGCTGATAGAAAAATCTTGCTCAAGTTAAGTATCTTTTTGTAAATCTATTATGTCATGATCACTCACAATAATCAGTAATGTTGACTAGCAGTTGAAATACCTGACTCAGGTATTTGTAATGTACACTTTGGTTTTATTACTTCTTTGTCAGCATTTTTCATTATCATGGGTGATGACATATGCAGTAATAATTATGTTGGTTCTTCCATTTGTTACCTTATTTCACAAGTAATCCACTCTGTGAAATTTCATATATTTTAGAAATTTTAAACTAGATCCCCTAGTTTCTACCATGATCTACACTTACATATGTATACTGTATACAAAATTTTAGTTCAGTTCCATTTTAATGTTTATTTCTAACTGAGAATATAACTTCTTTTTCTACAAAAAAAATACATTTTTAAAACTCTAATCTCAAAAAGCTATCGAATTCCTAAAAACAGTTAGTATGAAAAGCTGATTATCTTCGACAGAAAACATTACTGAGCTCCACTAATGACAAAATGACACCGTTACAGCTTCTCCACAGTTTATACATTTAATATGATCTCATCTTATATATTATGAAAGCCAGATTCTAAGATCAGTCAAGGATCTATAACTCGTACAAGTTACATTTTTGATTACTTCTTAAAATCACAAAATCGAAATTCAAGAATTATCTGTCTGTTTTTTTTTTTCTTTTCTTATTGGTTAGTAGAATATCCATTGATTGTTCATAAGAGCTTATTTTTCTAATGAATAAAATAAGGACCAAACATTAATTTATCTTTATATCTTTAATATATGAAAAATGAGGTCACACAGAAAGAGAACTCTTATTCAGTTGCTGGCATTCCACTAATACCCATTAGTAACTTAAACAGGATATAAAAAATTGCTAGAAGCTCAAGAATAATAACTCTCAAATTTTCTTTTTCGTAACTCACAGAAGGTACAAGAAAGTAATTTAATATACAAGTCTGATCCTGATTGTTAGATTGTTTATGTCTTACTTCAAGTAAAACAAGATATGTTTGTAAAACATGAATGCCCCCAGTGAAAACAAAGTCTAAATGTTGAAGTTTTTGAAAAGTATAGGTAAAATGTTACAGTCAAGGTCATGAGGTCAAAATTATTGAAGCAACTGAAATGCCTTGTCACAAGGAATATTATCATGTGAAACATGAAAGCTGTATACTTCTTATGATCCAAAAGTTATAACCAATGTTATTGTTTTTAAATGTAAGTCAAAGGTAACGATCAAGGTCAAGAGGACAATGACCTTGGTGTAATTTGAAAGGGCTTCATTAGTGAGTATGCATGCTAAATATGAAGTCTCTATCTGTAAGTGTTCAAAAGTTATGGTGAAGGTAAAAGTTGACAACAGATGTACAGACAAACAGATGATCAGACAAACAGGTAAAAAAATATGCCCCTGATCTATTGATCCTGGGGCATAAAAAAAGGTAAAAATCTCAAGGCAATGTATATGCACTATATAGAATGGATTTTGAGATGTGTCCTACCAGAGATCCAGAGAGGAGTTCCACCCATGGTCTTGTGTGTTAAATTACTTTACATGGAAAAACAGCAAGTCCTACCTCTCTGGATCTGTGAATGTAATAACATATAACTTTTGCTGCCTTTCTCTCCAACAGACTATTTCCGAGTTATGTCCAAACTACAGACATTGCACACTTTAGCGGTATTTATTTATGATGTAATAATCTTATCTTTGGATAAATAACGTCCATGCTTCTACCAAGTATGATGTCACAATCAGTTGTCCGTAGTCTGATTTGTTAAATCTAGGTTTTTAAATGTCCTTTCCAGTTACTTGAAAATAGCCTATTATTCTGCATCTTTTATATCTGTTAATATTAGGTCTATTTTTTGGATAAACACATCCTCATTTTTTGTATATTATTATGTTGTAGATAAACTATCAATTCAATCACTTCTATGTGCAATGGCATTAATGCTATGCTTATTAATGAACACAGTATGTATCAGGTTAGATTAAAGTTCTGATTACAATCTGTCTGGCAGACTACTGGTGTATGAATTATTGTATATGAAGTATAGAGCATTTCAACATGTCAAATTAGCATGTCAGCAGTTAATGAATTATAATGAGAAATATTTATTTAGCTTATTTAACTGATATTTCCATTTTCTTGATGCTGAGATACTTTTTAATCCTTTTGTTAATGATTCTGGTACATACGACGAACTTTTTGTAAAATATGAAAAGTTTGTGCTACTTGGCAACCCCCCAACAACTTTCAATAAAACATTTAATGCCTCTGTCGGTAAATCACTTAAAATTTCAACATATAAAAATAAATACAGCAACAAAAGTTTTATTTCATACATCTTGACCCTTATAATACCTTTTGACCGGGAAGAAAGTTATCTTCAACACCTGTTGATTCTGTGCAACTCGGTTAACTGGAAGCCATTTGTAAACAACATGCTCGCACTGCCCTCAAGCGGATATTTCAGTAAAGGTCAAAGTTAAAAGGTCAATGCGGGTTAAAAGGCATACCCACAAATCCCGCGCAAAAGGTCGCGCTTCATTCAACTGAAGTAAAGTCGGACAGGTGGTTCCCATTCCTCTTTGGAGTTTATTATTGATGTCTGTGATAAAACTAGAGGATATTTACATGGATGAATTCTATTAGACGTCGTTTATATTGTTTTACGTTTAATATCACATCGTTGTGGAGTTTAATTGATTTCTGTCCAAGTGTTGTGCTTTATTTACATCCTGGAGTATTATGACAGCTTTACTGACTGGTGCATGGTGACATCATCAAAGTAACGTACCAAGATGTCAGGGGAAGTTGACAATGATACCAATGCCTCTAGGAGGCTGTCCTACAGATGTAAGCATACAAAAACAGTTTCAGTGGTACAGTACTGCAAATATGGCACCATAATGTGTAATATCAGATCGTTTAGATCATATCATATGACATTATTCATATTTAAAAGTTACACAGACTATTACTGTACTCTGTAGACGCAACGATGCAGTTGTAATAAACAAGTTTAAATTTTATGCGACAGTGCTACTGCAATACGTCCCGAGAATATAATTCTGGCCTATATTTCTGTAACGAAAATTTTTATTTAAAGGTTGTTGTACGAACGAATCTACTACTGTAGCCAAGAGATATGTTGCATACATGCGCGGATACAGAGGGGGGGGGGGGTTAGGGGGGTCTGGACCCCCCCTGGAATCCGAAAATTTTACCAAAAAAAGGAAATATTTGGGCATTTTTGGGGTTGGACCCCCCTCGTCTAAGAGAAAAAATTTACCTTTTTTGGTTGGACCCCCTCTGACAAATATTTCTGGATCCGCGCATGGCATACAATGTCATCATAAATTCACCTAGATGAGTTTCAAACTCGCCAAAATGGGTTTGGGATTCACCAAAATTTGTATTTTCTTTAATATTTGAAATGAAGATGAGTCCCAAGACTTTGCCGGGACTCGTGGTGAGAACCTTGTGTATAATAGGCATGACCAAAGTAGAAAGGTGTTATGCTGGGTTGTGGCTCAACTCTTTGCACTCCTATATCTTTCCTGTCTCTTTCCTCCTAGAGTCCTACCCCTTGCTGGACTCGTGGTGAGAACCTTCTGTATAATAGGCATGACCAAAGTAGAAAGGTGTTATGCTGGGTTGTGGCTCAACTCTTTGCACTGCTATATCTTTCCTGTGTCTCTCCTCCTAGAGTCCTAGTACTCCTACCCCTTGCTGCCAAGAAAGCACTAATGTTGTTTAGCAAAAAGAACAACAAACATTGTTATTGCGTTAAAACACAATCCCACAGCTCAATATACAATGTATGTCTCCATTAACCAGTTTAAGTGTAAAATAAGTTGTCTGTTGTTGATACCAATGGTTCAAGATAAAGTGAACTTATGTGAAGCCATCATTAAGAACATAAGTAAAATGAGAAAGGTAAAAGTAAAGAGAAACGTAAATTCCAGTATAAAAAATAATCAAACTACCCTAATCTCTTTCGAGATTCCTGCATGTGGCCCTTTTATTATGCTGTCATTTACTATTGCCATATTGGACCACACGGACAAAAGGTATTTCAGATGTCTGGAGATTTATTTAACAAAGATTTTGGTGCATGGTTGTAAGGCATTTTTTTTTTTGCAGTGATGTCTAAAATGGCCCATGATGGCCATATGAAAGCTTTTGACCATTGAAATGAGATATGGCCCATTGGTTGAGGAATAATTTTGTCAATTATTTCTTTTCTTTGATTCTTCTCTTATGCTACACACCAAGATTACTGCATTTAGGTCTTACATGTACACATTGTATATTGTGATGACATTTGTCTGATTCAGTGCACAGAAATTACATGTACCGGTAATACCGGTACCCATATAACTGACTCACCTGAAAGAGGGGTCTTTTACGTGCCTCGTCTATTATGGGATCTCATTTATACTGTCTCGTGAAAGAGAGGCCATTGACAATCCACAGGCAGGACTGATACTTGGGAACTTTCAGTCAAGAGATACACACTTAACCAGTGGAGCTACATGTATACTGGCTCTGTCAATATTTCTACCATGATATATACATGCAGCAACTTTAAGATGCCTTTTTTTATAGTTTATTATTAGAGTTATATACAAACACTTCATTTAAAAGGAAAAGGAAATTATGTCATACATGTACAAGTCTATAAGCAGGTTAACTGAAGTGGCTTACTGTGGATTTGATGCAAAGTATACATGTACAGTTGTATGTATATGTAGATATACATATACACATATAGGCAGCCAAAATTTGTCTGTGTTTTCCATTTTTAGCTCATCTGAGCCAAATACTCAATAGAGCTATTGTCATTGTGTGTTGTCTGTCATCTATCCAGCAGAAACTTTTCACATTTTCATCTTCTTCAGAGTAGCTTGAGGGATTTCGGTCAGACTTGTATGGATGAAATACCTAAGGTCCCCTATAAGTACTGTTGTTTTTCAGCCAGATTCATCAAAGAATACAGATGTGCCCTCCTATAACAACTTCTTCAGCCTGACTACATGCACATAGATTGACAAGCTCATTGCATCAGAGTGATGTAGAATAGTGCTTGTATCTTTAGAAGTGATTCTGTTTCAAGTACCATTGTGAAAGTTTTGATTGCAAAGCAATTCCAGTCTATAGATTGGCAATGTCTGTCTGACAATCAATATTTTGGAGTTTCTGGTTGAAGCAAAATGGTTAAATTTTAAGTTGAAGCAAAATCTCAGCAACTAGGACAAATATAAACAAATTACTTTACACTTAAGTTCCTTATGACCACAGCTTTCAAATTATGCCATGACTGCTGATCTAATGTCCTGTACCTAGGACTTTGACCAACTTTTAATAACATTTTAATTTTGGCTATTTCTTTTGAATCATTTGGGATAGGGCTTTGATACTTCGCACATAGATTCTATATGACCAGAGCTTTCTATTGGTAGCATGACTTTTAACCTTGTGACCTTGACATTGTTTTTGGAATTAGCTTTGCAATCCGTGCCATGTTATTTTTAGCAGTTTTTTGTTTATATGATGTCTTTTTGGACACTCATTTATGCCTGTTTTCAGATACATGTACATGTATGATACAATTTCTTAGATAATTTCCTTGTACATATATATTGCTAATAATGCATTTACTTTGTTAATTTTAACTAATCCTATTCTAATAGAAATGGAACACAGAATTATTCAAAAGGATTTTTCTTAATCTTTAAAGAGATCAAGAAAGGAGGAGAATACACTATTAGTATATAATAATTAGCTTTGATGGAATTCTCATTCAGAATGATAGAAAGCTTTTTATGAAACTTGGTAGGTATGAAGTGATCAAGGTCCTCTACAAACATTGCTGTTTTTTAGCCAGATCTGTCAAAGAGTGAATCCAAGTTAGGAAGACCAAGTCACCAAGGCCAAGGAGGGTGCCCTCCTTTGACAAACTTCTTCATACTTGCTGGATAGATTGACAAATTGAATACTCATAGTGATCTAGAAGGGTGTCTTAAGAAGTGTTGATGTTTATGGATTCATTTGAAATGAAACTTTTGACTTCTTTCACCTCTTTTCTGACTTATTCTTTTCCACTTCATTTTGTCATTTCCTTCATTTATTCAATAGAGAGAAGCAGTAAAGCATTTCTTTCTTTCTTTTTTTTTTATTGGCAAGCTGAAGGGTAATGGTTCAAAACCCTACTAAAGTTTTAGTATCATGCAAATGGGACAAAAATTCCCAAATGCAAAGATACAGGCATCTGTGAAAAAATAAAAAAAAAATCCATTGATTTAGGAAGGTGTATTTTTGTAAGAATACCATACATGTAAACGTAATGTGTTTTTAGCATGTCAAGTTATATTTAAGTTGACTATTAAAGTCTTACAATGAATGTGTGATTTTGTACTCTACAGCTGATGGAGGGAGGGGTCATATGACAGCCGATGAGATGGATGAAAAGCGTAAACAGAATGTAGCATATGAGTACCTATGCCATCTTGAGGAGGCTAAAGTGTAAGTTGTCAAGGAAACCCCTATGTTATTAACTATTATGGAGTATGTTAAACACAAGTTATCATTACAGTGTACATGTATGAATATCTTGGTACATGTACCACTTGAGTAAGCTGGAGTAGAACTCGTCATCTTTATGTGTAGATCAGGTAAAAGGGGATGTGAACCAACCCTGAGATTCAGCAAAGATGTCTTTTCTTGTTATTTTTTGTTATGAAATAAGTAACCTTACACCCCTAGACATAGTGTCGGACCACCTCTAGAAAAATTTGCTTTGGGTTAATAACAGCCCCCCCCCCCCCCATTAAAAAGTATGGATCTGTGAATAAATCTGTTTGCAGTCTTGATAAGATACATGTAGATTCATGAATATTCAGTACAATGTCCACTTTCAGTGGAGCCTAATCTATTAGTCTGGATTAATCTGCATACTGGACAAGTTAGCATTATGACTTCCTTAATATACATCAGTAATCTCAAGTACATTTTATCATCTGTAATCTGGGGAAAACTGGAGATTTCATCCATATAGCAGATTGATGATAAATATATTACCACTATGATGACAAGTGTGTATTATCATTATGGAAACCTATGCTTTCTGGAGGAATCCAAAATTACAGCATTGAAAGCTATAAATATAATTATGCATACAAGTACATCTTCATGTGACTGCTATCAGCATGTATAGTGATTGTCAGAGATTTCTACCTCCAAGATCTCCCCATTCATATGCTCACCTTGCAAGGATGAGGTATTTGCACAATGAATATGTAGTGATCCACATGTACATCCATCTGTCTGTCTGTCAGTTCATTAAATGACTATTTCCAGAGAATTAGAGAGGGATGTTTAGAGTAAATGTTTCCATCTATGGCATTTTACAATCTATAGTAAACAATACATGTACACAGACTTAATTAGAGTTTCACTTAGCAGTAACAACATTCTCTTGCTGCCTTTATATGTTACAGGGTCTTGAGAAAATTGTTATAATAATGAATATATGTTGAGATTTGCTTTGTAAGCATTTAATTTCAGTCAAAAACAGTTGAACTGTGAGTCACAATGGGGTCTCACAAATACTATGTTTTGATGAATGAAATTTCTGTGATCCAGACTTCACAAGCCCAGCATAAAAATATGAGTTTAAGGGCAGATAATCTCAGACTTTGTGGTACAGTACAGTCCCGGTGGAACTTTGAATGCCCACTGTCCACAGTGGGCAGTCCATCTGAAATTTCAATGGGCATTAGGAGTGGACATTTACCTGAGCTATCAAGCTGTCCACTTACCTGTATGTTAATTCTAAATGACTCTTACAAGAATGTGCACAGTGTCCAGTGGACATTTTAATACCCACTCTAAAAATGCCCACTGTGTCCCGTGGGCAAATTAAGTTCCACCCGGACTGTACTGTAATGTTACATCACCATCATGACTACAGATATATATACATGTACATTTGTACAATCTTTTCTGCCATCTAAAAGAGCCCTAAAATTTCAATTGCTACCAGTACCATCACCATGAAAGGTGATGGTACCTAGAGGAAGTTGAAGTTAGTAACAGCAATCATTATGGAAATCTCTGTCATCCAGAGAAAGCTATGATACTGTATAAGTCACCATTATTGATACCTCTACTATCTGGAGATTACCAGGTAAAATTTACCAGTTATCAATACCTCTATGTCTGGAGTAGGCTGAAGTGTAAGTAACTGCATGTATCATGGATGGCTCTGACGTTTAGAGGAGACTGTATTGTATTGAATACATAAATGTGCCTGTCGTAGTGTGGGTCATGTGATGACATTAAACATAAAACAAAACATAAAACATAAAATAAGTTGCTGTTTCTAGAGGAATCTTTATAATGTATGTATACACACACATATAGTTTTATATTTATGAGTCATGAATGATTAAATGTTTTCCTATCAAGAGGAAGCTATGCAAGGTATATTTCCAGAGGTGTACAGGTATTACTGTGCTATCTACATTTATCATGAATAGATCTACATTTGGAATGCTATCTTGAAGAGGATATTATGTATTATAGTGTCAAATTTTCATAACTTTTTTTCTGTCTTCCAAAGAAGCCTACACATGTAATTAATAAATATGCATTAGGTATGTTAGAGACATATACCAATGATAATACAATACATGTAGACATGAACATGTATCATAGTACATGTAGATGCAGGGTAAATTTAATTTGAAGTTTCACATTCATTTATTGTCTGCAAAGGGATTGATCCAGCACAATGCATTAATTCTTGTGACCTCCAATCCATGAGTTGACTCAAAAGCTGTAATATTGTTTGTAGATTCCAAATGACAGTATCAAGACTATAATACATAACATTGCATCTCAATTACTGTTTAAAATGTTGACCTTCACTTTAGACATTCGTTAAACCTTACATTTACCAAAACCTTTGATCTTTGGTATTAGCATGATTAATATATATATTAGTATTTTGTGACTTGTACAGCTCTTCCAATTACACCAATTTGATGAAGTTTCCTTAAAGCTTTAAACTTAAAACATACACATATGTACAGTTGTAGCTTAAATATTCATTAGTTGTAATCTAGTAGAGAAACACTGCTGATGTCAATAATAAAACATGAATGACTTTGTGATTGAAGGCACATCCAATGTCAACCAAACAAAAGTGGTTGACATTGAGAATAGAATTATTAAAGTGCTTTCAATGACCATGATAGCAAAGTTATTGACATAGTGACTTTCACAATTACAGTTCGCAATTCATTTAGATTATAGAGAAATTAAGACTTAAAAAGTAAAGCCAAAGTTGTCTTACATTGGCTCCCCCCTTCCAAAAATTTCTAGATCTGCCTATGTCTTATTATGACATTGATACTGACGTGACTTGAAAGAAGCTGTCACCCTTCATGGGCATTTGCTTGAGATAATGCTATTTCATTTCTGGCATACTGTATTTTGTATATTATATTACAGTAATATAATGATTCATCAAGAGTCCTGATGGTCTATTGTTCTAACCATGTAATCATATGCTATTTACAAGGATTACATATTGATCATTATTGTCCAGCTGTTACATCAGCCGTCATCAGACTTATTATACTTCAGAACTCTATGCTCACTAATTCAGTAGCTTTTATATGTCTCAATATCTTCAATCATGCAAGGTCTTCTGTAACCTCTTGGCTTTGTCTTGGATATCTAGTCTAGACCAGGCCTTCATTAAGATGGAATCATGCTTGCATGAAATCCCATAACTCAAGCTTCATTTCAGTTTGAGAATTTAAACCTTTCTTGTTATTTCTTCTTTATTTTTATGATCCTTGCAACATAATTACATTATTGTAATCAATTCTTTCCACTAAATACTATTATCTTTAGCATAAATACAAATGGGGCTGGGCCAAAAATTGAAAGGAAAACATCATGAAATAGATTTCCTAGTTCTTCATATACTTCCCTACACTCCATTTAAATCAACACCTATCATATAAGTTTTAATTTTGGTCTTAGCTGATTGGTATTGATCTTCTATATTCATCAGTGGTATGACTGGCATATCTGATACTGAGTTGGCTCGTGACCCCATGTCCTATGTACATACTTGATGAATTGGATTGTGTGCTTGTAAGGTGAGCTCTAAATGAGATGATTGAAGGGACTGAGTTCAAAGTATTGCATTAATATCAGATTATACAGATAAACATGGAGCATGTATTACATAACGTCAAGAAATCCCAGGGAGAAAGTTGTGTATTGATCCATAGTAAATATTCATGTAGCTGTAAAATAAGCTGGAATACAGTAATAGAATCAACAGTGACCTATATATGGAGGAATATAGGTTATTGTATGTGACTGTCTATAAATTAACTTGGGTGGAGCTTGAATTACTTATAGGTCACTAAAATTGAAGTAAGAATTTTTTGGGACAGCTTGGGTTTTATTATCTCCTAGCCCTCTCCATCTGATGTTATTCCTCCCCTCTTCCTATCTTTTCTTGTTTATTCTTTCTGCATGACTTCCGTTCCTTCCTTCTTAATCAGTTTATTCTTTTTCCATCATGTAAAAAGAATTCTCATTTAAAACACACCGAAATGACTCTTCCTGTCTTTTGTCGTGCATAGTATTCTTATAAAGGGAGTGAACATAGTGGTATAACTTTCTCTTCGTTCTCCTGTTTTCCCCATCATCTCATTGTCTCTTACTGATTCTTTCCTCGACCCATGTCCCCCTATTGCCTTCTACCTACCCAGTTTGAATCCCTCCGTCATATTTTGTTGTCGTGGGGGCAGATGATTATAAATGTTAAAGACACATCTTGTTTTATGAAGGTAGATTAATGTAGAACTTGAGAAACCAAAAGCACACCTCGTCAATCAGTGATCTTGTCGCACGTAGCTGTGTAAGTTATAGGACAGGACCTAATTACTTACTGTATATGTATTGTTCTTTTGTTATACACATGTAATTGAAGCACTAGTGGACACATAAGCTATGTAAGTTACAAAGATCTAATAGTATTTCTACGTAAAAAAATCGTACCTACGTGTTCTTTCGAGAATTATGTTTTGACGCTAGCATTGCAGGTGCCAACGTTTGACAAAACGTCAGGAGGAAAAAGGAAGGAAAATGCTTCAAATATATTTTTATTCCAAAATCAAGGTATTATTAAAAGACGACTTTAGATACTTACATGTGTATTGAGTTTTGAATTTTGTTTGAGAAACAGCTCTATCTCCTTGACTGCACGTCTTTCCAAATAAGTAATGTTCCGAATATCATTATGTTTGTTGGATATCGATTGGGGAAATCAGGAGAACCCCAATGTAGTAAAACTTTGTATACACTCGTCGTAGACAGACGCATGATGAGGTGGCTTTGTGGGTCTGGGAGTTTGACCGCACCTTGTAAACAAGATACAGACCATACAATTTAGGTTAAGACTTCAAAACTTTGTACTCTTATGACATAAGGACGCAGTCTATTGATTTTCAATATCAAAGTCACGATCTTTTTTTTTGGGGGGGGGGGCAAAAATAGCAAATTTTTGACAAAGCACCTTGTAAACAAGATACATGTACAACCAAACTGTTTATGATTTAACTGTTAAACTTTGTACTCATTTCTTTTGACAGGAGGACGAAACTTGTTGATTTTCAAGGACATGTTTGCAAGGTCAAGGTCATAGTGCTTATGTCAGTTAAGTCCTTGTCCGGGCCACAACCTTTTACCCATGCATGGAATTGAATACTATTAAAAGTCGCCCAGGACCTAAGAGTGTGCCATGACATTGAACCAAGATCATATCTGCAAGATCAAGGTCACAGTGCTTATGTTTCCCACTTCAGTTTAAGTGACGGGCGTGTTATGCAACGTTAGGCGTTGCTCTTTTTGAAATCCCTTTATATACATGTACTTTGGATCCGTCTAATACCATGTCATAACTTTCTTCCTGGAGTCATTTACGTATAGAACAACATTCCATGGCATGCCAGTGAATCCGTCATGTTAACATAGATATAACGGACCACCCGTCCGTATACATGTAGTATAAGAGAAATTGGCACATATTGTATATAAGTAGGTAAAGTTACTCCCACCCCGAGGTACATGTATATATAGGTTTCATTAAGTGGCTTACGATTTAAATTCATATCGGGTGATTGGTTTACCTCGCTATATTGCACAAAATATGCTGACTCAAAGCGGTGCATATAAACCTCTTATAAAAATTCCGTATTCAATGATAATAAAACAGATTCTCGAAGTCGGATGATGTGTTGAAAGAAATATATGGTAGCCCACATCAGGTGGTCGTCGTGATGTGAAGTATAGAGACGAGGAATAGAAGGTCGATTTTCGGATGAAATAACTTGCCGAATCTGATAGATGTAGCTGATTTCGCCCAGTATCGACAAAATTGAAACGCACTGAATCGCATGAATTGTTCTGTCGCACACTCTTCCTTTTGAATCATTGTGACTGTGTTGTTTAGTTTTCGGAAATTGCTTCATGTTAAAGACATCCCCTCTTTTTGCCAGAAACATAATAACAATATTCCTACACGCCTTTTTTTTTCAACGTACAACTTATAATCAATTGTTTTTTTAAACACTAAATATCGTACTTCATGTAAAGCATTTAAAAATACATAAAAGATATTAGTGAAGAATTTGAAAAGAATGTAATCATAAATGAAAAAAGTTTGCTGTAAATTAGTATTGGGATTGTGAACCTAAGTATGAGAGGGAAATCAGAGTTTGTATAACAGAATCGTTAATCCAGACAATATTGGGATAGGATGGGAGGGGGGAGAATATACAAAAGGACCACTAAACTCTTCGATCCAGTTGGTAGCGATTGGGGGGGGGGGGGGGGTTGCGTTGTCCCCATTCTTTCAACTCGCTTTATGCTATTTGCAGAGGACGAAAAAAGTATTTAAAGTACTTGTTAAGTCTGTTTTAACAGTAAAGTGAGTCACGAACAAAGAACACACTTGACTTCAATTCCTGTGTATGAAATTTGATAATTACAAGCAGACTTCTCTGTATATTGCATAATATTTCACGACAAAGTCGGCCTATATAGCTTATCCTGCTTTCCGAGTTGTAAACAGTTACGCTTATTTAAGTGAAAGTTTAACACCACATGCGTTCTCTTGCAAGTTTCCGAATCTATAGAACTTATTCAGTGTAAGTTTACTTAGATGTGTGTGATGACTTTGTTTTGTTTTTTTACGCTACGTTTAGTGAGTTTTTCACTTCCACCACTGGTGAAATCACTATGCATGCTCCAAATTTTCACCTTTGTAAAAAGGTAAACCAAGCACCAAGCAATGTAACGAAGATCAAATACTTGTAAACGTGTCGAGCATGGCCTGTAGATTCGAGATTATATATATATAAATTTAATTTGGAACCCGGGGCTTTTGGTCACAATTCTGTCACTGGACCATGCTTGCTAAATTTTCGGACAAACGGACAAAATTGTATTAATTTATGAATTATTTTACTTTACCACTTGGGTATAATGAACAAAAGTTGGACATGTATTAGCATGTTAGCAACCTGAATGGTTTTCTCGAACCCTCCCAAGCACCAAGGTTTGGTTACTACTCATCAGCAATGAGGAGGAGATGATTACAGGATTTTATATAACATGTGAAACAACAGTTATCAATCGGCATGTTTTACATCGTTTTAACAGTCTGTTCGAAAAACGATTTTAAAAATCTGAAATTCTGTACATGGATTTTCTACGTCTACAAAAGAATTCACCGCAAAATGAATTTTAAGAGTAAATATATCTCAAACAATCAGAATCTTGTGCAGGAACGGTGGACTTGAGTGTAGCAAGGTTGGCTCATGCTTACTTAATGCAAAATGAAAACTGGGAGAGACTATTAACCTGTTTTTGATGAAAATCAATAGTAATGAAATCGTGAAATACATGAGAAATAGGAAGAGAAGTCAACTGCTTTGTCCGTCGTAAATATGTCAGACTCCCTGTAATTATGTGTGAAGTCTCATGGAAGATGTAAACAGAGAATGGAATTTAATTTGCCAACATGTTTGGGCTATAATTACATTTTGTCCCCGGTAGACAAGTTTTGTGCTTACTTGATAGATTGTCTTATAAAGGAGAAGAGGCACTTTATTTACCTTTATAGTATCACTTAAAAGGTTAACAAAGACTAAATGGACCTGCATAGGTACGAGAAATCACATTTCTAATATCAAGGCAAATAGTCAGGTGTCTGTACGAGCACATTAAATAAACACAATTGTGTTTAATGGAATTGGTTTAAAGAATGTTATTGGTTTTAGTGATGGGGATGATTCGAGTTCCTTTCATATGTCGGTGTCGTCAGGCTATCCGTAGCCATATACAGTATGTCTTTTGCTAATTTTCAAATTCTACTTAATTTTAGATGAGCACATGATCATGTGCTTTCTGAAGTATTAGTAGCAATTGAAAGTGATCGAGAGGTCCCAGGTTCAAGTCCTGCCAGTAGGTCGTCCCGATACGGGAAGACAGTAAAACCGAGTCTAGATAGACATGGCACATAGAAGATCATAGGCTGGGTGAGCTGTATAGGCCAAAATTTCTTAGCATTGCAGCAGGAAGATGCCGCCACCATATAAGTTCAGTGAACTTGCTGCCACGTAAAACAAGAAACAAAGCAAAACTCTTCAGAAAGTATCCGGTGCAAAAATTTTTGTAAAGGACATAACTGCATATCCTTTTTTCCCCTGTCGTCGAAATTATAGAATAGTACATCAGGTATTAGATTGTAACTAAATGTGCTTAACTGGCATTTCTTTGTCGACTATAATTACATGTGCATTCATGTATTAGTAATTAAAACACATAATATATAAAAGGGGCATTTTTAAGTTTATTTAACACTTAATTAAAAGCCTGAATGTGGATTCAGACTCCTAGAACGTACTACACTCAAGATTGGGGTCTTTTAAAAGGAAAGGGGGGGGGTGTCGTAGCAGAGTATTGATAAGCTATTGATATGTCACCGTCATCAGTATGACATTTACGTTACGTATGTCTGCCTCCAGGACATATATGTTACTCCACGCATGGTGCACCTGAGGGAATGCGAGATGTCGTAGGCCTATGGACGAAATACGTAGTCACAGTCCATGTCTATGAATGGAATACGACTGGTCGGTTACTGGCACCATCGTGGTACCGAATTAAAGATTTACGTTGTGTGAATAGCTTTGACAAGCTGTCAAACCATGAAGGTCGTGATTTATAACGTTTTCAGTTATTTGTACCTGTGGTGGGTTTGTCTCTGGATTCAAAGGACTGGGTCATGCTGCTATGCGCTCAGTCTCTGTTTAGTGTTAGTAGGTAGTTTGAACAGAGTTTCAGTGTGAGGGTAGATGGTCCTGCTTAAAAGTCTTTCGAACTATTTTTGAATTTAGATTACCTCAAGCAAATACAGGAAAGCAAAGCCATACATTTTTAACATTTTTACTATTTGTGTACTATATATTGAACATTGGTATTAGTAATCAGATGTGCTCTTTTCAATGTTAGGCAACAATTCACCAGTTTTCATACATATAATGTCACGGATTAGCTTTTGGAAGTCAATTCAAAAAGAATGTGACGAAGTCTTTTCACTGAAGAGTTTGAGATGCAGTAACAACAGCATGGGTTCCATTGTGGGATGGTGTCACTATGTATCAGAAGAAGTAATCTAATCTAATTATGTTTTAGAAGATCAGTAATCTTATGTTTCATGTTTGAATCAAGTTTGATATCAAAGAAGGGATTTGGTCCTATTTCTAGATACTTTACATTGATATTTCAGTTATATTTTTGCATCTGTTTCAAAATGCAAAATTGGCAAATCATGTGCTGTAAAATTGTACCAAATCTATTGTATTTTATATTTCTGTCCATTTATAAAAATGCAATTGATCTTGGTTACAGTTTTCATTTTACATCTGTAAGTATTGCAAATATATTTGTAGGTGGATCCAGGCGTGCATCAACGAAGAGTTACCACCTACCACAGAGCTTGAACAGGGATTACGAAATGGGGTCTTTCTTGCGAAATTGGGCCATTTCTTGGCACCACAGGTTGTCACACTCAGAAAAATTTACGACAAGGACCAGTCCAGATATACGGTAAGCACGTCATGTAGCCTAATTGACGTCACAGTGAGATGAACATGTGTTTTATATGGAAAAGAATTTGCAACTCATTTTAATAAAGAAATTGATTGTCTCTTAATTCATCATTAAGTTGGCTCCCTTCTCAAAAGCTGGATTCGATTAATTTCAACCCCCTAATCAAGTTTTTTTTTTTTGGGGGGGGGGGGGGGGGGTTAATGTTTTTGGTTTGTTTCCTTTCTAATGAGGTAAAGGACCTTGACCTACATATCGAATAGTTTCCCAAATACATTTGTTCTCTAGATATATGAAGCTATAATTAATTAGATTGTATGGTAAATCTTTGTTAACAAGGTTGATTTTTGTCTTTCAGTCCAGAGGTTTACATTTTCGTCATACAGACAATATTAATCACTGGTTTGTTGCCATGGAAAAAGTGGGATTACCGCAGGTTAGAAATTAATCTATGTAAAATCCATCCTCTTTATGTTTCTGCTGGAATCAGAGCTTCAGGAACAAATAGCTTTCCAGCGTGTCTGCAGCATTAGTCCTTAACATGAACTTTAGCATGTCGCAAGCCGTAACTGGTAAATAGTAATAAATATGGCTTTGACATTTTTCATGTACATGTATAGTCCTTGTGATGATATCTTTTTATTGAAACCAAAATCTTGTGGCCTGATCTTACTTTCCAAAAACTTTAACATTGGTTGCCGTCCTGGGGCATCAGTATCTCGCAAACATTTTTTATTCCCTAGTTCTCCCTGTCAGGATATTTTTGACATAAAAACGTACAGGTACTTGTATTTGATTGAGTGGCAGAGCCATTGCCTTCATTACGATGGGTAGTATATAAGTAGCTCGTTTTGAATGTAAATTCGGATCACTGGTGCCCGGGCGTTCCACTCCTTTGGGTGATCTATCAATGGTAATCAATGATGGCCTGTTACTTTTCAGTCAAACTGAACAGATGTTAGATAGCTTTAGAAAGACATACTGCATACATGTTCGTGTGTAGTACCCATTATAGACGACTACCATTGTGCTGAATGTTCTTTACATTTCCTGTCAGCATTGATAATATTGTGTAGAGTTACACAGCAATATGATAAACATGTTTGTTATGTATAACGCTGTTACACGATTGAGCCACCTATGTGGTAGGTGGTTGAGACTAGTGTATGATATGTGAATTCAGATCGTCCGGAGAAAGCTGCCGACTTTCCGAGTAGTCACTAGTGCGCTTTTCCATTTGCCCAAGCCTGGGGGTCGAATCCAGGTTAGACAGCAGTGAATTACATCTGAGCGCTGTAGTCCACTCGGCTACCAGGGTTGCTCGTTAACTATAACTTTGATCATCTCGGAAGGCTCTTGACACATTTTCTCCCTCCAGTCAGAATCAGACCAATTATCACAATGAAAGTGTTTACATACATACATGTAATGACGTATTGTGTTTCAAAGGCTTTCATAGTGGTATTGAATGTCACAACTAATGTTTTAATCATGCTTTGCTCTCTCGTTTAAGAATCTAAAATTGCATCTTATTGAATTATAATATGCTAATATAGACCTTTCTGAAACAACACCGACCTTTGTTCAATTTTTAACTTAATAAACAGTATTAATTCCTTGTACATTAGTGTCAGCGTAGCGCAGTCAGTAGCGTGCTATGGACGTGGTCGAGAGGTTCCGTGAACGAGATACCTTGTTTTTCAGACGAGACAATAAACACCGAGGACCCTTGTTACAGCAGACATAGCATTAAAAGATCCGTCACTGATTTTGATTGGTCTTTTGCATAGGTCTGAATTTCTTTGTGTTGCATCTGGTAGATGCTTTCACCATATAAGAGAACTAATCTCTGTGGCTAACAAGAAGAAATTTTATATATTTTGTCAGTTTTCTTCTTCTTCTTCTTCATCCAAATGTTGTCCGGGCCGTAACTTGAATACCCTTTAAGGTAAGAACTCGAAACTTAGAAAGGTGACAATGAGGTGAGGTGCACGACATAAAAATTTTTGATCTTGACCTTCATCTACAATCTCAAGGTCAAATAAAAAAAGGTTTCCAGGCCGTAACTTGAATACCTTTTGAGGCAAGAACTTGAAACTTTGAACATAGCAAGGTGCACGGCATAAAAATTTTTGACCTTGACTTACATTTACAATCTCAAGGTCAAAATGAAAAAAAAATTGTCCAGGCCGTAACCTGAATATTATTCGAGGTAAGAACTTGAAACTTAGAACATAGAAAGGTGACAGTTAGGCAAGGTGCACGGCATAAAAATTTTTGACATTTACCAACATTTACAATCCCAAGCTCAAATTAAAAAAAATTGCCGTTTCAAGGTCATTTAAAAAAGATTCTAAATTGTAATTTGTAAATTGTTTGACTCATGAACATTAATTTTATAGCATATTATAACACTGAATATGAACTGTGTCAAAGAAAGTTTTGACCCTGAACTTAACTCAAGTCAGTTTTAGTACCCCTTGTCAGAAAATTTATTAAAAATGCAACGGTTGTAACAAAATACATTTATATCAAAATTGGTCGTCCCTGGCACTTTGTTATAAGCATGTTTTACTGTACATTCATTTCTACAGAGTACCGGTATCTTAGATTATATTCCTATAATGTTTTAAAATCCTAGTCAGATTCTTCCACTTATAGTGGCCCATTCTGAAACACATCCATAAGGAAGAGGAGACATGTGTTATTTGTTCAGAAAACAATACCCACTAGTTTTATTTAAAAACAACCACGTGTACTAAGTACAATGCAGGCACATGTACAAAGATCTCCGAAAGAAATCGTGAATGCATGGTCCACACACGAGGTTGTGGTGCCAGCTCCTAACGTATGATCATTATCTGTTTCTGACTTTGCCGACACGGCATATTTTATTTCACTAAAGTGCCAAATAATTACTGACAAATCAACATGCTAAACCGGTATTTGACACGATTGCAGAATTGTTAATGCCAAACTCCGTTTGAGAAAACGTTAGGGAAGATTCGAACCTATGACTTCACCGTCACGAAATCAACTCAATGACCAGTTTGTCACATTGCTTTTATATGTTGTGACTGAAATCTTATTTTGTCTAAATTGAGAAGAAAAGAAAAGTGCGACATACTTTTGCAAATTTTATACAGTGCCCTTTCTAATCTATTTTATCTGGCTAGCATGGTCTACGAAGAAAGATCGTAGTAAGTGCACAACATATGTCAATACAATGCTTTAGCTACGGGAATAGGAAACGGCTTATTATACCACGATGTTCCCCTTTTCCGTTGTGTATTTAAAAAATTTACAATATTACCGGTAGTAGATGCAAATACACTTCAAACAAATATAGCCACGTCGGCCAGACATTAATGAAAAACAGGTTAATCATGCACCTCTCAACAGTCCAACATGATGCTATTAGAGGCAGAAAGCACTGAAAAATATTTCTGTCGTAATTGAAATGTTCATTTTCACATGTCTACCATTTTGCCGACAAATATTCTCGATTTCTTATTTGTGAGTTTTCACTGAAAAAAAGGCGTCATTAAGAGGATTGGATGCAGTCGCTAATGCTACAAGGATGCATTCATAGACGAAGGAAGCCGGTACTTTTCGTCGCTAAATTTGTGGTGGTCTAGATAAAATTCATAGGCTTCATGTGCATCCTTCTATGCTCGAGTGTTAATTTCACAATAGCAGAGTAGGATGTTGACTCTGTCGTGAATGTGGAGGGTTTACATGGTTAAGTGAAGTGGTTAAGTATACATACATTTACATATCTCTCATATTTACAATATATCAATGCATATACACTTAGTCATGAAGGAAGGAAGGGTTTGGAAAGATTTACGCGCTCTCTGTCTTACGTGTGAAATACTTGTACCGGAGCAACCATCTATTATTATTAAGTAGATCGTGAAGTGAGTTTGTTCCGTCGTGTTGTTCTTTACTACAAGAAACCTTCCTCAAAACTCGTTTTTATTTCCAAGAAATAAAATCAACTTTATACACTATTCTATCCTTGAAAAAGGAGAAACATATATATTCAGGGTTAAATCCAGAACTGACAAGGTTAGAAATATCGCCGTTCGATACAAAAAAGTTTAACTCGTGATCAACAGATATTGCAAAAAAAAAATTTCAAATGCGAATTTCGAAAACACATGAAGGCGATACCTGTGCCTCCTTCCCCATGTAGATGCCTGGATTAGTCGTTGGTTATTAAATTATGCATTGGAGTATTTAATGAGAACAAAAAAAATCGATGGTCATAAAATGAATTATTCAAAGAATTTCACAAGGTCACGTACTGTATATCTACGTATACAAACAGTATTGGACGTCATTTGTTTGAAAACATTCATTGCAAGCAGTCGTATTAATCTCATTGATTCGTTAAAAATTTAGTTGAATAAGGTATCAGGAATTCTATTTGTTGTACAACTGTCTGGACGACGACGATGATGCATGCAGTGGTCTGTTTTTGCCCACACTGCGGAGATCGGCTAGTATTGACGTTTTAATGCATTATGCACTGCCTTGTTTAGCGTTATCAGTATTTGATTTGGTCGTTTTGTTTCCGGGGAGTGTTACAATATCTCTGCTTCTATGTAAAATAGGAGCTCAACTAGCAAGATGGAGAAGAAAAAAGGCGCGAAAATTGTTTTAAATGTGGAAAAGGGGGATGGTGGATACACCTTTATTAGAAAGACGGGGAGTCGAGACACTCATTAAAACGAGTGATAGAGTGGTTGATGCGCATCATCAATTTCAAGATTTGTTTAAAAGTATCCCTTCTGGCTTTTGTAAAATCCTGTAGGGCTTCGTTAACGGAACTAATTGATTTTGATTAAGATCATGTTGATGTGACTTTTACCCTCAGATTGATGCGTAGGCGGCGGTCGTTCCCGCCCTCTTCAATGTATCGCCATGCCATCCATCAAATCGACGTCCACATCTTGTCAATCATGTATAAAAAGAAAATCAAGATAAAAATAAGATATGATTCATGTCAACCGCTAGAGGATTTGCCTGTTTACGACGTGTTAGCAGTCAGTAAATAACCCAGGGTTATTTATTGATCCTTCGTTATCCGTTATCCACCAGTTGACAAGGAAAGACCACCGTATAGCCTTTCAATAAACATATTAGCATATATATATATATATATATATATATATATATATATATATATATATATATATAAGATTGATCTAGGAAACTTTTTGCCCGAAAGAAAATCTGTCCAACTGGTCTCTGGATCGTGCTCATGTACGTTTTATGTAATTATGAAGGAAACGATAGAAACGTCTGACTCACTCATATGACAGAAGTGACCACGGAGAGGAACTGTTAATAATGTAATAATTTGAAGAAAAACACACATAAAACATCACAAAACTGCATTTGCGATGCCGACTTAGGACGGTCAATCAATTGGTGTGATTAACCGGTTTACCGGCCCATATAAGATCCCTAGAAGTATTGATACAGAGTTTAAGTTAGGCCGTAAGGTTTGGTTGGTTGATTGGTGTTTTACGTCACTTTCAAATTTTTTTCAATTATACTGCGACATGGAAGCAGGAGGTAAACATAGTGGCCCAAGCCTGGAATCGAACCCGAATCGTCGGCGCCGCAAGGTTGTTAAGAGATATGCGGGTGTTTGGAAACATGATTTGAGATTCCTATCTGCATGTCTCTTAATCTGACGCTTCTCGTAAGAGTATGGTCTCCAGTAACTGCATGTGTGTGTTTATAATTATATATATATATACATCTTTAGACTAAATTATATGGCTGACTAGAAAAATTATTTGTACCTACTAATTGTCCACACCAAATATTCCTCACACTTATTGTTTACATACTTGACTACATGTTGGTAGAAAGTTGGATGTATAGTGTCCCAGGTCCTGCTTCAGATTAATTTGATCTAGACTCTCTACTGTTTATGTATAAATGTAGGTAGATGGTGTGTTGTATGTATTCCCAGTCCTCTGGCCCCAGTTAGGTTATGTTTTCTAGGATATCCTACTCTTTCATATACATCAGTATAGATCAAAGGTAGATTGTAAACCCCTCTTGTTTTTCAGATGTTGGTTCCCTAGACCCATTTCTCTTAAATAAACAAATAAATTAATATATAAACATGTGTGTGTAGGTGTGTGTGTGTGTGTGTGTGTGTGCATGAAAGATACATTGTACAGTACCCCAGTTCCATACTCAGATTAAGTTATCTAGAATATATATATATATATATATATATATATATATATATGTAGAATGTGCAGTACCTCTCCAATCAGAGTTATCCTGGATACAGTGCTGTCATATATATAAACGTAGGTTGGAGATGCACTGCACAAGGTAATAATACATTCGATGATTTGTTTGCACCTGACTGAAGTCTTGCAGAATATTAAACATGTCTAGAATAAATTTAATGTTTTAGAGCCATCTAGTGTTACATCGTAGGTTGTCATGGTATGTATAAGAATATGCTTGTATACATCTAGCTTATTCCAGGTTGATTTTAAATACCTGTTGATTCCCTTGTAATCATTGAGAGTAATTATTTTTCAATGAAGATAAAATGTTAAAGAGTGATGTATATATTTGCAGAATTATTGCCGACAAATCAGTTTTCTTTATTTCAATATGTAGATGTATTTAGGTTTAAAACTTTATGCGCCTGACCACATTGGAAGTTAAAAAAAATCGCCACAAATAAGGAAGTAGGAATGGGAGTACTTTTCCTCCTTCCATATTTAGGTTTTCCTGAAGAGTATGTGGTTACATACTAATTTGTACTAGTGTATAATGATATGGATTCTTGAAAATCGTTTTTCAAACACTTAGATTTACTATATCTGTATTTAGCAAACTGTTAAAATGATATATCAGACTGTGTCGAGTGTGCTTAAAGCAAAAATTCAACACTATATTTAGACCTTGCTTTAGAGCTTCAGTTTTTCACAGTACTATATACTGCATTGAATAGAAAACATTTAAACCCTTAAAAAGGGGGACAGATTGGTATTGTGTATTTGACTTGGCTGGAGGACTTGTTCTTTGGATGAGGAGCTGGTGAAGCACAGTGAATATGGAGCTTGGCTTGTTAGAGAGGCGTTCTGGGATTGACTCTCACTGAGGGTACACTGGTGTCTGGGATTGACTCTCACTGAGGGTACACTGGTGTCTGGGATTGACTCTCGCCGCGGGTACACTGATGTCCTTTGTGTTCACTGTTCAGATGAGATGGTAAAAACCGAAGTCCGTGTCACAACTGGGGTGGTTCATAAAAGATCCCTCATTTTCAAGATGGTTTGTTTTAAAGGTATAAATTTCTATGCAATTCATTAGGCAAATTCTGTTCCTTTATGCGTGTCCCTATATAATTGTGCAGACATAAAATAGTAATCAAACAATCTTCGGATGAGACAGTGTAAGTCTAGGCCCTGTGTTGCAGTATGCATTGGCATGCAATAGATCCTAATGCTTTGCATGAGTCATGTTCCATAGGTCAGAATTATGAATCCATGTGGAACAAATGCTGCCATCATGTGCCAGACAGGTAAAGATGGTGGATAAATCCAAATCATAAGTTTGAAAATCATGAAACTAGGGGACATAAAAAATCAGTGATAATGAAAACAAAGTGGAAAATAACAAAATATGTCTACTTGAAGTGCATATGTGAACCCTTATGTTGGAAAGAGATCAGGTGCCAGGGAAGAGTGAGCATCTCCTGTTTGCTAGCAACACATGTCATATATACCCAGTAGAAAGAGTTAAAAGTGCTGAATGAAAAACTCTTTGAGTAGCGTAAAGCATGAAATAACTAATGGTGTTTCCAAGAACCATGAACTATTCATGTTAGTACATGTATATATATTTTTAGCTCGCTGGGATGAATGCCTGGAGAGCTGTTATATCCCTGTGCGTTGCCGATAGCATCGGCGTCTGCGTTCACAAAAACTTCAGCTTGGTCTGTATCTTTTGAGCCATTAGTGGTAGAACTTTGATAGTTCACACAAAGATTCCTCATGACAAGGGCTTTCATTTGATACCCTGACTTGACCTTGCACTTTAAGCTACTTTTCAAAAAATAACCTGGGCTTTATCTTTTTATTCAATAGGGTAGGGTTTTAATACTTCACACATAAGTTCCTCATGACCAGAACTTTCATTTGATACCATAACCTTTGACCTTAAACTTTGACCTATTTTTCAATAAACTTTAATCTGGGCTATATCTTTGAACCACTAGGGATAGGGCTTTTTTACTTTATACATTGGTTCCTCATGACAAGAGCTTTTATTTGATACTAGGACTATTGACCTTGTGACCTTGACGTTTGAGTTGGACTTTGACCTGTGTTATATATTTTAAACCATTAGGGATAGGGCTTTGATGCCTCACATATAGGTTCCGCATTACAAGAGCTATCATTTGATACCATGACTCTTGACCTTGTGACCTTGACGTTGGAATTTCACCTACTTCTCAATAACTTATCTGGGTTTTTTCTTTTGAATATTAGAGATAGGGAGTTCACATGTAGTTTCATTGTGACCAGAGCTTTCATCTGGGCAACTTATGACCTTGAATGTGACCTTGAATTAAGAAAACATCGAAAATACATACTTTCTCTTTGACAAAGCCCTACTGGTGAACTATGTTGTCTCCTGACAACTCTTGTTACATAATATTGTAAATGGCAAATAGTTTATTGCTGCAAACTTTGAACTTGCTCGAAGGGTTTAGAATTTTAAACCTTACATAAATTCATAGAGAAATGAATTGAGAATTACCTTTCTTTAACATGCAAATAATCACGTTATTTGAGTATGTGATCTCAGCCGTATGACTGTTTAGTATACATGTATAGGGAACACATTATGAAATTTGGCTGCATTTCAGGCGAAGTTTAATGCATAAAGAAGGTTCCATTGCAATAAATGGCCAATTTACTTCGAGTCTTAACAAAGTGGTAGTAACATAGACATGTCATATGGCATATGAAAGGTCTTGGTAACTGTAAATACAATACATAATTTCATAACTTATTGAAACCCAGGAATGTGAAAACATGCAAAATATGGTTCTATTTTCAAGCATGTCTAGTGGTGGTTAGGTTATACTACATAACATTCACCAGACTTGGATGTGAATGTAGTAATATATGTAAATTATAAGCTTCATACACCACAGAGACAGCAAAATGATGCAACATGATGCATAAATTAAATTTCTCATACTCAAAACACAGTATACTATGATAAATGATAAACATTATTGAAAGGTAAACATTTCATTTTGTTGTTAAATTGAGATATTATCAAGATATATCATAATAAAGGATTGTGGGTATTTTTTATGATTACTGTAATGCAGTATAAGGAATGGAATGAATGATCAGGAAAAAGAGTTTGCAAAGAAACCAATGCTGGTGATCTGGATGATCTCAGAGTAGAATGTTTGAATGAGAATTTGAAATGACCTTTTAGTCTCATTGAAGTTATTTAATTCCAGGATAGTTTAAAAATTTCGAAATATAGGCATGTGACGTATACATGTATAAGGAAATACCTAGCTCAGCAACATTGATCCACTGGGCCTTTTCTTCTTGTATATCAAAATATAACAACCTGCCATAAATTTCTTCATGAGGATTTCAAAAGTCTTATGAAAATGTTACTATGAACCTTCATCTGGGTCTATAACATTCAGAGATGTTAACCTACCTCTATGTAAACCTATCTGTATTTATTTCAGATATTTTACCCAGAGACAACAGATATATATGACAGGAAGAACATGCCCCGTGTCATCTACTGCTTACATGCATTAAGGTAAGCTGACCTATACTGAACATGTACTAACGATAAGCTAACATATGAAATGCATTGCGAGTCCATAATGCATTGGGACACTAGCATAAAGATAAAGGATAAATACTAGCAGTGCACTTATGGCTTGTGCTTGATGTTTGAACCAATTAAGTTATAAACTGTTAGGATTATTTTGTCATATTGAGATGTTTTCTATTTTAGTTTGTATTGCTTTAAGCTGGGAATCGCTCCACAAATTGAAGATCTGTATGGAAAAGTTACATTCACAGGTAAGTTCTCTACATGTATGTTTTTTGCTATTACTATGGTATTAAATATATTTTCTGTTCTGAAAAGTCTAGCGATTTTGTAGTCAGTCAGTTAATTGCATAATGTGAGTTTTATGTGGTTACTTTTCTTTATTGATTTAATGTTCAGTAGATGATAAGCATTCAGATTTTGTACCCAGTGATCAAGCCTTGTTTCATAAGGGAACACATTTTCAATGATTTCGCCACAGTCAATATCTGTCATGTGAAAACTCCATGCCTAGGGTAGCTTGTAAACACTCGGTATACCTTCTGTAAGCTTTTGAACTTTGGTTGCTTGTTCTTCTGATTGATTTATTGATTGTTCTTCTGCTTGATTGTTTGGTTGAAAATCCAACAAAATGTGTCTTCTTTAATTTAGAGGAAGAAATCAGTGCAATGAAGATGGAACTAGAGAAGTATGGAATTCAGATGCCAGCTTTCAGTAAAATTGGGGGTATTTTAGCCAATGAGGTAAATGCATGATACCATAATGTTTCTTATTCATTTATCATCTCCACAGCTGTACATTAAAAGTATATAGGATTTTATAGTTACAGTGAAATGTGTTTTAACACATCTGTTAATTAGGGCCCCATATTTGCAAGTGTACTGTGTAAGAATCAGGTCTTTCAGACCGTTCCTGTCTGACAACATGGGTTATGATACAAAATCTCAAAATGTTTCATATTTCGCATACAGATATAGAATAATGGGAGGAACATGCCCATAGAATTTGGAATTAAAAGGCAAGGTCAAAATGCAGTACTTTCATGACTTTGTCGCTATTCTGGTTTATACCTTTCTATTATTTAAATTACCATGTAATGTGTTGGCTTACATTCATATTTGCTGTAATTTTGCTAAATCTTGTTATTCTTAGACAAGAATAGACTCTTTTACTGTTAATGCGGGACTTACATTTTGGTTTGCAAAACGATAAATGTTCCTGCAAAATGATGTCAGATACAATCAAATTTTTATTATGACATCAAAAATTTTACAGGAAACACTATCCTTTGCCAATCAAAATGTTAGTCCCACAGTGACAGTGAAAGGGTCTATAGGAATTAAAACTTCTGAAATTTTTTTCAGCTAACAGTAGATGATGCTGCATGTAAGTCAATTTACATTTATTTTGTAATACCAAGAAACTTTTTTTTCTTTTGTCCCAAACCATATTTGATATGAAACTTACAGCTAGATTCATGCATTTACTTGTTCATATGTAAGGCATACATGTATTTCTGTATAGTTTCATGGATTATTGCTTCACTACAAATTGTCTTTCTTCACAGATCTCTACTTTGTCACAGTATGATATCTTTACAGGTACATCATATGAGGAGAAGTGATAAAACTATTTTTGATTGGATAAATTTGGAGAGAGATATAGAGATATTGGTGCATCATGTTTGTAGTTAATCATTTTGAAATTTGGTATAAAGTTTTATAACTGTGGATTTCAGATTGTTAACGTTTTTCTTGTTATAAACAAGTGTGAAGTTTGTTCAACATCATTAAGGAAATCTGTTCACTTAAAGTTATTAATGAAACTTCTCTGATGATACTGGTTTTTAAATTTATTCGATACCTATAAATACAATAGGACAAAATATATGACAGCTGATGTAAAGTAATACAACAGATTTTGATATCAGAAACTTGTGTATGCTATATATGTACGTCATGTACATAGTGTAGAAGAGGGAAAAAACCTCAAGATCCAGAATCTATCTTGAAACCCTACTGGCTTGAACAGTCTTATACAAATACATAAAGAAGAATGTTATATTAAGCAAGTTCACTTTGTGGACTAGGAAAGTGAATTTTCATATTATTGTTAAAAACACATAAAGCATGGAATGTATAGATTTTATATAATTAAAGGCAACTGTTATTTGGAATTTTAGTACATGCTGCCATCATAGCTATCAATGAAGCCGTAGATAGGGGAGAAGCAGCAGAAACCATGGTAGCTTTACGAAACCCCTCTGCTATGTTGATAAATCTATCAGAGGAAACTCCAGAGAAATACCAACAACTTTTAAGTGAAGCAAAACAGTCAAAAGCAGAAATAGCAAGAAACAAGGTCATATTATTAATTATCTTAAATTTCTTAAAGCTTCTAATGTACCATCTTCACATTGATCTTAACTTTCACTTTTTGCTTGATATGTAGATTAATAATGTTTTGCCAAAGGAATTAACATCATTTTTCTGTGGTATCACAACCCAAACATTAACATCATACAGAAAGTTATGGCAAAGCAATTTATAAGGCATTGGATCCTATAAATCATATAAAATTGGAGAAGTTCTTTCGAAATTTGATTTATCATGAGCAGTTTCATGTATAAAACTATGTACATATGAACATTGACTGTGTACATCATGATTTTAAAATGTTTTATTATGATCCATACTTGTTGATTGGTTGCATTTGTAATGAGGATGTTGAGGTGAATTTTGTTGACATTATTCATTTTCTGTCACAGAGCATGGATCCTGAGACAACGTATGAACATGATGTATATGATGAATTGTTAACACAAGCAGAAATACAGGGCAACATTAATAAAGTCAACAGTAAGAATTTTTATTGATATTATGATTTGTTCACCTTCTCAACAAATTCTGTGAATATTGAGATTCGAAAGATATAAACAATAAAAACAGCATAAGAAAGATTTTGTATCTGAATTTCTGAATATTTTTTGTCTCTGTATAACACCATGGATGCATAATATTCCTTTATTGCTTTCAATGAAATACAGTTACCATTGAGATGCAAGAAGTTTATACATACTTTTCTTTGCCATGTTAAAAGGAAACCATTGTTGACAAAGTGATTTTGTCCAGAATGAGTGATTTTAGAATGGATAAGTGAGATTTCTTGTCAGAAGCATGTTCATTAGGGCTCTGCTTCATAAGCAGGTGCCCTATAGTAATCACTCTATCTGTCCGTCTGTCTGTCAGCAAAAAGCTTTAACATTAGCCATATCTAATACACTGTTACAGGTAGAGCTTTCATATTTGGCATGTGTATTCCTTATGACAAGACCTGTCTGATGGTACCAATTTTTTTTATCATGTGGCCTTGATGGTGACCTCTGACCTGCATTTGAAAAACTTTAACATTGACCATAAATATTGAACTGTAAGAAGTAGGGCTTTCATATTTGGCATCTGCAATTTTTATGATAAGACCTTTCTGCTGGTCATGCTAACAGGCATCCTGTGGGGCCCTTCTGACGTCAGTTTTCTAGTTCTAAAGTAGTATGTTTGTCTTTGCATCTGAAAACGAAACACTAATTTTTTTTTCGACCCTTTTCATGATAACAAATGATTACAAATTTTGTGATGTTGTTTTAAAATGAAATTGAATTTTTTCTAACATGATTTTTCTGATTTTAGCCGTTCAAGCTTTGGATCGGTTAAATGATGCATTATTAAAGGAGGACAAGGCATTACTGTTGCAGGCCCTCAAATCATCAAGCCTTGGTCTACGGAATGTCCAAGATAATAACATAGAATATTACATTATAAGTCTACGAGACGCAAGGGAAAATAAACAGGTATCATAGTAAGGTGTTAAGAACAATGATAATTTTTCAATTTAAAATGTTCCGTATGTACAAAAGAAAAATATGATTGTACATTCACAATGTGTGGGATATCACATACATGAATACAGCTCCTATAGGTAAGAAATGATTTATCAATACAGATTTGCATGATATTACATTTCCATGAATCAGCAAAATGCCAGTAATCTTTGATAATTGGCCCCTTTGAAAATGAATAACTTCACATTTTCAAATCATCATAAGACAGTTGAATTCAATTAAATATCAATTGGATCCTATATGTTTTTGACATAAAAAAATGCCGGTTTTATAGTAGTTTATAAGTATGTGTAATTTTTTACAGAATAACAACAATGGTGAGGAAGTTATGCTAGAGAAAGATGAGATTCAGCAAGCAATCAACACAGCTAACCTAGAAGCAGATGTAGAATATCAGAGTAAGATACAGAGTACACTAGACAAATAATACTGAGAGTAAGATACAGAGTACACTAGGCAAATAATACTGAGAGTAAGATACAGAGTACACTAGACAAATAATAGTGAGAGTAAGATACAGAGTACACTAGACAAATAATAGTGAGAGTAAGATACAGAGTACACTAGACAAATAATACTGAGAGTAAGGTACGGAGTACACTAGACAAATAATATTGAGAGTAGGATGCAGAGTACACTGGACAAATGATAGTGAGAGTAAGGTACAGAGTACATTAGACAAATAATACTGAGAGTAAGATACAGAGTACACTAGACAAATAATACTGAGAGTAAGATACAGAGTACACTAGACAAATAATACTGAGAGTAAGGTACAGAGTACACTAGACAAATAATACTGAGAGTAAGATACAGAGTACACTAGACAAATAATACAGAGAGTAAGATACAGAGTACACTAGACAAATAATACTGAGAGTAAGGTACAGAGTACACTAGACAAATAATACAGAGAGTAAGATACAGAGTACACTAGACAAATAATACTGAGAGTAAGGTACAGAGTACACTAGACAAATAATACTGAGAGTAAGATACAGAGTACACTAGACAAATAATACTAAGAGTAAGATACAGAGTACACTAGACAAATAATACTGAGAGTAAGATACAGAGTACACTAGACAAATAATAGTGAGAGTAAGATACAGAGTACACTAGACAAATAATTGTGAGTGTAAGATACAGAGTACATTAGACAAATAATACTGAGAGTAAGATACAGACTACACTAGACAAATAATACTGAGAGTAAGATACAGAGTACACTAGACAAATAATACTGAGAGTAAGGTACAGAGTACACTCGACAAATAATACTGAGAGTAAGATACAGAGTACACTAGACAAATAATTGTGAGGGTAAGATATAGAGAACACTAGACAAATAATAGTGAGAGTGAGGTACAGAGTACACTAGACAAATAATAGTGAGAGTAAGGTACAGAGTACACTAGACAAATAATACTGAGAGTAAGATACAGAGTACACTAGACAAATAATACTGAGAGTAAGGTACAGAGTACACTAGACAAATAATTGTGAGAGTAAGATACAGCATACACTAGACAAATAATACAGAGAGTAAGATACAGCATACACTAGACAAATAATACAGAGAGTAAGGTACAGAGTACACTAGACAAATAATTGTGAGAGTAAGATATAGAGAACACTAGACAAATAATACTGAGAGTAAGATACAGAGTACACTAGACAAATAATACTGAGAGTAAGATACAGAGTACACTAGACAAATAATACAGAGAGTAAGATACAGAGTACACTAGACAAATAATACTGAGAGTAAGGTACAGAGTACACTAGACAAATAATACAGAGAGTAAGATACAGAGTACACTAGACAAATAATACTGAGAGTAAGGTACAGAGTGCACTAGACAAATAATACTGAGAGTAAGATACAGAGTACACTAGACAAATAATACTAAGAGTAAGATACAGAGTACACTAGACAAATAATACTGAGAGTAAGATACAGAGTACACTAGACAAATAATAGTGAGAGTAAGATACAGAGTACACTAGACAAATAATTGTGAGAGTAAGATACAGAGTACATTAGACAAATAATACTGAGAGTAAGATACAGACTACACTAGACAAATAATACTGAGAGTAAGATACAGAGTACACTAGACAAATAATACTGAGAGTAAGGTACAGAGTACACTAGACAAATAATACTGAGAGTAAGATACAGAGTACACTAGACAAATAATTGTGAGGGTAAGATATAGAGAACACTAGACAAATAATAGTGAGAGTGAGGTACAGAGTACACTAGACAAATAATACTGAGAGTAAGGTACAGAGTACACTAGACAAATAATACTGAGAGTAAGATACAGAGTACACTAGACAAATAATTGTGAGAGTAAGATATAGAGAACACTAGACAAATAATACTGAGAGTAAGATACAGAGTACACTAGACTAATAATACTGAGAGTAAGATACAGAGTACACTAGACAAATAATACTGAGAGTAAGGTACAGAGTACACTAGACAAATAATAGTGAGAGTAAGATACAGAGTACACTAGACAAATAATACTGAGAGTAAGGTACAGAGTACACTAGACAAATAATACTGAGAGTAAGATACAGAGTACACTAGACAAATAATACTGAGAGTAAGATACAGAGTACACTAGACAAATAATACTGAGAGTAAGGTACAGAGTACACTAGACAAATAATACTGAGAGTAAGGTACAGAGTACACTAGACAAATAATTGTGAGAGTAAGATATAGAGAACACTAGACAAATAATAGTGAGAGTAAGGTACAGAGTACACTAGACAAATAATACTGAGAGTAAGATACAGAGTACACTAGACAAATAATTGTGAGAGTAAGATATAGAGAACACTAGACAAATAATAGTGAGAGTAAGGTACAGAGTACACTAGACAAATAATACTGAGAGTAAGGTACAGAGTACACTAGACAAATAATACTGAGAGTAAGGTACAGAGAACACTAGACAAATAATAGTGAGAGTAAGATACAGAGTACACTAGACAAATAATACTGAGAGTAAGGTACAGAGTACACTAGACAAATAATACTGAGAGTAAGGTACAGAGTACACTAGACAAATAATTGTGAGAGTAAGATATAGAGAACACTAGACAAATAATAGTGAGAGTAAGGTACAGAGTACACCAGAGAAATAATACTGAGTGTAAGATACAGAGTACACTAGACAAATAATTGTGAGAGTAAGATATAGAGAACACTAGACAAATAATACTGAGAGTAAGATACAGAGTACACTAGACAAATAATTGTGAGAGTAAGATACAGAGTACACTAGACTAATAATACTGAGAGTAAGATACAGAGTACACTAGACAAATAATACTGAAGGTAAGATACAGAGTACACTAGACAAATAATACTGAGAGTAAGGTACAGAGTACACTAGACAAATAATACTGAGAGTAAGGTACAGAGTACACTAGACAAATAATACTGAGAGTAAGGTACAGAGGACACTAGACAAATAATACTGAGAGTAAGATATAGAGAACACTAGACAAATAATACTGAGTGTAAGATACAGAGTACACTAGACAAATAATACTGAGAGTAAGATACAGAGTACACTAGACAAATAATACTGAGAGTAAGATATAGAGTACACTAGACAAATAATACTGAGAGTAAAATACAGAGTACACTAGACAAATAATACTGAGAGTAAGATACAGAGTACATTAGACAAATAATAGTGAGAGTAAGATACAGAGTACACTAGACAAATAATACTGAGCGTACGATACAGAGTACACTAGACAAATAATAGTGAGAGTAAGATACAGAGTACACTAGACAAATAATACTGAGAGTAAGATACAGAGTACACTAGACAAATAATAGTGAGAGTAAGATACAGAGTACACTAGACAAATAATTGTGAGAGTAAGATACAGAGTACATTAGACAAATAATACTGAGAGTAAGATACAGACTACACTAGACAAATAATACTGAGAGTAAGATACAGAGTACACTAGACAAATAATACTGAGAGTAAGGTACAGAGTACACTAGACAAATAATACTGAGAGTAAGATACAGAGTACACTAGACAAATAATTGTGAGGGTAAGATATAGAGAACACTAGACAAATAATAGTGAGAGTGAGGTACAGAGTACACTAGACAAATAATACTGAGAGTAAGGTACAGAGTACACTAGACAAATAATACTGAGAGTAAGATACAGAGTACACTAGACAAATAATTGTGAGAGTAAGATATAGAGAACACTAGACAAATAATACTGAGAGTAAGATACAGAGTACACTAGACTAATAATACTGAGAGTAAGATGCAGAGTACACTAGACAAATAATACTGAGAGTAAGGTACAGAGTACACTAGACAAATAATAGTGAGAGTAAGATACAGAGTACACTAGACAAATAATACTGAGAGTAAGATACAGAGTACACTAGACAAATAATACTGAGAGTAAGGTACAGAGTACACTAGACAAATAATACTGAGAGTAAGGTACAGAGTACACTAGACAAATAATTGTGAGAGTAAGATATAGAGAACACTAGACAAATAATAGTGAGAGTAAGGTACAGAGTACACTAGACAAATAATACTGAGAGTAAGGTACAGAGTACACTAGACAAATAATACTGAGAGTAAGGTACAGAGTACACTAGACAAATAATAGTGAGAGTAAGATACAGAGTACACTAGACAAATAATACTGAGAGTAAGGTACAGAGTACACTAGACAAATAATACTGAGAGTAAGGTACAGAGTACACTAGACAAATAATTGTGAGAGTAAGATATAGAGAACACTAGACAAATAATAGTGAGAGTAAGGTACAGAGTACACCAGAGAAATAATACTGAGAGTAAGATACAGAGTACACTAGACAAATAATTGTGAGAGTAAGATATAGAGAACACTAGACAAATAATACTGAGAGTTAGATACAGAGTACACTAGACAAATAATTGTGAGAGTAAGATACAGAGTACACTAGACTAATAATACTGAGAGTAAGATACAGAGTACACTAGACAAATAATACTGAAGGTAAGATACAGAGTACACTAGACAAATAATACTGAGAGTAAAGTACAGAGTACACTAGACAAATAATACTGAGAGTAAGGTACAGAGTACACTAGACAAATAATACTGAGAGTAAGATATAGAGAACACTAGACAAATAATACTGAGTGTAAGATACAGAGTACACTAGACAAATAATACTGAGAGTAAGATACAGAGTACACTAGACAAATAATACTGAGAGTAAGATATAGAGTACACTAGACAAATAATACTGAGAGTAAAATACAGAGTACACTAGACAAATAATACTGAGAGTAAGATACAGAGTACATTAGACAAATAATAGTGAGAGTAAGATACAGAGTACACTAGACAAATAATACTGAGCGTAAGATACAGAGTACACTAGACAAATAATAGTGAGAGTAAGATACAGAGTACACTAGACAAATAATACTGAGAGTAAGATACAGAGTACACTAGACAAATAATAGTGAGAGTAAGGTACAGAGTACACTAGACAAATAATTGTGAGAGTAAGAGATAGAGAACACTAGACCAATAATAGTTAAGTACAATTCAGCGTACAAGTAATTCAAATAATAGATGAATTTTTAATTTTAAAGAGGTGACCCAGTTGCAGGTTTTGAATGAAGAAGCAACCCCCTGTGACTGTATAGTAACATTTTAGATCAGGGAATTAAGGTTAATCTATAGATCTCTGGTTTAGATCTTACTGATTGACAAATGAGAGAATTAACCAAGGTTTATAACCAAGATTTAATCATGGTTCTGGTCACTCCTGGCATGGGTAGAATCAGTAATCCTTTCTGCTTTGAGAGGGTTTGTTGTTAAAATGGATAAATCTAGGGGAGCATGTGTTAAAGGATAAAATATTTTATGGAAATTTATTTGACAACAAATCAATATTACTTATAAATAAGAATTGGTCACCATTGACTTATCAATGTTTCTACCTGTCATTGCAAAGTTCATCAAATAAGTGAAGTAAAATGTCATAGCAAAACATATAATGATATATTGCGATTACAGGAGCACAAGCTGTAATAGCTATTAATGAAGCAGTAGACACATGTGAGCCCCAGGAACTTATGAAAGCATTACAGAACCCCAAAGCACAACTCTTACCGGTCCATGATTTTGCCGCTAATCTGTACTTTGAGGAATTTCATAACATGAAAGACGAGAAACAAGCTGACCTTGATTACGAAGAAATCTATGCTGCAGTCAAAGGTACTCGAGAATCCACAGTAATTTTTATAACATGTAATCAACCGGAGTAATATTCTAATGAAACGGTAATTCTGTATTTACCAAGTACTTGAATAATGAATAGTTTATTGTAGAGCCACACTGCTGGCTGATCAGTTGGTCATGTTTTAAATCAGGCAGTGAAATTGTTGTTCATTTATTAAGATCAAGTCTTTTCCTTTAAAGAAAAGTGCCAGTTTATGGTATAATCTAAATTAGAATTTATTATTGGTTTTCCTTTCGAAATTTAAAGTACAAAGTTAAAACGTTCATTTAGGAAATAGACTCTTCAATATTTTGTAAAAGAACAAGACAAGAAAAACATCTTTAATTTTTGTACACTTTTTATATATGGCATCATAACTGAATGCTTGATTTACATGATTGACAAGATATTTATCAGGTCTTGATTGATCTCATTAATGAAAAATAGATTTAATATCAGTTCTATAATAAATTTCAGTTCTTATTTTCTACTTTTAGTATTGTCAGCCGTTGCCAATGTCAACCTTGCAGTGGATATGAGGAATGATAGTGCAACCTTCCAAGCTCTTAGTGACCCAGATGCTTGCATAGCTAATCTAGATGAACCTAACTCAGCCAAGTATCAGATGGCTTTAGAAAAAGCGAAACTAGACAAGAAAGAGGTTTGTTCCATGATCTATTTGTTTCATTGTATTGAAGTTGAATAATTTCAAGAATGTCAATACTTTCTCATTAGATTATTTAAGGTTTATCAATTTTTGCATTGACATTGATAAGTTTCTGTATTTCAAGTGCTTATCACACCACCAGTTTGTTTCTGTTGGAAACATTCCTTATTGAATAGTGAATAATGAGGTATTTTTAACTCCACATTGGTGACCAATTACACAATTGATACATTATTGTAGTTCTTTGTAAAACATTACGGAACTCTTACAATTTGTTCCTTGGTGGTTTTTAAATTTATTATAATGTATCCAAATTGTACAATACAATGTCGGACACTATATGTACAAACAATTCATCCATAGATGAAATATTTTCACTCGTTTGATTAATAGCATTGTAACAAACTTTCATTGCTTATCCTAATATTTTTTCCAACAGAGAGTTGTATTACCACACGTAAGATACTTGTAGTGTGTGTGATATGTGTATTTGTCTTTGAAGTAAATGCAGGAAGATATGATGTATATAATAAGTATTCCATACACATACACCCAGTGTAGATTGTCGTGTATTCATGGGTTATGTTTGTCAGTAAGATCATGATCCCCATTCCTTCCTATAGCTTGTGATACGATTAGCATGAATAGGACTTTACAAAAAGCATGAATTTCATAACATTGTTAGTCATGATTTAGTGAAAGGTCTTGTGTTGAATTCTTTTACAGGAAATGTATGAAACTCCTAAAAATGTTTTCTAATTGAAGATTAAATTTCAGTATGGATTGTCAAACTTTGATTACTCAAAGTGAATGGTATCTTTTAAATCACTTCAAGTTTCAGTAGATTGGAGCTTTCAAAGTTTTTTTGTTGTTCCTAAAATGAATAAAAAAAAAAGTCATACTAGAAACAGCATGATTACATCAAGTTACTGAGAATTTTCTAATTTTCGATGTCTGAGTTATCCAAGTTTGACTGTATTTTGTGTCCATGAAGTAATTACGCCACAGTGTTATGTAACATCAACATGTTCTAATTATTGTCAATATTCAACTCTATCATGAATAGGGAGGGAATAATAAATGTATGCAGGGTAATACACATAGTTATAAAACTTCATTGTTTAACCGTACAAGTATTTTGAAAAAATTAATGTGCTATTTTATTTTTTTGTAGTACATATTTAGCTCACAAGAGTTAAGGACTCAAATAGAATGTACTTACTATATGAATTTCAGGCACCATGCGAGCAACTTACTCATTATGAGATATGTATGTGTGTGGATCAAGTCAACCAGCAGGTCCATGAAGAACATGAAAGTAGGTTGTTGGAGTAAAAAATAGATGATGAAATAAATTTTGTATTGGGTGTTGTGTTGATAGGCATTGAAGATTTAGGTAAAAAATGAAAACCGCGATATCTTCTCTTTGATTTTCTGGCTATTAACCATGTCATATTATTGCATCTTGTCCCACACATGTACCTGTTTTTCCTGCTTTGTAAATGTTAGTATATGATTTAATTATTTAACAAGATAAAAGCAACAGATGAATCAGTGTTTTCCATAAGGAGCATAATTTAGTGATTTAAAAAATATTTTGAGATCGAACGGTTTCAGACTTTCCTATCACAATTTTTCTTGTGGTGTTTTATCATGATAATCTGTTTGATACAAAAAAACTTTTCTTATTTTGAAAATGATAATAATGATAATTTTAAGTATTTAAGAAAGAAGAAGTTGCTTTAGTTATATTTGATTTAGAATTATAAATACACACTGCATTTATAGCTTATGTGTATTCTCTGTAGGAATTTTAGCCATCTCCAGTATAAATGAAACAATAGAGAAGGGAGATCCCAAATTGACTCTCGAGGCTTTGATGTTACCAACAGCAAAACTACAAAATGTTGATGAAAAGCAAGATTACAGATACCAAGTTCTGTTGGTTCGAGAAAAGAAAAAGAAAGCAGAGGTAAATATACAACAGTAGGGTACTTCCTACATGCTGTTTAAAGGAAAGGGGGTGGGGATTATAGAAAAATCTTCACTATCTGTCTGTTTATCTGTGTACATCAACAATAGATGTAACCCAGGGCTTTGATCAAGAATTGCAAGTGTTTCTGAGTCAGGGAAAGAAAAGTAAAATCTGTGTCATGGCTATACTTGTATTACATGTATATAAATACATTAGAGGTGGAATTTGAATGGTAACCATAAAAGAGGTAAACATTAAGACAGGTCTCAATGTGTATGTACTAATGCCTATGTTTATTTGTTTAGAGCTCAGGAGAGGAAGAAGCACAACTATGGGTAGAGGAAATTCAGGCTGCGGTAGAATCGGCAAACAAAGATTCTGAAACAGGATTTAAAGGTATCATAACATGAATACCATTAGTAGTAGAAGCATACCCTTTCATAATTCAAACTTAGGAAATAGTTGAAATATATTTTTCATTTCTCTTGTTCATGCATTTACATGAGCAAATGAGCTAAAATTATTAGTGGACAAAATGACTGAATGTATTGAAGTGTTGCTACTAGAACTCTTGTAACCTTTCACCGCTATCAAACCTAGGTTCAGTGCTCACTCAGAGGAAGTGGGCAGGTATGTCAATGTTCCTGCCAAAGCTTTGAAGTTTTCTATATGTAAGGCAGTATAACTGATACACAAGTACTTCTGAGAGAAATACACAATATATTGACAACATGCTTGGTTTTGCCGTGTCTTAATTATACTGAATAATTCAAAGTAGATAATAAAAAAATCTGTGTTACTTGTAATGACATATTATGTTTTAGATGAATTTCTAGTAGTGATTTGCACATGTTGATACAGATCATGATAAAACAGTAGAAAACGAAGGATGTTAATCCAAACAGATAAGAACCTATCTAATGAGTAAACCTATCTCTTAATAACACATCTTAAATATTACAGTTTCACAGAGTGTAGAGTCTGTAAATAAAGCGGTAGGAGAAAGTCCAGAGGAGTTAATAGAAGCCCTCACCAGCTCTGACCTTGCCCTCCACAGTGTTATACCAGACTGTAAAGTCACATACCAGGAGAAGATGGTAGAGGCTGCACAGGAAAAAGCTAAGCAAGGTACCGGGTACTTCATTTTTCTGTGTTATACAGAAAGGCTAGATGTGATGTATATTTCACTATTCTGTCTTTGACATTGTTAAAATGTTATGAATGTATTCCTCTAAACTCAAAACTAGACTCAGGAAAGAGTAGATTTTGCAGAATTTAGGAAGACTTGTATCATGATATCCCTGCTTTATCTATGTATTGTTCATGGATGATGAACACAATTCCTGCTAGAGCTGCTGGATCAATATTTCATACCCAAGACCAGGGGTCTGGACACACCCTGAGATTAGGCAAAAATTGTTTTTTGTTATTTTTCAATGAAAAATAAGTAATTTTACTCACAAAACTATTGATTGACCTTCTTTTGAATTATTCATTGGGAGTGGACCCCTCTCAACAAAATTTCTGGGTCCACGCTTGTATTTTCAGCATGGATAATGCTGAAGTGGTGTAAAGCTTCATAACCATTGATTATTTCTTTTTAGGGGAAACAGGAAGTGGCTGGATGATGAATAGGTTAAAAGATGGCTCCAAGTTTTATTACAATACCCATACCAAGGACTACAAATGGGCCAGACCAGATGGAGTTGTCAAAGATCACAGCATTCTAACCAAAGAAGAAATACAGGTACAGTGAACAGTGTAACTTGTCCATGTATTATACAGGTCTTACCTAGAGCAGTTTTATTAATATGTTTATGGTCTTTCCTTAAGAAGGCCTTTTCTGGAGTTTGAAGACGGTAAGTTGCATATAGCATACGGACATTTATATACTGATTTCTTGAATAAATAGTCCATAATAGGTGGCATATTTGACTTTGGTGTAATGTTGGGGCTCCCATTGCTTCTTGCATTCAGTAAGTCTTGGTTTGATCACTGGTTGAGTCAAGTCAGAATTTATATCGGTGTACCTAACATGGTTCACATTTTTCTCCAGGAATTCAAGTTTCCTCCTTCATTAAATTCTGATAGCCATTGTAGAGGTGTAATATTACTATATGTCATTACCAGTAATAAACTCAGAAGATAAAATTTCCTAAAGAGGTTTTTAACACTAATGCACGATTACTTGTACTATTATTTAAACTTGATGTGTTTGTTTTCAGAAAGTTGTAACGGATGTTACAGCTGCCCATGACAGGGAACTCCTTTTCCAATCCAATGAAAATTTGATCGTCAAAATACAGTCTCATTACCGTGGATACCAAGCACGCAAATCCTATATGCAGAGACTGAACTTCATAAAGCGACAACTCCCAGCTATTGTAAAGATTCAGGTATACACTGTCCCTCCCCTTAACTTTTTAGATAAGAGTAAGTTTAATATGTACATATTTATCACTTGTTATTCACAAGTTTATAGCATTGTGTATTTCTGTGTCCCCAAAATTGGAGATTCAAGGGCAAATAGGTTTCCAGGTTTGGGGGGGTTTTTTATACTTAAATAATGATGGTTTGGTTAAATTTTCAGGCCCTATGGAGGTGATTTTGTATTCATTTGATAAACAAACTTGTCTTAACTAATTTTATAGTCTAAATGGAAGGCAGTTCAACAGCAGAAAAAATTCCAAGGACGTTTGAACTACCTCAAGGACCATGCTGGAGCTGCTGTTACAGTAAATTACTTTATATACCATCAAATTACGATCTTCAAATGATTTAAGTATCAGAGCATTATATATATGATATAAATGTACATGTTTATATATAGATGTTGTAGATTTTTATTTGAATAAGTAGAATAGTAATACAGAAAACAGCAGTATTATGTTTTAATCTGATAAAATGCTGTAAGTACTCATGTAATATTGTTAACTTTTTATACAATAATTATTTAGATTCAGTCCTTGATAAGAATGTTTCAAGCAAGGAAGAAGTTCAAAGATCGGCTGAAGTACTTCAGAGAGCATGTAAGTTGTTAACTTCAGTAGTAAAACTTACGCATGTATATTTAGGATAAGCTGTTACAACTGTCCATTTAATAGAAAGATAACATGGTTTGGATTTATAGTGTATACACTTTTGATATCTACTCTGTAGTGTCATATACACATTTGATGAAATAATAGTAACATGTACACTCAATGGCTGGGATGTTAAATCAGAAATGATAAAAGCCTAAAAGACAAACTTCATCATTTCTGTTACTTGTAACACTTTCGTAAAAAAAAAATTTTTTCCAGGAAAAACAAGTTGTGAAGATTCAAGCATTTGTTAGGTCCAATAAAGCCAAGCATGACTATAGGGCACTTAGTAAGTTTCTCTATGTATTATCTAAGTTAGTATCCCTCCAAGTGGAAGGATCATTCTAGCATTGTCAAATTACTGTGATTCATGTTTAAAATATTCATTGAAAACTTTATAGGAAGAGTAAAACAAAGTTAACTATATTTTGAATTATTTTTTCTCTGGACAATTAAATGTCATAGAAGAAATTTATTTTTATGCCCCCGGATCGATAAATCAGGGACATATTGTTTTTGTCCAGTCTGTTTATTTGTTTGTCTGTCTGTTGTCAACTTTAACCTTGGCTATAACCTTTGAAATGTGAGGGATAGAGACTTCATATTTGACATGCGTACTCAACTTATGAAGCCTTTCAGATGACACGAAGGTGTATGACATTTTGACCTTGACAATGACCTTCATGCTAAAAATAACTTTTTGGACTTTGGTGCGGCCAAGGGCATTAGTGTTTCACAAACACAGCTTGTTCTTTATGCAATATGTTCTCTGTAATATCCTTGTCAGAGAAATACTGTTTTATTCACTTATGACCTTACTTTACAGTGCATGAAGATAACCCTCCATTGACTGTTGTTCAGAGGTTTGTCCATTTACTGGACGCCAGTGACGTTGACTATTCAGAAGAAATAGGTGAGAGATTTACAGTAATAAAACTTCAATAAATACTTTTTGTTCAGTAGGTATTATTAGAAGTATTTGTTATGGTAGAAAAAAACACTCATTGAATGAATCATTTCCTAACCATACAAATACTTTGAGTCTCAGTTTGCATTAGACTCAAATAGTGAACCAGCTAAATTTTACACATGCAAACTAAAACTTTTAAAGTTTTGATTGTGAAATATTCATATTGTAAATACCCGGTAAGTAAAATCACTTTAAAAAGGTGTTCAAAACATTTCTTAAAAAATTTTTGCTTTTGTAGAACTTCAAAAATTACGTCAGAAAGTGGTAACAGAAATAAGGTCAACTCAGCAACTGGAAACAGATCTGGACCAGATGGATATCAAGATAGGATTGCTTATCAAGAACCGAGTCACACTCCAGGTAATAAAAAACTGGATGATAATCCATGTAATACAAGAACTGGGGCACTTTCCAGTGAGCCTGTTATCACATCAGTCATATCAGAGACATATTACACATGTAGTTGTTAATTGAAAATCAAAACAAAAACCTTCCTTTCTGATACTGGTTGCGACACTTGAAAGAACAACATCGTTTTAAATTGCATACCAATGGAAATTTTAAAATTTGTTCATTTGATATTATTTATTTAACGAATTATATGGATTTACCTCACATGTAGATGTATCTTCTAAACCAGTACATATGTATCTTTAATAAGATCCATAAGCTAAAACAAAGGGACTGAATCAAGAGTTAGGTACTACTCACACAATCTGATTATGCTACTTTCTGTTCTGTATTTGATTTGACTCCATTTAAATGAAGTAGTGATACAAATTACTGGTGCTTACAGGATGTAGTGACTCATGACAAGAAGCTGTCCAAGCATAGAGAAGATTCCAAATCTGTGCCCAAGGGACTGAAAGCACTGAGTAAAGAATGTCACGACAGACTGGAAGCCTACCAGTACCTTTTCTATCTCCTGCAAACCAACCCAACTTACCTTGCCAAACTGATCTTTGAGATGCCTCAGAGTAAGACCACAAAGTTCATGGAATCCGTCATTTATTCCTTGTTTAACTATGGATCTAATCAAAGGGAGGAGTATCTGTTATCTCGACTCTTCAAGAAAGCTTTAGAGGAAGAGATAGCGTAAGTATACATGATACTTGCATACAATGTTGTTTGTATACACTTTCACCTTTCTTTAATTATCATGTCAGGAAATCAAATATATATGGTGATATATACATTTATCGTATGTATGTGCAGACGTGTACAGCTTTATGTACGTAGCACAGTACCATTATATTGGAATATATTGTACACCAGCCACATGTAAGATCATCTCTATGGCAGTCTTGTACCTCTGCATAAATTTCAACAGATTTTGTTAGTGATATTGATGAAATAGATGTTTTATTTTGTTTTTGCTTTTTTCAAATACTAACCAAAATGCATCTTTTAAATTTATTTACATTTTACCTTTTCAAGTGCTTGCACTGTCAATTACTAATAACAGATTTCTTTGTATTGCTTTGAATTATTTCTTTGACCTTTTTTCCTCTTACCAGGCGTCTGTAAGTATAATGCATTTGGCATCCTGAGATTTTGACCAATAATCAGACCATGTTATTCTGTGTAGCATCATCTATCACTGTGTGCTCAGGCTTTGTTATGCTGTCGACCTTGACCTTTTAAGTTAGGCTTAAGGATATTGCCTGATACGCACTAAGTACTTACCTGTATTATAGCACCTGTGGTTATGAGTTATTGGTAGATAATCGGAGGTCCCAAAGCAAACTTTTCTTCATAGGTATGAATTGTTACCCACGGATTACACATTGTGTGCAGGGCTTATTTGAAAAGTGAAGAATCGTTGGATAAAATCATTATTTAGGTAAAAAAAGCAAAAGCTAAAAACCCCAACAAATCAGAACTGAAATAGACTTTCAAGAATTTGTGAGCATCTAATGTTTTATTGAAATTTAACCAATCGTCGTCTTGAAAGTGCAAAGTTGCCCATCAATATTACAAAAAAAAAAAAGAAATCATTATTCGACAATTTAAGAAATGTTTCCTAACTGACACAATTATTTCATGTGACAAAAAATATTTTTGTAGAATAGCAAGTGATAACCCTTTCTCAGTGATCTGTTTCAATTCATATCAAGTAAACTACACGACTGATGATTCATTACTACTCTCTATATAACTTTTGTTTAGCATAAAGTCATTTGTTGATTTGAATATTTCTACTATAGAGACCTAGATATACTATCAGAACAGACACCACCAATCTTCAATTTTCTTCTCTTACTTCTATATGATTATACACCATTTTCATACTGCCATGTGCATTTTGATTGCCATTATCTATTCTGTAGCTTTTGTATGCATGAGATTCATAAAGGAGCTTATAATATTTCATCATACATGCACTTGTAATGAGATATGTCTTCTAATGAACTAATTTCTTTCTATATGCTTTCATGAATTTTGATTACTAGACCCTTTAATGATTTCTGGGTGACTGACATTTTATTTTGGTTGACACAACCATCACTCTTCTTGGCATCAGAAACAATTTATTTTTGATTATGACATCAAAACTTTTAAGGGAAGTCAAGTATGTTTGTGCCCCTCCTACTTTTTAGCAAAAGTTGCAAAAGAGCGCCTAGTCTGTAATGCACCTGCAGCTTCCAAGCCCCTCGCCTTAAAATTAATCTTAAACTCTGATTGATATATATATATATATATATATATATATATAGATATATACATTGTATATATATAAAGGAATATGTGTGACTTGTATACTGTTGGAAATGTAAGCGTTTGCTAACCAAACTGCTAGTTCCACAGTAAGGTTACTTGAAAGGGTCCATAGCTATGTGTCAGACTAAGAAGGTCATATTATCTCAGACCTGATTGCTGACTGAAATAAGAGACTATAGTACGTCACTCTAGTCTAGTCAGCTGTGAAGGCTCTGTTACCTACATCAGTCATATGTCATACTAGCAGAGCAGTATAGAACTCTTTCCTTTAACTGTGGAGCTGTAACACTGGACAGCAAAATCATTAATGTTCCCTCTAAATTGATCAGAATGATGTCAGATTACATTATGACATAATAAATTTGGAGGGAACGTTAGTCAATTTGCCATCCAATATTACAGCTCCATAGTTAAATGAAAGAGGTCTATAGAAAATCATCAAGACTTCCTCTCCTGCCATTTTACACCAGACCTGCTAGAAAAGAGAGTTGATTTTCTTCCCAGGCAATTTTTATTTAGTGATAGAGTTTTACAGTCTGTCATAACTACAATATTACTGGTACCTTTACAATACTACAACATATCCATTATGTTATCAGTATATGTAATTATGTATTACACACATATAAGTTATATAGCTGCAGATACTCCCCAAAAATCATGTAAAGAATTGAACAGTTTGCAATGTTGCAATGCATATGTATATGTTCGCATGTACCAGTATAATACTTTGCACACCACCAGTCAGAAGCCTTGTACACTTAGAGCACATCTCACTTAGCAGTTACTTAAATGCAGTGCTGTTGTTGCACTGACTTATAATGTCGTAGGTAGACCATAGATTTTATTAGAAGTGCAGACAAAATGAATGCAAAAAATATGTGTTAATCTCAGTTATATCACTCCATACGTATTAAAAAACCTCTATCACTTTATACAGTGAAAACAGTACATACTAAATTATTTGGATACATTATTTATGGTGAATGCTGTGCTGTGTCAGTATATATGGTGATTGCTGTGCTGTGTCAGTATGTGTGGTGACTGCTGTGCTGTGTCAGTATGTCTTGTGAATGTTGTGTTATTATGTATAGTGAATGCTGTGCTGTGTCATTATGTGTGGTGAGTGCTGTGCTGTGTCAGTATGTGTGGTGATTGCTGTGCTGGGTCATTATGTCTAGTGAATGTTGTGTCAGTATGTATAGTCAATACTGTGGTGTGTCAGTATGTTTGGTGATTGCTATGTTGTGTCATTATGTTTAATGAACGTTGTACTGTGTCAGTATGTATAGTGAATGCTGTATTGTGTCAGTATGTATAGTGAATGCTGTACTATGTCAGTTTGTCTAGCGAATGTTGTGCTGTGTCAGTATGTCTTGTGAATACAGTGTCACTATACAGTAAATTCTCTAAAACATTCATAACAGTCATAGTGCGGATACTGGAGTTGTGTATAGTGAATGCTGTGCTGTGTCAGTATGTGCAGTGAATGCTGTGCTGTGTCAGTATATATGGTGAATGTTGTGTCAGTATGTATAGTGAATGTTGTGCTGTGTCAGTATGTGTGGTGATTGCTGTGCTGTGTCAGTATGTCTTGTGAATGCAGTGTCACTATACAGTAAATTCTCTAAAACATTCATAATCAGTCATAGTGGGGATACCAATGTTCTGTCTTTCGAGTGAGAGCATAAAAAACCAAGGTTCCCATGTCACGGCAGGCCCCACACATATAAGATCCCTCACTGCTTCAAGAGGGCCTCTTGCAAAGGTATAACTTTCTATGCAATGCATCAGCCAGATGACGTCACCATACACGTGAAATAATTGTGGAGTGGCGTAAAATGATAATCAGTCAGTCAGTCAAAACATTTTCACAGTATTCATTTATACAGGTATTTGGAAGATTCAGCTTGTAAAGTCTTATAGAGTCCAGATAATGCATTATAAGTTAATAATATTTGTGTTTAATTGAAATATTTAGATTTTATTTGTCATTTCTTTGGAAAATTTGTTTATAAAGAATGAGTGTAATGCTTTGGTCTATAGCTATTACAGCATTGCATTATGATATGATATCTTTGGTTCTACATCTTAAGTGTTATATGCTCCACCTCTGTAAATCTAGCTTGCAGTGTCGATGATCTGCGTTGCACCACTATGTTTAAGAGGTTGGTTACCTCCTGCTTCCATGTCGCAATGTAGCTGAAAAATTGTTTAAAGCAATGTTCAAAGCACCGGCCATGAAACATGAAGATAGATTACCGGTACTTCTGATGTGGCTTTAAACAAGGATTAGTCAGGCAATAAAGATACTGAAATCATATGAAATGATATATGAATTGTGCAACTATTTTGCATTCATTGCAAATGAAACCATTTTATGAAATTAAGAAAGTGTCTCCTAAAAGACCTTTTAAGAAATTTAAATATTATCATTATTTTTGACTACACTACATATCTGTATGCTTATATCTTACTTTGTCCAACATATCTTTCTTATTTAATCATTTAATTTCTCAATACAGATCCAAAGTGGACAAGATGTCAGACTTTGTAACAGGAAACCCACTGGTTGTCAAGATGATTGTTGGATTCAACAGGTTTGTAAATATGTAGTTCTCAACATCAGATATTTTTGTGTTCAATTATTAAAGATATGATATTCAGATATCTGCTTGTACTGAAAAGAAAGGCTCACAGAAGGCATTTAGTGAGTAGTATACATTTGAAATGTGAAGGAGTGTTTCATTGTCTTTGCTCAACACTATTCATAAGTGTATAATGACAGTCATTGTTGAAATGTGGGTCATCGCAGTCCATGCATTTATATTGGTTCATACAGAGATAGATCATTTTAAATCAATGATCAGAACTTTGCCAGAGGTGAGACACTAGGACAAGTGTCAGTTTATGTCATTAAATCTTCATGATGTCTTGAGCATATCTACAAAATATTGCGATTTTGTATACAAAAATGATGCTTTTGAATCTAGTTCTTTACTTTACCGCAAGAAGTTTTGTTACATGAGATATAATCTTTATTGCTATTAACAGGAACCAGAGAGGTCAGAATTCTTTGCGGGAAATGTTGAATCCTTTAATCACAGAGGTCATAGAAGATAAAACATTACGCATTAACACTAACCCTGTGGAAGTGTACAAAGCTTGGGTCAATCAGATGGAATCCAGCTCAGGAAAAACAAGGTCAGTAGAAATAGTGTAGAACAAAAGTTCCATGTGAAACTACATTAATAATTATATCCTTGTTTTACTCAGAAGTACTTTTGTAATTTTTCTTAGTTGTGTAATGTTTTTAATTGAAAAATAAGAACATATATATATGTGTATTAATTTAGAGCACCATATGTACAATATAACAACATATGTACAATATGACAACTTATGTCTCTTCAGTAATGCTTAGGGGGGAAAATAAATTAAATATGTTCTGCCATTCAGTGGATTTAATTGATATCCCTGTCTTGTAGATCATACTTGCATACTATTTCTTAACCCCTGGATGGATAGATCAGGGGCATACTGTTTATGCCTTGTCTGTCTGTATTTCTGTGGACAACTTTAACATTGGACACAACTTTCAACCATACCAGCAAATGCTTACAAATTTTACATAAATGTTCCTTGTGGCAAGAGATTTTCATTAATACCATAATTTGTGACCATGACCTTCATGTTTGACCTACATTTCACAAAATAAATCCTTGATCATAATATTTCAATCAAGAGAGCTATGGCTTTGATGTTTCATATGTGTGTACCCAGTGGCAAAACTTTTCCCTTGATATTATAGTTTATGACCTTGTGACCTTGATGCTCACATTTGACCACATTTACAAAAATGATTACCATAGCCGTTACTTTTGAACCATAGATATTAGGGTTTTCGTCTTTCATATGTGTATTCCTTGTGTTTAGACCTTTCTATTCATATCATAATTTATGATCTAGTGACCTGACCTTAACATGTGACCCATGTTTAGAAAAATGCATATCATAATCTAAACGTTTGAACCATAGGAGGTAAAGCTTTCATATTTTAAATGTGTGTTCCGTTTGGTGAGAATTTTCCATTGATACTAAAATATATGAACTTGTGACCTTGACTGTCAACTTTGACCTACATTTAAAAAGAAGTCCTCATAAAGACTTTTGTTGCCCTAGGAGGCATACAGTTTTACAAACTTATCTTGTTCATATTTTGTATCTCACTTTCATTGGATCATACTTGTTTACTATTTTTTCTGTGAATTATATTTTTAATGTTTTTTCAGTGGATTACCATATGATGTTACTACAGAACAAGCATTAAAACATGAAGATGTACTGAAGATACTTGAGGAATCCATTCAGCAATTGACCAAAGTTACTGACAAATTCCTGAATGCTATATTACAGTCACTAGATCAGATACCGTAAGTATTTCTCCTCTTACCTGAGTCTGATAATCTTCTAAGTAATAGCCATTATGTGTTTGTTAATTTGTTCCACTTACATTGTAAACACTTAAAATAATATTTTGTGCAATGAAGGTTAATCGGGATATGCTTATTGTTAATGTTGTGCATGCACAGATCCAGAGGATTGGACCAGGGGTCTGGATCCACCCTGTGATTCGTCATAAATGACAAAAATAAGTATTGTTACACATAAAAACCTGAATTGACCCCTCTCGGAAAATTTATTGAGACTGGATCTCCCTGGACAAAATTTCTGGCTCCATGCCAGCAGTGAGAAAAAACTCTATTGAAATCAAATGTCAAAGACACAATGGGATGCTTGACTTTGCAGTGCTATAGTTTTTGAATGAAACTAAAGATCTACAGTTAACTCATTATACATATATGTCAAACAATGGACCAAAAAAAGTAGTATGGGATATTAAGAGTTCAGATGAATCACTGCTATACTTTGGTACACATGAATTCAGACATTAGAAACTAATTTGTCTTAATTAGAAATTTGAGTTCCCAGTAATCGTTACCTGTTAAGCAAGAATCATCTGTACTTGTTCCATAGTGTACAGCAATATGAATAATTGACATCTATTCTGTTTAGACTTCTTAGAAAGTACACTACCCTCCATATATAAGTACACACTCTTATATTGCTCATATTTTTGGAATTAATTTGACAATAAGAAAGAATAATTCAGTATTTTGCTGTTTATATTCAATGAAAGAACATGTTTTATAGTGAAAAAGTGAAGTTTAAAAAACATTTTTTAATAATCATATACAAATGCAATACTAATCTATAATGCACATTTCAGTCTAATATTTTGTGTACCCTCCTCTTGCCCTCATCACAGCTTGAATATGTTTATTTATGCTTTTAACAAGTGTTCTGCATCTCCTGGCAGACAAATTGTCCCAACATTCTATCAGTTAAAATCTGACAACCTAAAATATTGATTTATTACATGTTGTTTTTATAGAAAATTCCTGGGGTGGGTACTAACTTATGGAGGGTTGTGTATGATTTGTCCCTCTTGTAGGTATGGGATGAGATATATGGCAAGAGTGTTAAAGGCAGCCTTAGAGCAAAAGTTTCCAGATGCAGCAGAAAAAGATGTCTTAAAGGTAATCTAAAGGAACATTAACAAATAATGGATATTTGGTATAATTCTTAACATGTAGTTCATATATGAAAACATGTGCAATAACAGAAATAAGTCAGGAGTTGGAGAAATGTTATATTATTTCAGGAAATAACATGGTAAGTTTGGGACTGATATGTTTTGGGTTCACTGTTTAGGGTGGGTCTGTTGTATTGGTTGAAATTTCTGTACAGTACATCAGACAGATGCCATCACTATATAAGTGAAGTATTCTTGATGTAGCATAAAACAACAAACATGTCAAAATCATTGTTATGAAATTCTAAACATTCTCGTCATCTTATAGCAAGTACAGGAAATTGATTAACAAAACTGCTTACATATGAAAACCAATTCTTGAAGACATGGACTTAAAAAAATAGATTGTCATACCTTTTCTTTGAATATTTGGAGACATACATGGAAAAATACCTAAAGGAATCTTTTTTCTCATTAGATCTATGTACTATGTACTCTTCATGCCATGTATGTATGGTATTTATTCTATTGTGTTAAAGGTTTTCACTTTTTCTTCAGATTGTGGGCAATTTACTGTACTATCGATACATTAACTCTGCCATCGTAGCTCCAGATGCCTTTGATATCATCAATGTCGGAGCCGATAAACAGCTAACCAATGATCAGAGGCGGAACTTGGGATCTGTCGCAAAGATTCTACAGTTTGCTGCTTCTAATAAAGGGGTAAGATGTTAACTGCAATGCTTGATCTCTGTTTTTGTTGCTTTTTAAATGCAGACTAACAATGCAATTATTAGGTCACCCTTAAGAGATATTTGTTTCTCCTTCTACAGCAATTCATATATCTTTGTAGTTGGTAGATCCATGAATAATTTTCTGTCAAATCAGGAAACTGTTAAATTTTATATTTTTCATGAAAGACAAATTTTAGTAAAATATGTAAAACACAGATATGAATGAGTTGTATCATAGAGCAGTAACTTTTTTTCAGTACATATATGTACCTTCACATTTCCATAACTGGTGTGGAAGGGACCTTCAAACTCACTTCAGGTTTTAGTAGGTTCAAACTTTTGAAGTTTCAGTGTTAATGAAAATATTCAAAGAAAATATTGAGGACTTTCTATCACTGAAGGGATAAAGAGAATAACATTAATATACAAGTATAGATGCTGTTGAAATGTTACATGTTACTCCTGAAAAATTAAATTACATCTTCTTTGATATCGCCAACATTATACATTCAGCTTTACATATGATAGGATGAGAATTAAGCATTTAGCAGCTCTGTCGCAGACTCTTCCTTGTCCTTTGTATTTACAATTATTAGGGTGAGCAGTATTACTGGTACATGTATACCAGTTTATTGTGTATTTCCATTAGCAATAACACATTGCAATATGAAATCTAAACACCTATATATGTATTATTTCTGTAAATCTTAAATATTAAATCTTGCAATATATCCCAGTATCATTTTGTATGGCAATATCCCAATTCTAAAATTGCATACCATGTTGTTAACTAGGAGTTTTGTAAGGTAATTTAGCATATCTTGCCTCCCTATTTGTATTTTTGGATGAGATAGTATCAACCAAAGCCCTGTGTCACAATATATATTGGCATATAAAAGGTACTTCGGGTTGGATTGTAGTGTAGGACAGAATGATGAAGCACTGCACCGGGCAGGTGCTGCCACCTGTATAATGGCTGTAATCTTGGAGTGGTGTATAACAAATACAATTAAATAAAACACATACACATGTACCATAGATTTAATATTATTATAATTTTGCATAGTAAGGCGAACGTTTTTTAGCTCACCTGAGCCAAAGGCTCAAGTGAGCTATTGTGATCAATCACCGTCCGTCGTCCGTCGTTAACTTTTCACATTTTCGACTTCTTCTCCAGAACCACTGAACAGAATTTGATGAAACTTGATAAGCATGTAGTACTCATGGTCCCCTACAAGTGTTGTTGTTTTTCGTCCGGATTCATCAACAGGTGGCGCCACCACAGGCAAAAGTAGGTCAAAGAGGGTACCCTCCTTTGACAAACTTCTTCTTCAGACCGGGGGCATACAGAGACAAACCGAATGCATAGGAATGATCTAGAGGGATGTGTGAAGAAGTGTTGTTATTTTTGGTTCCATTCCGAAATCAAATTTTTGACGTTTTTTTGTACTTGGTAGTTTTAATGCAGAAAAGAGGTATTTTTTTCTTTTAGTAAACATTGATGCATTAATTTGGTTTAATTTGATCATTTTGATGGTAAGAAATACTACTGCGAAGAAAATTTTTCAATATTTTATGTTTTGGATTTTTTATGAATTTTTTAAGACTTTCAAGAAAAAGGTGGGATAATTGGTGTAAACATTTCACAGTTTGAACTTTTTCTTCGGAACCACTTGCTGGAATTCAATGAAACTTGGCATGCATCAAATACTCAAGGTCCCCGACAAATGTGGTCATCTTTGTCAGGATCCATGAACAGGTGGCACCACCACAGACAAAAGTAGGTCACAGAGGGTACCCTCCTTTGACAAACTTCTTATTCAGATCGAGTGCATACAGCGACAAACCGACTGCATAGGAATGATTTAGAGGAATATGGGAAGAAGTGTTGATATTTTTGGTTCCATTCTGAAATCAAATTTTTGACGTTTTTTCATTTTTATTTTGGACTTTGTTATTTTAATGCATTAAAGAGTTATTATTTTCTTTTAGTAAACATTGATGCATTCATTTGGTTTCATTTAATCATTTCTATGGTAAGGAATGCTGGTGCGAAGGAATTTTTTCAATATCTTGATTTTTGAATTTTTTAAGACTTCCAAGAAAAGGGGGGGTGGGGGGGGACAATTTTTCATATCTTCAACTTGATCTACAGAATAACTTGAAGGATTGTGATAAAACTGGGTAGGATGCAAGTACTCATAGTCCTTTTCAAAGGTTTTGGTTTTTGTGCGGATCATCCAAATTGGTTAACAGATAATGCCACCATGTCTAAAAGTAGGTCTCACAATGGTACATATACCACTTGGTAATTGAAATATGGAGAGTAGCGGTTCAAATCCAGCTGTGGTCAAAAAATTTTTTTTTTTTTTTTTTACACATCTAAATAAGTTTTTAGATGTTTCTCAACACTCAACATATGAAATTAGGAATTTTACGTTTAAGACTTCCAAAAAAAAAGGGGGGGGGGGGGGGGGGGGGGTGGGCCATTTTTCACATTTTCAACTTTTTCTACAAAACTGTTTGAAGGATTTTAATAAATCTTGGTAGAAATAGGTCACTTATGATCCTCTTCAAATTCTGTTGTTTTCGTCCAGACCTCTTTACAGGTGGCGCCACCATAGTCAAGAGTAGGTCACAAAAGAGTTCCCTCGTTTAACAATATTCTTTTTCATACGGGCTGTATACAGAGACAAACAGAATGCATAGAAATGATCTAGAGGGATGAGTGAAGATGTATTGTCATTTTGGTTCCCTTCCAAAATCAAATTTTAGAATTTTTTTCGACATTTCTTTGGACTTGGTGATTCAATGCACTAAAAAGTGTCATATTTCCTAGTTAATTGATAATGATGATTTCTTAAGGACTATTGTGATCATAATTATGGTAAGGATTGTTACCTTGAAAGAATTTTGTCAATATCTCAATCTTTGGATTTTCTATGAATTTTTTAAGACTTCCAAATGAGGGTGTGTAGGAACAATTCAATCACATTTTTTACTTCTGCTGTTATACCACATGAAAGATTTTAATGAAACATGGAATACATGAAGTACTAAAAGTCTGCTATCAATTTGGTAAATTTCATCCAAATTGGTTAACAGATAATGCTACCATGTCTAAAAAGCAGTTCTCACAATAGTACATATACCACTTGGTAATTGAAATATGGAGAGTAGCGGTTCAAATCCAGCTGTGGTCAAAATTTTTTTTCATTTCTTTACACATCTAAATAAGTTTTTAGATGTTTCTCAACACTCAACATATGAAATTAGGCAATTTTAAGTTAGATCTGGACAATATTTGAAACAATTGTTGTTCATGACCCAGACTTGAAATCAGTCAACAAAAGGTCCCACCTAAAGAAAATGACTAACTTGTTGCCCTGAATGACTTCTTGCAGAGACAAAGGAAATGCTTAATATCAAAATCACCTGAATGGATGTGCAAAAAAGTGTTGTTTTTTATTCTAGCCTGAAATAAAATTTGACATATTTTCAACATCTGTGTTGACTTAGTCACATTAATGCAAAAATAAATGAATTCCTCCTTCATGCATGACTGATAATCTAGGTACTCAGGTGAGCGATATAGGCCCACTTGGGCCTCTTGTTTATTAGTTGGATTACAGATCCGCCGACCGTATATTTTTGACTTTTAGAAAAAAAATAAAATACAAATTTCAAATTTTTTTTCTCTCGCCGACAGTAATAAAAATAAGCAATAAAAAAATAATAAAACTACGGTAACCAACGTGAAAGATATGACTAAAATGTTGATAAAATTACTTAACTCTCGGATTGCACAAGTACTTTCGTTTTTAAATACAGATTGGGTTAGGAATGGGCCGATGCTATAGCCACTGCATAAAGAATTTCTATATACACGATGATCGTGCGAATAGCTAAAACCGCGAAAATATTCTATATACATGACGGTCTTGCGAATAACAAAACTAGAGCAAATATTAATCACACTTTAATACATTATAAAAAAAATGAAATAAAAATATAACCATAAGAAGTATATTATTAAGTTTCAAGTTGTTAATTCTTACGTCCTTGGTACGATAAGAGGGATTTATAGAAGACGACAACGAAGAAGAAGAAGTTGGTATTGTAAACGTTCGAGACTTACCGAAGCTCACAAGGTGGAAAGAAGAAAAGAGAAACTTGAATGAGCTTGAAGAAAGACCATACCATCCGCGTGCAACTAGCCAATATTGTCTCTATATACACGACGATCGTGTAAATAGCCAACCAAACCATATATTATAGTCTATATACACGACGATGGTGCAAATAACCAACAGCATCATGTATATCATGCGCGGACACAGAGGGGGGTACCGGGGTCTAGAACCGGAGTCAGGTTAAGTCGCCCCAAAGTGAAGTACCCCCAAAGTCAAGTTGCCCTATATCAGTTAAGTCGCCCCATATTGTCAAGTAAGGTCGCCCCGCATAGAGATTCATCATTATATTCAAATATATGTTTTAGTTATTAATTGTCTTTTTATTGATGAAAATATAGTTTTATGAATTAATATTTTGGTGTATGTTTACTATAGGATAATTATTGATATCAATTGAAGTCGCCTCGTGCGATTGGTGTCTATCTATACTGCCATTACTGATGTAGAACTTTTCTCTAGTACTTTAAAGTCTTTTAATTTTATGAAGGATAAGACATAAGTAGCACAATCATCAATTTAATTAACATGTATTACAAATGAACAAATAGATAACTCAAACAATTACCATAAACTGCTCGATTTCTACATGACATTGGGGCACTTGACATTATGGGGCGACTTAACCGATATAGGGCGACTTTACTTTGGGGCAACTTCACTTTGGGGCGACTTAACCGTAGACCTTAGAACCCCCCCCCCCCCCCCCCTTTGGCATCCGAAAATTTTTACCAAAAAAAGGTAATATTTGAGCATCTTTGGGGTTGAACCTCTCCCCTTGTCTAAGAGAAAAATTTCCCTTTTTTGGTTGGACCCACTCTGACAAAAATTTCTGGATCCGCCCATGTATATGGTCTATATACACGACGATCTTGCAAATAGCCAACAACATCATTTATGGTCTATATACACGACGATCTTGCAAATCCTCAGTATTGCCAATAGCCTACAACAATTATGGTCTATGTATGCACAACTAACCTCAAGGGGCAACACATTGGGACCAAGAAAGTCTTTGTGATTTTCGAATTTAGGTCTTTGATTTAGGTCTTCAATATCCATTCAGGCTATTCACACGATCGTCATGTATATAGACTGTGACAGACTATATACACTACGGTCGTGTACATAGCCACTACCGGCTATATACACGACCGTCGTGTATATAGCCACTGCTTTAGGAATGCAATTATTTCCAATCCCAACGTGGTACGAGAAAGATGGAATCATGGACGTTTCGGTACCTGGATGTTTCGGCACCGATTAAGATGTTTCGGCACCGTAATCGAGACGATTCGGCACTCGTTTAGGACATTTCGGCACCCATAATAAATTCATTATAGTGACTGGTGATTGCATGAAGGAGGTGGTCCCAAGTAAATGAAGTATTTTCTCGTTTGTTCAATTAGATAAATTATTAAATATAAGCAGTCAAAAACATGTCTATGTCCCTAAAATTTAGAATTTACTACACTTATGTTGAAAAGATTAGGCCCAAGTTGTACTGTTGGGCAATTTGTGGCTGACATTATTGAAGATGAGGGCCAGAAAAACCGCGAGTGTTTTAAAGTGTTGGAAAAACTGAGTTTTCAAGTGTTCTGTATTTTTTTTTATTTTTTTCCGACCGACCGACCCAATTTTTGAATTTTAAAATCCGTAATCCAATTTTAAAAAAAAGTTTCGCCTAAATTCCTTTATTGATTATTGTGTACAACAGTTGACAAAAATGCCCTCGATTAACACTTCGTTGATTTTAAATCTACACGGCGTACGCTACTGCTATATATTTCTTTCTTTGTGATATTTCACATACAGTAAGAACATAACTAGCTAAAGGGATGGTTGGGTAGTGCATCATATGTAATGATCAGATAATCTGTTACACTTGGGTGCACACCAAATGATATATTAATCCTTGTGCTAAGAAATCATTTATTTTCCAGTCCCATGACTTCATTTCAAATTTCTTTTTGTGAATAACAATGCAGTTTGACTTTGGGAACCTGAAAATTAATTCGAATTTCCATCTACTATAATTTTTCAGTACTTGGAGTTTCAGTAGGAATATAACAGGTATAGAAATGTTGTTGGGACAGCATGATTATCTGAGAGTTTCCAGGAAGTGTCAAGTTTTAGGTGTTCTAGTTATTAAAGTTCAACTGTACATACATTTGTTTATTGTCACAGCTTTGATATTATGTCAAAGTCATTAGTTTACTACATTGTGAAAAAATAGACCTTTTCATTTTAACTGCAAAGCTAAAATATTAGATGGTAAAGTGATAAACGTTCCCGCTAAGTCAATCAGAATGACATCAGATTACATTATGCCATGTTAAATTCAGAGGGAATATTAATCAGTTTGCTGCTAGTGTTACAGCTCCACACTTAAGGTGAAGAAGTGTATTGAAAAAGAAAATATGTCATATGGGCAAGGGGAAACTTATTTCTTAAGGTTGGCCTTTTTTGATAAATTTGCTTTTCTTGATATGAACTTTGTTAAAACTTTGTGTGATATTGTTGATTTATGTTCTTGCTTCCTGCACTGATTCCTCACCTTTTACACCTCTCTCTCTCTCTCTTTCTCTCTCTGTCTTTCTCTCTCTCACTCTCTCTGAAAACTTTATTTGTCCAGTTAATTTTTTATATACTATAATCATGTATTATGAATAATTTACACAAGGTTATCTCTACAAACAAATTCTTGCCAACATTGTTGATTAAGTCTTATTAAAACAAAATCTTGGATTTTGAAATCAGCAGCAGTCGTCATTCTCCTTTCTCAACAAATTTGAAGGGTCTACGTGTGTTATTGAAATTATGTTTCATTTTTGTAGACCGGTTATGAAAATTTTGCAGATGTATGTATCTCTAAATCTTAATTTCCTATGATTACTCCTATTTATTACGAGGCTGTACCTCGTATATTTTCTATTAATGCTTCAGTTTGCTTCATTCCCAGCCTTCAGGAAACAAAGAAAAAATGATATGCAGACATCTAGATTCCCCTATCATCAAAAGGATGAATGTGTATTGCATGGCCACAAATTGCTTGAATGAATGATTTGAAGATTTTTGCCTTTAAGATCTTGCATTGTGTTGTTCATGAATTATTTATGCAATGCTCAGCATTTCATCTAACACAATTATATACTTCCAAAACTTTGTTCTACAAGAGTCAGCCTTGCTCATTTAGCCCCATCTCTGACAAGTAGGTCAAAGTCCTAGCACTACCATGTGCCTGCTGGATTGATTTTGGATGACACAGTGATTTTGGGATATGTATTGGGTATAGACATGGCACGTTTCAGAGTTATAATGTATTGCAATGATAAATTATAAGTAGCATGTCAAGTGATACAGTCAACATAAGAAATTGAAACAAGCATTCAGAAGTCAAATTAAGGAATTAGTGTTCTCTGGCCAAATAGGATAGGATGAAATAAGGTAAACCATGACTTTTTCACTCATAGTCATGCACCAAGTATCAAGGTCAAGGTCACTCTCAACTCAGCAATAATGTTTTTTCAAGGAACATGCTATTATGCTTCATTAAAATAGGTGCATATTAGGCAGAATAGCCTTCAAGGACATCCATCCAAGGTCCAGGGTCTGGCGCCATAAACTGAGAAAATACTGAAGTCAGTTACATCATATTAATTTATTTCATTATCAAACTTCAAATAAATTATCAAGCAGAATGGATTAATTCTATTTATTGACAGAATAAAACTCAATAAAATCTCATCTGATTAAAACCATATCTTTATTCTGCTTCTCTATTTGTTCCATTGCGTATAAAGATCTGGTGAAGTCCCGTAAGGGTTCACGTTCTGGTGACCTCTGATAACCTCTCAGTCACCAAAACCATTATTTCCCATAGCCAATGAGTGACGCATGATAGTGACACAATATGTAACAAACACCGTTTAAAAACTACCTTGTAGGTCACGCACGCTGTGGATGTTAATTTCATCCCTAGGATTTTGTAGCCGATCCACTTAAGGGATTTCACCAGATCTTTATACGCAATGGGACAAATAGAGAAGCGGAATAAAGATATGGTTTTAATCAGATTGATAAAATAAAATCTCAGTTATTAATTCATTGTAGAACAGAAGAATGTGAAATTATGATTCAAGTATTTTCTCAGTTCTCAGGTCACAGTCCACTTAGTAGAAATTATCTAGTTTGTGTCCAATCCATCATTTCTACAAGCCTAAATAGAATAAGTTTAGTTTATATTATTCTGATAATGAAGTGACCATTTAGAGAAATGAAAGTCAAGAGATAACTGACAAATGTTTCTTTTCTTAATATCTCCCAAATTATAATTTCCAATGGTACCATATGATGTATATATTGTATGGGGCAGGTTAGTCCAGAGGTATTGCCTTGAATTTCCAATTAGATCAATTCATTTTCTAGCTGTCAGTTGAATTTTTACTAAGATGATTACAGCTATCAGTTGAATTTTACTAAGATGGGTTCCTCTGTCTCTCTACTTGTCTGTCAGTTTAGACACTGTAAGGGAAGTACAGTGTCATTGTATATGTAATATATGTAAGCATGTTAGAGATCCATCTCTACTTTGGATGGGTCTGGTACAGAAGTAAAATTTATGAAGTCCTACACCATGAGTGAAGTAATCTGAAAGGCATTAAACAGTAACAAACAAAAACAATATATGTTTACAACAGGAAGGGAAATTATTTATTAGTAGGAATAAAGGTCTTAAATACCAAACACATTTCATTTGTTCAACTGATTATGCAGGAGTGGTATCAAGCAAGGTTTCTGATTTATTGATGTTTAATGTCACACAAGGCTTACTTCACCCATAATGTGTGTGTGTGTGTGTGTGTGTGTGTGTGTGTGTGTGTGATTACCTATGGGGTAAATGTCACACAAGGCTTACTTCACCCATTGTGTGTGTGTGTGTGTGTGTGTGTGATTACCTATGGGGTAACCACTCAATTCCCTCCCTAGGCCCTGTTTTTTGTACTTTCCTAATACATGCAAATATTTAACCATGTTCAGTGCATTGATGTCAACATGATTGCTCATGATCTGAAATTATATGATCTACAACTGTGAATTATGAATGTCCAAATCATAGCAGTAAAACAATCTTACCAGGACTTTTTTGTGCAAATATCTGATTGCATTTAACATAGAATGCAAGCCATAAAGGGGCATGTGGTTAGATGAGAAACAATATATTGATGTGTTATTAGTGAGGAATTGTCTCCCCGTCAGTAAAAGGGGAATAAGTACCTGGTACATGCACACATAATTGCATCCGCTAATCCCATATATATATACATAAATTATTAGTTCTGTTAGATGATTCATTCAAAATTGGATAAAAATTTCACAAGTTCCATCAATATTAATGTAGTCACATACATGTAACTGGATAAATTTATACATGCTACAGAGTACAGATACTGTATGTTGGTATATACAAACACATTTACAGTTAGCTTCTATCTGATCATGTTTCCCTTAGCTATTAATTATGATGTCTGTTTCAGTTCGGTGGTGATAGTTCGTACCTGGCGAGCATGAACGATTACATCAGACATGCTCACGAAAAATTCAAGTAAGTGAAACAATATGTACAGGTACATGTATGTAAGTAGACGAAAATTCAAGGAGAAAATATCATGCTGAATAAAAATCCTGTGAAACAAAAGAAAAGTTTCAAACCATAGATCTCAGAAATTCCTTAAATCTGCATTTAATGATTTAATCATGTAATCCTGATTTAGCATCTCGTCACCGAAGTTGTTTCCATTAGGATGAATTTGGTGCTTAAGTTCCTCCCTTAGTTTGTCAGTTCATTATTGTCTTTCTGGCTTATCTTGTGGACACTCGAGTAAATGGGTTTTGCTACAGAGGTTCATAAAACACTAACTTACTCTGTAGAATGTATGAAAGAACCCAATAGATTTTGAAAGCCAAAGGTCAAGAGTTATTGCCACAATAAAGAATCTCCCCTTTGTGGTAGTTTTGTTTAAAATACTAATGAGAATAACCGTAGAATCATGATATAGTATCAGTAATAAATCTTTTCAGAAAGTACTGTCTGGCAGCTTGCTCAGTAGAGGAACCGGAGTTACGGTTTAATGTAGACCAGTATTCAGATTTGGTTATGATTACCAAACCAGTTATTTATATCTCTGTACAGGAAATCTGTGATACACATCAGGTCAGTTTGTATTATGTAAACAATGTGCTTATATATAAAAAATATTACTATCATTTTTATATGCATAATCTTGAGTTTACTAACAATATAGATGCAATAAGGTAAATTCAAATAAAGGTATATATAAAATACATATATATGTGATTTGTCATAAATTCAGTGATTTATATGCTATATATTAGTTTGGAAAAATATAAACTTGAATTTTTATATCAATTTGAAGAAAAGGTATACCAAGATATATTTGGTGTCGGTATGTCTGTCACAGCAGTTTTGACTATCTCAATTGGCAACACATGCAATCATTTGAATACTCCTGTACCTATTAACAGTATTGTGATATGCAGTAAAGAATGAAAGTACTGCTTTTGATGAGTAAACCATGTAATGTGTGTGTTTGTAGTTACTACTCCAACATCAGGACACCATCGCTCCGGATTCCCAGGATCCATTACACGAGTTGTTGGAGGATCTCGGAGACGTCCCGTCAGTGGATGAACTTCTTGGTAGGTCAGGTTGAAGGCAGAAATGTTAAATGATTATCTATCCAACTGGAAAGAGGTAAAGTAATGTTACCCAGTGTTTTATTGAGGGGCATTAGTGGCCAAGTTAACTAAGGAATCACAGTGCAACTAACAGTAACTTCCTTTAGATATTGACAATTGGGAAGATTTACCTGCCTCTTCATATTGACATGAAATTTCCCTTCTCAGTTTTAGCATTAAGTCAGGATCATGCAATCCCCTTCTGTTCAGGTATAAAGGTTGATTTGTGATCATTACTTCACTAAGACTTTAAAACATTCTTGTACAGGTGCTGACTTACCAGAGGAAGAAGAGATCAGGAAAACCTTACAGACTCAACTAGGCAAAACCGAGATATCCCTCACTCTACAGAGCAAGTTTGAGATGCCAGAGGATGATCAGGCTGATGTTAAACAGTTAATAATAAGGTCAGTAGAGTGTAGAGACCTATTAATAAGGTCAGTAGAGTGTAGAGACTGATAGAATCTAACCCTGATGTTTTGAATATTTAATAGTAAGGTCAATAGAGTGTAGAGACCGGTAATGGTAAAACCATAAATCATTAGGTCCATAATTATCTTTTTTAAATTGATTTAATGTGATCTGCTGTAAAGTTCTCAAGATATTTATACAAGGATTTCATTATTGGGCAAATCTCTAACGTTATCATATTTACTACTTACAGAACAAAGAGGATGGTGGTAGATGTTATTGCATGTCAACCAGGAGATACCTTGGCACAGATATTGGACACTGATGTAACAGATGAACAAGAAGAGAATCATCAAGCTTTAGTCAGAAAGAGAGACATGAGGGACAAAAAGGTCACTGACTCGGAGGAAGGAGGACTCCTCCGACAACAGTCTATTCTGGGGGATACTAGGTAAGGATCATCAAAATATCTGTATAGTGGATGAGGGGAAAATAAAGGAAAAGATCAACAACAGGGATACCATTACAAAATTATTTGATATGATATAAGTAAGTATTGGAGAGATCTTAATTCTTTTAGTCCAATGAATATGATGAAAATAAAAAAAATTCCATAGAAAAAGATAGGTTATAAGACTAGATATGAATTTGATAGTGCTCTGTCTATGTCTGAACATACTAAATGTTATTATCAGTATTATATCATAACTTAGAAGGTATACATCATGATACTGTCAGACTTCGATAACTCAGTAGGCTCATGTTTTATGTGTTCCTTATAAAAACACAAAGACAAAGGCGAAATCAGGCTTTATATAACATTTTTATATGTAGTCGGAGGAATTACATAATTTCACAAGTATTTATGTTTATTTATGCCCATGGATAGATAGATTGGGGAATATTGTTTTGAGCGGTCTTTTTGTCTGTCTGTTGTCAACTTTAACCTTGGCCATAACTTTTGAACCATGAGAAATAAAGACTTCATATTTAGCATGCATACTTCACTAAAAAGTCCTTTCAAATTACTTCAAGGTCATTGAACTCTTGACTGTGACCTACATTGGTTTTAACTTTTAAATCATAAGAGGTAGGGCTTTCATATTTCATGTATTTTCCGTATGACATGACCTTTCCATCACTACAATAATTCTTATGTCAAATCCTTGACCATGACTTTTGACCTTCATTTCAATAACTTTAACATTGGTTATAACTTTAAAAATCAGAAGAAGCATATTCCAATGGGGTGGGGTGTAATTGAGATATATTGGACATTGCAAAATTTGCCTTATTTGGAGTTTTGTTGCCTGAGGGATGTGTTTCGCAAACAGACCTTATTTGTGTTTTGAACACTCACTGATTTTTGCTTGTATTTTTAAGGATGCCAATCAAAATCATGAAGACAAAAATCAAAAAGAATTTACAGAATTTAGAACTGCATGAAGTGGTCACAAGAAAGAATGGTTACCAGGACCTAATTAATATGATTGCTCAGGTACTTATTCTTTGTTTTTATTACAGTATTGTTTAATGATGGAGGGTTCAGTAAGACAGATTGGATTCTGTGCTGTCCTAGACTGTACTGTAGACTCTGCTCATGTTCAGAGCTGTGTTTATCACTCAGTCTGAAAATTGAAATTTAACGAGTGAACTTGCTGAGAATTATTTATTTACTCAGTCCTCTTGCAAAACAATAGAAGAAGAATACTTTTTTGTTAAATGAATGAAGTATTGATTTTTAATACCGGTAGTCTAGTTCAACTTTTAGTGCAGACCAGGGGTGAAATGTGAGAACCTATCTGCAGAAAATCACTGGTTTATTCTTTGTTCTTAAGGTTTCTGCATTACTTGGCAACATTTCATAATTTCAGTTTTTATAAGATTGGCTCAAAGCAGTGATGAAAAAAGAACTGTAGTGGTACATTATTGAACAATTGATCAGTGAATGTAATAATGGGAAATAAGTCAAGAATATTTGAAGTATTCAGTGACATATAACTTGGCTGTAACATTCGAAACTTCCATGCCATTTTCTTCAGAAAAAAAGGCTGAGATGTCTCTTAAAAAATAAGGTGTCATTATTTTAAAGAAGTGATCATGTTGAGTATGTGCTTAATAAGGTTTTGTACTTCAAGTGTGTGCCTGTGTTATTAGGGCCCTGCATATCACTGATGCCCCATGGTAATCGCTATCCGTGAACACTTCCTTCGGCAAGCAATATCTTCTGTTTCCTTTGAACCATTTTCATAAATTATATACATAGTATTTGGTTGAAGAAGAGGAAGAAGCCTTTTGATTTTGAAGATCATCCATTTTGTATTTAAAGAGTTACTGAACTTAGAAATTTTTTTGTTCATGCTACTAATAATATAATATGGTTGTTGCCTTATAAGTAATCACTCTCTGTCTATTTGTCCATCAGCTTTTTCTTTGGCATGCAGTAATTTGAGTTTCTTTTGAACAATAAGATGTTACATTTAAAGATCGTAATATGAGAGGAATACAAACTTTTAATGTAGATTCAATTGAATTGAATATCTTGAGAAATAATGCTGATATATGCTATAAAAGCCTTTAAGTGGGGTCCTACTTGACTTTTTCAGTGCTCTAGTATTATATATTGTGCAATTTTCCATAATATTTACATACCAACTGTATTTTCTCTGTATGCAAGTTAAATGTAAATTGCACACCATTTTCCGATGTTTACAATAGGGTCTTGACCCCATCAAAATTATGTCACCTCATAGGTTGTGCAACTATTCTGTCATTTGACTCCCCCCCCCCCCTTCATGGAATTACGATTTTGACACCTAAAAAGGAGTATCCAGCAGGCACTTTTTTTCAAAAATCAAAAAATATATAAATATATGGACTGTTTTTCATTTTGTGCAAAGCATTGATGTATGAAAAAATATTCATTGTGCAGCACTTTATACTGCACAAAATTTTTTTCTAAGACCAACTGCAAACATACATTAATGCTTTGCACAAAACGAAAAACAATCTTGAAATGTTAAATGGCATATTGGTCAGTTGTACACACCATATTAAAAAGGTATTTTTGCATCCATTTCATACACAACTAAGCCATGCAGCCTCCAAAAGTGTTTTTATTTTTCACAGGTGTAAGTTTTATACAGGTTGAGGATTTCCAAGTGGCATGATTAATGTTCTTTAATGGTATTTGATTGATACATACATGTTGGTTCTTAGTGAATGTAAGTATTTATGCTGGTGACTGCAACCATTTGTCTCTTTGCATTGATACAGGATATACGAAATCAACGTCGCTACAGAAATAATCGTAAACAGGAGCTGTTGAGAGTGAAAGGTACCTTGAGGAGTTTGCTGGAAAAGAGAGCATTTTATGAATCTCAAATTGATTATTACAACCGTTACGTCAAAACTTGCATCGAAAATCTTCAACAAAAAGGAAAGTAAGTGGTATACTGTCTTCAAATATTTTATCAATATAGCAAGCTGAATTACTCTTTCTATAGCTTTGAAGTTGCAATTGGGAAAAAAAGTGATATGACACATTCCATTCTTTCTGATTATGTTTTGTATTGTTGCTTGATTTTAGTAACCGTAAGTCTAAAGGATTTTTCCGAAGAGGAGATGCTGAGAAAATTCATTATGAGTCTCTTAAATACAGTGCAGCCAAACTTCATGAAAAAGGGGTCATTCTGGAAATAGAAGGTCTTCCAGTAAATCAGTAAGTTGACATTCAGTGCACAATATGATATTTTATTGTATGATATAGGGTTTTTATAGGATAAATGTGATAAAGTGCTGCTTTTTCACTGTAGTAAAACAATCTTTTACATTGTCAAAAAATGCAGAGCAGCTGTGGCTCTTAAGTTTTTGCAACAAATGAAATTTGATGCTTTGGGAAGCAGATTTTGAAACTGATTTTTATAGTGGTGTATAAAATGCCATTTCAAGATTGTGAATTGAATAACCTTCTTGGGACATTGAAATGCTATCATTACCATTTAATATTATTGCAAATTTAAATGTAAGTAAATACAAGAAACTAGCCAATTATTGAATCAGTTTTGAAAAAAAAGATCTCAATTCACAACTCATGTTGGATACAAAAATTTTTTTTTTAACCCCATGCTTATTTTACAGATTTAAAAATGTACAGTTTGAAATAAAGTCCACTGCAGATCCAGGTGTGTTTGAGGTGAATGCCAAATTCATGGGAGTAGAAATGGAGAAGGTGGACTTAGTATTCCAGGTACATGTATTGACATAGAAATAACATCTAGGGGCATGTAGGCAGTTTTTGAAGTTTTAAAACATGCAAAGTTTTTATCATTGCTGAGTAGTTTATGCATGGAATGATTTTAACCTCCTCATTAGATTCAGATTGATATTTCTTGCTGTATGACAAAAAAAGTTTTTTACTACAAAATTCCGAACTTTTATGCCCCCGTATTGATAGATTGGGGGCATATTGTTTTTGTCCTGTCTGTTTATCTGTTTGTCTGTCTGTTGTCAACTTTAACCTTGGCTATAACTTTTGAACCATGAGGAATAGAGACTTCATATTTGACATGCATACTCAACTAGTGAAGCCCTTTCAAGTGACACCAAGGACAATGACCTTGACATTGACCTTAATGCTAAAAATAACTTTTTGGACGTTGGTGCCAACAGGGGCATAAGTGTTTCACAAACACAGCTTGTTCTATAAGGATTTAAAATTTCAATGATAATTTTTGATTTCACAAGAGATCTTAGGCTAAACCTTCTCTATTGGTAATGAGAAGCAGGTCATTACTGCTACAACACACAAGACCTTTCATTACCGCGATAATTTTTGGTATTTAAAGGAGGCATTTTCAAACTTCTTATTAAAGAACAATGCAAGTGTTTAAAATCTGCCTCCATTGTTCCTTTTCTGCAACTAAGGCTTTACTTTTGAAAGGTACTGTCCTTGTTCTTTTGGATATTCCTAAAGATGTAGTGTCAAATTTTTAGCTTGCCGAAATGAATATCCGGAGAGCTATTGTCATATACCAGGGGTTGTCGTCCATATACAAAAACTTTAACCTGGATCATCACTTCAGAACCATTAGAGACAGGTCTTTAATATTTCTCTTGTGTATAATTTGTGCCAAGACCTTTCATTGGCTACCAAAATTTTGACCTTGTGACCTTGACCTTGAAGTCTGCCCTACTTTTAAAAAACTTTAACCTTGGTCATAACTTATGAACAGTAAGAGATATGGCTTAAATATTTCATGCGTGTCTTCCATGTGACAAGACCTTTCATTACATATCAAAATTTTTATGTTTTGACCTTGAACTTGAAGATTGACCTATTTACAAAAAACTTTGTTATTTAAATTTGATTGCCACTGGCAAGCTCTGTTGTCTTCTGACAACTCTATATCATAACTTAGTGAATATACTACATGATACTTGTGACAATTTATGGGTTGCTACTGCAGATATATAGAAATGGATAAAAAAAAAAGCATTGAGTTTGAAAACTGCTTACTTTTCCATACATCTAGCACAAGCTACAGCTATAACCATCACATTTTCATTTTATTAAGCTCTGCACTGCTGTTTTACATTGAAATATTTTCCTAGTTTATAGACAGATTTCTGTGGTAATTACAGATTTTCTTTATGTGACTATATAAGATAATATATATTTTGTAGGACTTGCTACAACTTCAGTATGAAGGAGTCGCTGTCATAGAAATGTTCAACAAAGCCAAGATCAATGTGAACCTTCTCATCTTCTTAGTCAATAAAAAGTTTTACAGTCAGGGACGGAAATAGTATATATTTATCTTAGCAATTCTGTGGAATTTTCTACCCAGCTTACATCATATTAAACACTAGAAATCATTAATTCTTTTAAAGTTGTGTAAAGGGTGGATGCAGTACAAAATGTTTCTTAACAAACCTGTAGCTGAGTCATCATTGTTAGTCTTTTTTAATATACAGACTTCATGAAACACTGTGGAGATTACTCTACCATAAACTCAAGTGCCATCTATTTTTATAACATGTATATAAAACAGGATCTGATATTCTTGCTTTCTACATTACATTTTTCACTTTGAAACCTTAATTTATTGTTTGTTTTATCTCAGTAGATCTGCAAGGAAGCTGTATGCAAAGTTTATTTAATCATACAAGAAATGTCTAATGCAGTTTAAGTATCAGAATGTTGAAACAGTACAAAATCTCTAGGTGTGAATTTTTTTATTTATTTTTTTTTTTATTTCATCTATTTTCATAGAAAATGTTGAACATTAGATCTTGTGTATAAAAAATATTGAAAGAGTACAGAATCTCTAAGTGTGATATTTTTGTAGTAAGATACTTAGCTGGCATAACTTTGCATTCATCGAATTTCAGTAACATTTACATTCTTTTTTTAATTTTCCACTTTCGTTTTACACTTTATATATAGGGAAAACATTTCATATTGAATTGTCCTTATATATCCCATACTGTATGATATGTGTACACAGGTTTGCCTTTTCTTAATAGTGCTGATTATAGACCCCTTTGTATCTACATGTGTCCCCTTCTGTTGCTCATTACCAGCTCTCTCGTAACCCAATGTATGTCATAACCAAGTGTGTTTTTGTGCTGTATTGTACTGTAGATTTGATCATAAACTGCCTATGTGAAATATTTGATGATTGTCTCATCACTGCATTGCAGTCTGTACCAGGAAAAGTAAAGAATGAAAGCAGTGCTCTTTCTTGATAATTTTAATTGTATGATTATTTTACATATTCACATGTTATCTATACACATGCCTCGATTGAATACAATATTCAAACCGTCATTGATTAGTGCCCATGTCCTTCTGTTAATCAGATCATTATCATTAGGTACTTCTGCTTTCTTAATTGTGTGCAATATTCTATTTGAATTGTGTAAATTTGCCATATCATGATACATCAGAGTTAAAATCTGTGTGGAATTTGTATGCTTTTTGAATTTGTGAATATGTTTTATGTGTGTAAGTTCGTGCTTTTGCAGCCTTATTTTCTGTCCTTAGATGTCTACAATGCTTACGGATTTTATTATTGATCTAGTCAATCCTGCCATTTATAAAGGAAAAACAGGAAATGATCTACACTACAAAAATATTTACTGCATATGCTTGCATTTGAATACATCTATTTATATATACACAGATATTGTCAAAGATTTTCATCCATTTCCTTGTAATTATGATATGTAATACAGTATGAGCTGTATTTGAATTTTTATAGGGAAATTTCTATGGCAGCAAAAACAAAACCACAAATATATATTCAAACTGAATACACTATATAGAAATATGTAAGTGAGGTTATTCTGGGATTTTTCCATCTACAGGTATTAGGGTCCCACATTGATGTGGTACCTTGTTGAATGTCTGTCTTTCCATTTGTCCATCTACCTGTCCATCTGACTGTCAGCACTTTGTGTATGATTCATTAACTTGACTTTCAAATTATGCATAAAAATGCAGAATAATGAGGGAAATGTGACTTTATTGTTTTCTAGTTATGACTAGTATTAATGAAGCATCAAGCTTGAAGATACACAAATCAATTGAATTTTAGCTATTTTCTGTTCAATTTTGGACTAAGTTTAGCATTCATAGAAGTTAATTGTTTATTAATTTCCTATGTTATTTTTTATGAATGACACATCTGTGAATACATGAGTACATGTACAAGCTGCTTCATCTTGTTATAAGGTCTGATGCATTTTGATTGATTATTTTCACCTTCATATATTGGCATATTTTCATTTAAGAATAAGTTCCATTCCACACATTCTTGTTGTGCAAGTTTTATCTTTTAAAATCAGTTTTCTGAGTAACATTCCTTCGGATTTGATCTTTTTTATCTAAAATACATAGGGATGTTTTATGTTATTGACATTCCTGAAGGCTGAAATATTTTTATGTCAAAAGGGACCAATTTGCTCATTTACACACTACCTTTAAATCAATTTCTTATTTACACTGCTAGGTTTTTAAATTCTTTTTTTTTCATTACTTTATTATAATTACCGGTATTATTATTAAGTGAAATACTTTGCTTTGATAGTAATCTGTCTATACCATTACAGGATGATACCTAGTGAAAGAGTCCTGGTGACCATTTTAACATAAAGCAAATTTTGGAATCTCCAGACTTTTTGGTGCTATTGTATCATTTTGCTTTGTGTCATATATATGTATATGCAAAACCTTTTGAATCTTTTATGCTCAGTAATAAACTGATAGATATTCCACATTATTGTTGTAATTACCTGTGAAGATGTTGTAGTAATTGTTTTGTTTGAGAGAGAGGATGGATGGCACCAACTCTAAACAACGGTCATCAAATGTTTGACCCACTGGTGATCACCCTTGCAGTAGCTAAGGAGAACTCTTAACTAGCTAAGGTAGTACTTGACATGGATAGTGGCTTAACTTTCCATCTACTGTCATGCCTATGACACAACTTTAGCTTATTATTGTACCCTATAGATCTTGTGTTGCTTGGTTGTGACACAATATGTACAATGTTATTTCATATTTATTTCCTGTGTAAGCCCGTGTGGTCTAGTGGATGAGGTGCTCTGCTTGTGACTGAGATGGTCCGGGTTCAACACCCATCGTGGGCGCACTGTTGCAAAGGTATACTACTCTCTGCAGTGCAGCAGGCATATGCCGTCACAGTATATGTGAAATAATCGTGGAGTGACGTAAAACAATACCGGTAGTCGGTACATGTTAATCAGTCTCCGGTGTACAGTTCTGATTACGTTTTGTGTTTTCAGTATACCATGTGTTTGGAATTATATCACGGGTGTGGCTAGCCAAACAAGGTGCTATCTCCCCCTAGGGGACAATTGTTAACAATTCAACCACAAATTAAGCTAATCAGTGACAAAGTTTCAACTTTTAACTTCCTTGAAACAAAAAGACCCATGGTAATGGTGTGTATACCGAATTGTAGCATGTGTAATTCGTAAATTACTATAATTTGAATATTTATTCAACTTTAAAACTTTAACTTGGTTTAGTTTTAACCGGTGGTTAAATTTTTTAACAACTGAAACGTGTTCTCACTAGCGATTTCCAGGGGAAATGACATCACTCGCATTTTACAATATAAAGTTTTGTGTTAAAACGCCCATCAAGCTGGCCACACGATTAATTAAGAGAATGGAGACATATGTCCACCTAAGTTTCTAGTAGGTATTACCTGTGTACCCGTATTGCCTGACTTTTTCTTTCCTACAACACGAAATTCACATAAACGTTTTTTGGTCAAAGTGAGAAACAACTGAACATTGTCGAGTTTAAGACAGTGCCTTAAGTTCTACATTTTTATTTGTCATGTATGTCTTATGATAAATTTGATACTTGTATACATATGATATATCTCAGCAAACTTGAAACTAGAGAGACAACAGGATCTAGTACTTCTGCTCTGTATTTAGACATTTTATGTAATATTAATTCGAAACGGTAAACGAAATATCTATGCAATGTGACAAACATGATTATTTTAATTTTCCTATCATAGACTCTCAGCTTATTGAATACGCAAAAGCCTGTATGGCGTATGATGGCTTTATACATAGGGAATTTCTACTTACTAGTTTGGCTTGCATTGCAGACGACCCAGAGTTTTTAAAAGACGTTGGTTACCTCCTGCTTTCGTGTCGCGACATGACTGAAAATGTTGAAAGTGATCAATCAACAAACTAAAAAGATACAGAAAATGACGCTTTGTGTCATCTTTTCGCAAATTTACAAAGATATGCGATTAAATAGACGGTATTTCCAATTTGATCTGATGAAGGGGCCTTATGCAAGACTTTACATGCTACTTTTTGCCGGCAGTTTAATGGTGGCGTTATGCTAGCAAAGTGACGTCAGTGTAAAATGGCGTAAAATTACGGGAAATTAGCCAAATTACCGTGTATGTCCGGCATGGAATGAAATATAAAATTAAAAGGAAAATGGTCCATGGGGTTGATGAGCATTAGTGCCCTCCCCCCAATTTAATAATGAATAGATTTTGGGGGACTGCTAAACTAGAGCCCCTCCACTGTTGCGCACTGAAGCTAAAATTCATGTATGGGTTTGTTTCATTTTGAATAATATGAAGTACATATTTCAGTGGAGGATCCAGAATTTCCGAAAAGGGGGGTTGGGGTTACATGTGAAAGTCAAGTATTAGCCAAACTATTAACTTAATTAAGCCATTTTGGGTGCCAGATTTCTAACTTGTAAATCATCTAAATCCGCCACTGTTAAGAAAGGTCTTTGAAAGAAGTAAATCGGAGAAGAGACTAGAGATAATTTATGTGTCCCCAACCAACGTATTGACTTCTTTACATTATATTTTTTATCAGAGAAAGGGACATAGGGGGCGAGTAAGGTGTCCCCAACTTACGGAATGGTTTTCTCTAAATATAAATGACATTGTACTGCATAGAAACAGCACAAGCAATGCAAGATTTATCTCGCTTTTTCTCTTTCATTGCAATTGATCACGTGACTTGGAGGAAAAAACCCACGCGGTAGCCATTTTGAACGAAGAAGAAAGAAGAACGTACGATTCAAGTTAAAATCAAAAGATAGTTCTAAGGTAAGTCGATAAGTCCCGACCACTCGGTTAAGTATTGCTCAGAATAATGTATTGCACATTGCACAGTGAAAAGAAACAGCAAACCGCCGCGATTCGTAAAAGATTAAGAAGAACGTGTTTTGTCCTGAGTGTTGGAAAATGCGGCATTCTCGATTGAGGAAGTTTAAAAATATTTATACATATACTTTGCGCTTGTATGTATTTGAAAAAGTTAACATCTTATCTTTGTATGCTTCAAGATATAACAAATTCTCTTGGGTCACATGCACCTGGTAACCTGTATATGTGATTGATACTAGAGAATAACACGAGGTCTGTATGGGTCATACTAATTTAAGCCCAGGACAGATTTTAAGCCTAGGGACAAGCCTAGGAGCGCCCAGGGACTATTGGTGATATGTAATGCTTAAATATCACTATATATGGATGGATAATGATGTCAATATGTAATATGCAAACTTTCGTTTCAATCCATTAACTGTTAGCGCACTTTCTACGAAATTGAATGTGTAAATTTCCTAGGCTTATTGTTTTCGTAATGTTTCAAAGAAGGATAACTCTTGTTTCGATAACACTATAATGTATATTATACTCAAAGAATATTATTAAAGGATGCATTGCATTAGTAAATAAATTTCAATCTGTAAAACTATTCGTGAAAATATAAGTAGAACTCTCAGCCATGTTCATAAATGTTACATTTACTATGTGAACATGTTTCCAGATCCAACGACAAGGACGTGGTTCTACGTATGGATCCAAATTTATTTTTTTTATTTTTTATTTCAATGATTGCATCTTAGTTTAAAGAGAAATAAATAAGATTTATTTTATTATCTACAGACCTAACATGAAATATGAAATCATATTTAAATTACGTTGGTATATCCTAGACTTAATCCATAGCACAACCGTCAAGCGGAGGAGGAAAAAGTCGAGGCATTAAATGAAAATATTATTTTGAGGGGGAAATGTAAGAGGTTTTATAAATACTGTATAATTGTGTTAATTAAATGATCCCTAGACTGAATCCCAAGCACAGCCGTCAAGCGGAGGGGGAAGAAGTCGAGGTGTGTGTTAGTTGATTGATATGTGAGAGTCAGTAAAGGATACAAGTAGAGGGGTGTAGATCAGAAATAGAAAGTAGAAATGAAGATCATTTTGTTAATTTAGGTATTTCTTACTGAAGCTCGTGATAGACAGTTTATAATACCATAACTTTATACAATTGTTGTTTATGAAATATGTGTATAGAATCATAAACTTGTGTAAATCAAATCATGATACATAATTTCAAAATATTACTGCATATTTCTTAATTGTACAGCTTTGTTGTATTGATAAATAATGTGTGGATTAATTTTGTATGTGAATAAAATGTTGAAATTTTCAAGTTGAATTTCATTAATATCAGCTGTCTTCAAATAAATGCCCCTCTTGCGTAATTAAGGTAGAGCAAACCTGCCAGATTTATTGATTAATTAACATCGGTGGCTTCAGTCATGTTATATAACATGTGTGCGATTGTAAAATTCTCCTAGGAAATATTTCTAATATATACGGTACTAAATGTAAGATAGTATTTAGGATGCATGTGCTGAATGTTTTGAAAGCACCATTTGCAGGATTTTGAAGCAATGTTTATATAAACAAAAGTCATAAACTCATAATTATGATGATTAAAACCTATTGAGGACTTAAAAGTCTTTGTGAATACGACTACTTCATGTATATGTGTACCACTTGGTTGTCGTTAATTTAGCCTTACCGCATGACGAATATAACACTGTACATCTATTCTATTCAAATTTAATCATCTACATTCCTCATTTTAATACTATTCACTTGTACCAGAATACCGCATTTTAAACGCTATCTTCGCCATTATTCCAATTACATACACACAGGAAATATACAATTTCAAGTTCAGTGACCAGTTTCACAAAAATTCTTACGATAAATCCCAGGATTTTCCATAACGTTAAAAGTTTGATAACAATTTATTCAACTCTCCAATTATGAACAATTTCTAACACTAGTGTATTTAGTATCAAATACTAATAGCACGATACAAGAACTCAAAATTTACAAAAAGTCTTTAGATTTATCGCATGTATTTTTGTGAAACTAGCTGCAGATATATACACTTGTTGATATTGACAATTTACATGTAAATGTGGCTTTAGTACAGATCTAGAACAAAATAATGACTAAAATACATGTCCCGTCGACGAAATTTATTTATTGCTACAACAAATTAATCTAGACTAAGTACATGTAAATATAATAATATTACAGTGTTATCGAAACAAGAGTTATCCTTCTTTGAAACATTACGAAAACAGAATAAGCCTAGGAAATTTACACATTCAATTTCGTAGAAAGTGCGCTAAAAGTTAATGGATTAAAACGAAATTTTGCATATTACATATTGACATCATTATCCATCCATATATAGTGATATTTATGCATTACATATCACCAATAGTCCCTGGGCGCTCCTAGGCTTATCCCTAGGCTTAAAATCTGTCCTGGGCTTAAATTAGTATGACCGGGTCTGTATAATTTTGAAGTGCGGGGAGGTTGGCTTCAAAGCCAATGTAGCTAATATAAAGTAGGCCTATAGACTATAGCCCGAGCAAGCTAATTTTTTTGTCCTGGATATATCTAGTACATCACCAGTGGCGGATCCAGGATTTCTGAAAAAAGGGGGGGGGGGGCAAATGGGTATTAGCCAAACTTCTCAGCCATTTTTGGTGCAAAGTCTGGATATTTACTAGTGAATATGTAACCCAGGTGGTTTCAGCCCCGATTACGGGTTCGAAAAATGAATGTTTGTGGACTTCCATTTTCATATGATTTTTGTTTGTTTGGGTTTTTTGTTTTTCAAGGGGGGGGGGGGTTGAAAGTCATTTATATTTGATATATAGAGTTTGCCCATGTGATGTCACACTACTAGCATTAGCGGCCATGTTGGAGTACAACTCTCGGACTTTTTCCATCTCTACCATGTAAACTTCATTAAATTTCTGAGAATTTAACTATTTATCAGGGTAGATTTCGGGACTTCAGTCTTAATTAATCAGTAAATATACTCAATGTGTTGAAATTTTTCTGTAAAACATTTAGATGTACAATGCGATTATTTCATAAAATTAAGTTAAATCAAGCAGTTTTATATGAGCATTGATGGATAAAGCCCGAGAGTTGTACTCCAATGAGGGAGATAACTCTAGCTAATTTGAGGAAAATAGGGCTGTATGGGAACACTCTATACATCGGCACTAGAAATACCAGCATATTTGGATATCTGCAGAATTCTGGCAGTAACAAATGTACATGTTCTTATTTGTGTTCTTTATACCGGCATGGGCAGCTCTTATTGGGAACAAATGTACATAGCGCTGAATCGTCCATTTTTAATGCCCACTCTAAAAATGCCCACTGTGTCCTGTGGGCAAATTAAGTTCCACCCTGACAGTACTGTAAATATTTACATACACAAAGTTTACGAATGAGCATGAAAATCCACAGGACATTGTGTCCTGTGGATTGATGAAATTTCCCCAAATCCACCGGACAAAGCCAATATCTACCAGACATATTTAAAACAACAAATTCAATATACAACTGGTTTAATCATTATTATTTGTTAGTGCAGATGTTTTAAAATTTGCGGTACCACTGACAAAACTGGCAGTATAGTTACCTTTGTTTTTACCACTTTTCACGTACTCAGTACACGGATCACAAAACATTAACTGATTATTATTAACGTATCATTTTAAATCGATTGTCACAAGCGTATAGGTCATAAAATTTCGTAAAGCGTGGCAGAACCACCTCAGAAAAAAAGACGCACTCAACTAAATGTAGCTGAGAAATGTGAAGTTGCCGAGTATAAGTAAAAAAATAGCCACAACATTTTACATTACATCGCTACATTGTATTTGCAGTACCGGTACTTTATGGGAGTATCTGCTAGATTTCTGTTTAAACTTTATTAAAAGACTGTCTGCTTAGCAACAGAGAGCAAAGTTTGCAAAATAGGGACTCCTATGCTGTTTACTTTCTTGATATATAAAGGTTTGTTCAACTTTAATTACTGTGTTTTCATTTTTGTGTACTAAGGAAGTGATGACATGAAACTGAATATACCATCAAGTCTTTTTGTAGTATCTGTTTACTTTTCCTCTACCAGGGGTCAAAGGCATATGACATGAATCGAGGAGAATCCAGTGGTGAATTTAATATATACATATAAAATACAACATGAGGAGATGTGATGTACTTTACCATACATGGAAGATATAAGTGCAGATTTTTATGCCACTAGGTGTGGCAGGATGCATAAAGTGTTTGCTTTGTCCATCATTCCATCACACATTTAGTTTATGGATAATAAATCAAGTACCTTTCATTATATTCAAACCAAATTTGGATATACAGGGCTCAATATTAAAACTTGTCCAGTACCAGTGAAAATTTTTCACGGACAAGTGAAACTTGCTAAGTACTTATCCAAATTGACAAGTGATTTTTCAGTAAAGAAGTTTTAAAATTAAAAAAAGAAACAAAATTGTGATCTTCTTTATTGAAATTTAAAGTTGAAAGCAGTGAGAGAACAACAATCAGGAAGTTTATTCTCAAAGCAACATCAGCAACTTTAAAATCGGGATCAGATTCACTTGTTGGACAATTTGGTTGTTATTTTTCTGTTATTTTATAATTTTGCAATTGGTAAATACCTTCTTACCCATATCAGGAGCTCTGTATATTTGTTAATAAAATACCTTAACACAATGAGTAAATTGCTTAAATTGTATTTTATTCATTACAGTAGTTATAGAAATTCAGTATTGATAAATTGTCAGACAAGTAAAATTTATATTCGGACAAGTAAATTTCATGGCTACTTGTCCGAATGGGCAAGTAGGGGTAAATGTCCAGCCCTGATATATGCTTACTTATCAAGAGAGAAAGAACCCTGTTGATTTTGGAGTCGAAGGTAAAGGTCACAGCTGGCAAAAGTAGACTGTAATTATTGGTTTCAGAATGATAAGTCTTTTCATCATATTCATCACCTTTCATCATATTCAAACTATATTTGAAAATATTTGCTTACTTATCAAGAGAGGAAGAACTGGATCCTATTGATTTTGGGGTCAAAAGGTCAAAGGTCAATGTCGCAGCTGATGAAAATATACTTTAGTTATTGGTTTTCGGGTGATAACTCAAATACCTATCAACGTATCAACCAGATTTGGACATATGCTTACTAAGGCCTGTTTGTTCCTTGTTGTATATGTTCAAAATAAAGAGGGTCGGTAGGTATGCTTTTTTTTTTTTTTTCTTTTTTTTTTTCTTTGAGGGTGTGTGTGCATGACAGTGATCCCCGCCCCGCTCTGACAACCTCAAAAACATCATCGCCACCACCGTCAATGTCGCGCTGCATGGCAAGACAAATGTTATTTTTTCGAAAGGATGGAACTTGTGAAATAAGTCTTCAATTCTAGTTGTGTTCCTTTCATTAATAATAATGTTTTTAGCTTCCATATGCGGACAATTTTTGATTAACATGGCTGTAAGCGTAGAGCTACCAAACGAAATAGCCATCCCTCCCTCTAACACCCTGCACTTAAAAGAAATTCGAGTCTGCGCAAATTTTACACGGGTCAGTTGGGAAACAGGAAACAAACATGTTTGTGAAAACGTTGTATCCATTTTCTTCACATATACATGTAAATATATTTATGGAAATAAAATTACAAATATACATGTATATGAAATTAAAGTTATTTCTATGCTTCATTTGATTTCATTTAACACCCAGTTGAAATACATGTAAAGGTATAAAATATACTGAGTAAATTTGAAGAAGTTGAGCACACCCACAGGGGCCAGGCATGTTTGGTACCTCCCATTTCTATCATTATACATTTAGATAATGGTGAATGAACCTTCCCGAGTCATCAGCACCATTTTTCTCCAGATGCAAATAAATTGTTGAAGTCGCTTTATCGCTATATGCGTCGTTTGGATAAATGATTCTAATTTTCACACACCAAGTCTCAGATTCCTACTCTATGACCTTTACGATCCTAGACCTAGATATATGCCTTCTTGAAAATGATTGATTGATTGATTTTTGTTTTACGTCACGCCACGAATATTTCACGTATATGGTGACGGCATCTGCCTGATGCGTGGCATACAAATTTTGACCTTTGCAACGGACCCACCCGAAGCAGTGAGGGATCTTTAACGTGCCATGCATGCCACAACACAGGGCCTCGTTTTTACTGTCTCATCCGAAAGACAGGACACCAGCATGACCAGAGCGGGCCTCGAACTCCGGCCTCCTGATCAGGAGTCCGACACAATACCTCTAGGCCACGCCAGCTTCTCTTGAAAATGAACCACCATCAGCAGAAATCAACATTTTGCCAGCACATGTATGACACCCTTGGCTATGTATAGCTCTTAATTCACTCCTCCAGTGCTCATAGTTGCGACTAAACTGGTCACATGTTCGACTTGAAAGTTGATTTTGTGACCTGAATTTGAAGAAGCTTGCAAAATCGTGACTGAAATAAAAATTTGCTGCCATATCCATTTTTAAGTTAAGAAGTGTTCAACTTTAACTGTTTGTTGTTTGGGAGTTCTTGAGCTTTTACCAGTTATTTCTACAATTAGACCTAAAAAAAAAAAAAGTAATTATGTTTCCTATAACCCAACCGACCCTGTTTTTACCCCCTGTTTCAAGTTTTTTTTCAAGAAAAATATCAGGATCAACATTACAAAAAATTGAGATCGTATTTCACAAACAAGAAAGGCTTCAAACTTGCAGCAAGCAACTATGCTGGCTGGGCTGTAATATGTAGTAAACCAGGATACCGGACAGTATTAGACAGACATTCCAGTCTGTACAACCTATCTGAGTAGTAAAAAAATAAAAATAAAAAGTTGACCTACCAACCCTTAAATTTTCAGCCATATTATAGGAAACACATATATTCTTTTGGGGGGGGCCTTACATGTCATAGGTAAAAGTACATTAATTCCCGAGCCAATAAGCTGATCTATGTCAAAATGGCATTGAAATGAACGCTGGCTGATTTTGGATTTTCAAAAGACCAAGAGAGGGGCAATTAAATGTCGATGGAAGCTCTGGAAGTGTAGAGGAAAGCCACATGGTTGCAACAAAAGAGCCTCCATCTACATCCGATGTCTGGGCAAAAAGATAAGCAATTGTCAGTCGCCTGCAGTGGCTGAGAGGATTCTCTTGGCTAAGGGTCCAAATTGGATGAATGTTTTGTGCCATTTGCGATTCTTGTTTCTCCATGGCAGAAGGATCAGACTTCCTGTCTTTTGGATACACTTCTTTTAAAAGTTTTTCTTTATATATGTTTTATTATTTTTATAAAAATATACAAGTTTTTATAAATGACAAGTCAAAATTCCACAAATGGCGACCAAAATTTTGGTCAAGGTGACCTCAGTTTACAAATAACTACCAAAGTGTAAACAAGGTCACCTCTAGGAAAGAGATTAACATAAGTATTCTATACTTGTTGCTTGATCCTAAATTTTATTAGTTTGTAAATCGATATTTCTTGTATTTGCCTCAAGTAATGTTTAAAGTAACAAGGTCACCTTTTAACAACCAAATCTTGAATGCTACTTGGAGCACTGTCCTCCATGCACACTCGGTCAAAAATGTATGCATAAAATACAAGTGCAACGTATCATACTTCATACGTACGAAATTCACCATACAGGTTTATGGAAGGCGTTCGCTGAATGGCTGATATTATACCCGTTTAATGAAATTTGGAATGATACTCAAGGCCAAAATAAGTTATTGCTTATCCAGTCTTGATTGTCGAAATTTTGGCAACCTATGCACTGAATTTTATTTTTTTTAAATGCTACTGCTATTGTATTTAAAAAATTTGTTTTTATATCAGATTCTGGTATTAATTTTGGTATAAAGTTATATCATACCAGTACAATTCCGGAACTGTGTCTTGAGTCATCTTTTCTTCTTGAGTCAATCTTTTCTCTGAAATTTATGCACCCAAGGGTTCCAAATATGGCAGAATGGTGGCATCTGAGTTAATCAGAATGCAACTGTGTCATGTGCCTCAGTTGATGTTACTGTTCAGGGAAAAACCTACAAAAATTCTTGCATATCATAAGCCCAGGAAAGTCTGTACTACATGTACAAATAGTTTGCCAGATTTTTGCCTACAGCATCCCTGTCAGATGAGATTGTTGTAACAAATGAGGAAAACTTCACTTGTGACGAAAAACATGTTATTGTAAGCTGTGGACAGAAAACTGCAAAACATGTAAACAGAGGGGGAAGCCAGTGTCCAAAAGAAATTCCTTGAAATAATAACAACAAATGTTTGTCTTGAAAATCAAGTAAAAACTGTTCATTCACTATCTTCAATCCTTTCATTATTGTGATTGATATGGTCAAATCTGCAACAACAACTTCTACAAAGACATCAGACATTGCTATTGGATATTCTGTGCAATCAAGATCCAAACAAGAACAGTATAAATTACATTCTATGATTACAATAATACAGATAATATTACAATTAATGAAAATATTGTGTTTATAGGTGATACTTTGTTGCCAGTAAGTTTTGTTGATTTATGTGCAGATTCACTGATAGTTGGGTTCATAGTGGGTGAGTAAAATATTAAGGGAGGTAACCCTGTTTGCAGTGAGAAGTTTCAGATGGGTTACATTCCGGTAGGATGAAAAATCAAGTGTATCAGTGAGTGTAGTAATTTTTGGGAATAGATATCTTCTATTTATGAATTTGTTCTATACTTCTCAATTTTTATGTCGTATTTCTAACTTTCCTATATTTTATGCAGCAGTAGTCACTCACTGTGACTTGTGCAGTAAGGATTGCTGCAAGTGCTCAATGGTTGGGTTATCAGTACAGATTGTTATTGAGGTGTTTTATCATGTCTTCCTTAGAATGAGACAGTATGAGCTAAGACCCTGTGACATGGTACACATTTACACACAAACGACCCATCACTGCTTCCAGTGGGTCTCTTGCAAAGCTAGGATATAATCATAAACCCATTCAACCACCAGACGCCACATACATATGTATCATACAAGCGAAATAATCTGTAAAGACGAGTTTTTCCCACTGATTTTAAATTTAGGTGTCAAAAATAAGAAAAATATGTGGGGAAATCTGAAAACAAACAAAAACTTACCTTAACAATTTTGATGTTGTATAACTTTGCTTGGGAAAACAAACTCTAGATGGTTAGTTGCACCAATACTTGATGATGAGAAGCTGTACTTATGTACATGTATTAACACAAAATAGAAATATACACTTATCAGAATACATATATCTAGCACTATACAGTCAATAAAAATCATTAAAAAGTGACCAAAAGTAATCGCGTCAACTATTTGTAACCTGTGACACATTTGTTTGACTTTCAATTAATCTCTTTCTAATTTCGAAATGTGTTAGCAACAGTGAAAACCTAGTGTTTGTAAAAAGAAGAAAAATTATTAAAATAAACTCCAGGTATGAGAGGGCTACTCGTAAATGAACAGATAGTATATAAATGAAGCTGTAGTCTATGCGTTTGCCAATTCCTTTCATTGTATTACAAGCTATAGAAAATTTCCGAGTAATGGTCCAATGTATGATAATTATGAGTGTATTAATTAATACATACATGTACATGTCCGTTATGAGATTCGCGTGTTTTCTTACGAGGTAATCTTCGCCCGGCAAAGCAGAAAATGCAGAACAATCGTATCAATTTTGCAACTATTTAATTTAACCATTTGCGTGGAGGCTGTAGAGCTCCTGGAATTTGGGTAATAAGTTGTGGTGAGGGGTCCGGGGTTGTCTTTGATACGTCCTTTCGGTGACCTTTATCTTTTACATTGTCAGCAATTAAGTGTCATCTTCAATCGGCTGCAGTGTTATTGGTATTTACAGTGTTGTGCATTTATTTTCAAACGAAGTACTTGTATCAACTCCCATATATATCAGAAATGAATAAAAAAAAAGAACCTCCCAAAATAAAAGTAGAAATGAAAGGAAATTTTGAAAACGGGCATAAAGTTTGAAGTATTGCTACATATACGTTCCATCAAATGTGAATAGAAGCATTGGTCACCACCTAATGCATGTACAACAAGATAACAGTATGAAAACTATTAGTTCTGATTATCAACATACTACCTTTTGTCCGTCTATCGGCGATCGCCAGTAGTCGTGGTCAGTATTCGAGGACGGTGCCCACGTATCATCACGTCTTTACACGCCCAAATTCTAATTCCACGATACATATCAAATACCCAGCTATAAATAATGACACCTCTTTTTGCATTCTCACAGAATGAAATGTGGTGGAAACGTGTTGAAATTATTCAAAAATGGGGAAACCTGCAAGTGTGTGTAAACAATAACAAAACAAATCATGTATTGTATCATGTATCGAAGCCGACACAAATTGATACTTAACTCCACGTATACATCTGAGCTGGCGTATCCCTATCGGTAGAGTGCTTTCCATTAAACCAGTAGGTCACGGGATATAGTCCCGCCTACTGTTTGATCCTTGCTTTCGGATGAGACACACGTCAAAAGCAGAAGTATCATGTGGTATCGGCACATGAGAGATCCCCTCTTGATGGTCCGTTGCATAGATCTAGATTTTCTTGCAATGTCATTACCATATTACTGAATTTATGTTGGCGTGCTGTAAAATTACGTAACGTTTAAGTTAGACTTGGTCCTGACTGCAGAGTTCCCAACATGTGCCTGCCTTCTGCAGAGTATGGGGTGGGTGTATAATGAAGCCAAGAGAAGAGAAATCACCTTCCAATGTTTTAAAATTTACAAATAAGCCTTCGTTTGATATCTCGGTCATTTATCATTTTAAGACATCATTTTATTAAGATAATTTTGCAAATTGTCATATGTCTGTACATTTTAACTTTCTGCGGAAAAGTTTAAGTGAATTGAAGTGCCGTATAAGCATGCATGAGTTTGTATTAACTTCATAGCGAAGCGATGTGAAAGAAAGAAGATTGACGTTACCTTGGTTATGAAGTAAAGTTACCTCCTTAAACTATAAATAACATTTTAACTTCGAAATTAACTGCGGCATTCGTAAAATATATGGTATGAAAATGTTGTCTTGATTTGGGATGATCTTTAGGTTTGTGTATAATTTAGCTACTAAACAACATAAAATATATAAATTTACATGTATTCAGATGATCCTTGTTTAATCTAAGAAAAAGTGCACTTTTGGTTAATAGTCTCGGATTTCTGTTTTAATTACTACTCTATGAATAGTTCTGGATGAACATACCAATTATAAAGTGAAATGCTTCTTAAAAAATAAATCTTACGTAATCATCATAGTATTATCAAAAATAGAGATACCTGGTCTGACAATTTCAAGATCATAGTTGATATAGAGAACTTTATTTCATTCATAGTGGTGTTCATTAAATTTATCATTCGATCGAAATATTCAAATAACGAGCAATAGATTCAAATTTACGACGTTGAATAATCTGGAGTTTTATGTTTTACCTGGAGTATCTCGTATAGCTTAATCTCTATGGTAACGAATGGTTAGGTAGGTAATCTTGTGTTCTAGTCGGAGTATTGATTGAACAAGAATCACTATCACTAGCGCTTCTTTAGACCTTGCATACCCTGTATACAAATTGATTTCAGTACTGACGGCGCTATATAATCTCTTTAGATATCTTCCCCCGTAATTGTCATCTTGATGATCAGATTTGTACAAATTGTATGTAGTTGCATTATTGTAAGGCTCAAATCGTTTGGAAATAAATATTCGAATGCTCGAATAAGGGAGTGAAAGGAATGCTGGTGCTTGGCGAGATTGATGCTTCGATTGTTTAAGCACTTGAATGGTATCAAATACATACAGAGTTAACGTAGTTCATGGCATATCATAGCCTTTATATATATATATATATATATATATATATATATATATATATATATATATATATATATATATATATATATATATATATAATGCTTGTTACTTCATCATAGGGAAATTTACTGATTTACAGTGAAGGGTAATGATATAATGTGATGACCATTTGTCGCATTGCATACGTCTTAGACACTTAGTTATTCATGTATTGACTTTCATTCGCTCTTACTCATTAACCCTTGGTACATCACACGTCTTGGAATGGGATTGTTATCAGGTGTTTATCAAAGAAATCTCTGTCGACTTAAATATTCAAGAGAACAATAGCTTAAGGATGAGAGTCGTCAAGCTTTCTACAGAATTTCTTCTCCCTGATGAATTCCAACCTACGACATCAATACCTGACTCGTTGAAATACCTGCTGATCAATAGACACGAATTTACATTCCCAGAAAGGACAAAGGGCAACTGGAAAATCTACCGCTTTTACCAAAGAAATCCTTTTCAATATCCTGTATAATGTTTGAATGAATTTTCAGTTTTTAAGTCCCCGGCAGTATTTTTTAAGGCAAAGGAATGCATTAATTTCGCTTGATTTAAGTGTAGATCAGCGACTCTGCACTACCTTAACTTCTCTTAATATTGCCATAAAATGAGATACCCGCTTTTCAGCGTTGTTTTAAATCATAGAAAGTGAAATTGGTTTTCTTCAACCCGAAACTTGCCAATTAAATTCCTGCAAATCGATTATCTATAACGTGTAAATATTTAATGTGATCTCAAATATTTGTTTATACGTGTCCAGCTAAAAAGCTTGAAGAATTCAGATGAACTTGCAGGATATTGAACAAAACGTTGTCGACGACAATACAAGTATTGTGTAATATGTTTACATATGCCCAGGAAGATATTCTCGTTTGTGTCGAGGTTGTTGATAATGCTTGTTATAACTCGGGTGTTGGATATGTAGCGCGAGGTGAGAGAGTTAGGTAAAAGGAGGAGGTTCCTGTACACTAGAAACGCGCCAGCTGCCTTTTGTTCTCGTACAAAGGAAAACGAAAGCTCCATAGTCCTATCATAGATTTTATAGAACTGAAAGAGAAATGTCAACATATAAACAGGCACCAGTATTGAATATCAATGCAGCCCATTTTGAAAGGAAAACATTAAGTGGCGATCGATACGACCAGATGATCTATTTGTTGATTTTTTCCCATGTATAATAATCTATGACATAGTTTAATGGTAGACTGGACATCTCATTGTATCCATTTAAAATGATGCATCGAATGGATGAACAAATGACAGGGCGACATTGTCTTTACAATGATTTACAATTGTATGTCACAGGAAGGAAAACTGACGAGAAAACTAACGTCTGGGTTGAGTTTCCTGTATCAAATAAATGACATTTAAACAGCCAAAACAATCAGATTTGTATCTTAGATGTCTTTAGCGATTTATTCATACCCGTTCTGTATTATTTCAAGGTAGAATATAGAGTCTTGCGTGACATTTGCTGGGTGTTAGATCAATAACTGCTATGTGTATGCCGTTAAAGTAACAGTCGACTACTTCATCAAGAGATACACGACAGATTATGCGTATTCATTTATCTGCCGTTCATGAATTATCAGGATTTTCCTGGTACTTCATTAATTTAATGATTAAAGATACGAGTAGAAGTCATTCCAGTTCATTATCTAGAAGGGTTTTGATAAACGATTATTTTTTTCCAGTGCTCTAGGTCATTGATTAGAGGTTACAGATCAGAGATTGATTGCCCTTTGAGTTTGAGGCAAGCTCTTTGCTTACAACTAATATATACGTGAATAAGCATTCTACACTTGTATTGTAACACAGTCACGTTTACAATACACAATGTTTACCCTTCTCATATACCATGTACGTAATATAGTATATTTGTTAAACTGAATGAAAGTTTGTGGTGGTGTTCAACGATTCTAGACTCATTAAAGTTATCTTTTTATGTTTTTCAGAAATTGACAAATTAAAAAACGAAAATATGGACGACAGCTACGATGATGGTAAATATTGTTTTTGTCCTTTCATTCGTTTGTAAAGATGGCTTATATTTACTTAATAACGTAGGAATGGTTAAAGTAACGTTTTCAATCTGCATGGGTCTGTGACCGTTTGTGAATGTGTGAAGCAGTCAGGCATGGGCAGATGTTACAAGATCAAATCTTGTGTTTAGTGCTGCCTCTGAAACTTTACCGTTCGTTGGCAATATCTGATTGGCTATCACCTAGCAACACTATAAACAATAGAAATATGCAGATAGGCTGCGATTGATTTGGTTGTCCAAGTCATGTTATGCACCTGTATAATCCTCCCACATTCACCTGACGGAGCTTGACGCATGCACACCTGGTGGAAGTCTCGATCACTTGGGGCATTTAATGACGGTTTTATTGGGGGAAAGTGAGCTTGCTGTTGTAAATCATGCATGTAAGAGGATACAGCAAGCTGCTGTGTTATCAAAACCGGGCCGATATCTGGCCATCCTTGTCGTGTACAGGTGAAAGCCAGTGACATTTAACAACCAGGTGAGTAGATAACTGATAAACCACATGTTCTTTATTTTGCCAGTTCATCTTAATATTTATGAAAGGTCATGTGAGTGTATCTTTATAAGCTCTAGATGTATACATTTAAATTTTGTGTTTTATTTTCCTGTTTCCATTTATATGTTTAATATAGAGGAATACTATTCTAAATTCTAATCTACTGAAACATTGCCCCAAGCATTCCAAGTGGATCAGGATAGCCTATACTTGGGTCTCACTTACTGCTATTAAACTGGTCTTAAGTAAATAAAATATATATATAGACAAGGTAAAATTATGTTTAAACAAATTCATGTGTGGGTTTACATACTGGGTTTTAAGTATATCATTTTCCTACCGTATTTGAGCTTTTGTCAACAACATTGTGATCTTGGTTTGAGTAAAGTAGTTGGGGGTTTTTTTCATCCAGAAGATTCCATTCAGGTGCTTATACATGAATGTAGTGTTCTGTTTGTGTTTTCATTCCAAGTGATTGGTACTGTTTGATAGATATTTTCATGAAAAAAAAAAAGAAATTTAGGAAATGCTTTTTGACAAACAGATACTTTAATGACATAGCATATATTTGATAAAAGGAAATTTTAAAGAATTGTAGGTAAATACATTGTTTGAATAATGCAGTACACTTTTTTTTCATTTTAATTTCGCCTCTTTATTAAGTGCCTGACACGCGTAATATGTTTAGCCAATCAAATTTTTCTCATTGTAATGTGACATAACACACTAAGCATTGATGTGTTATTAAGGAAAATTCTACTAAAAGTTATTTATTGGGCATAATAATGCCTTTTATTAGGCTTTATATGTAAGATATGAAAATCGTGCATTTGTGTTTGACATTTAATTTTATCAAGTAAATCAAATAGAAAAGTGATGCCTTGTGGAAGTGTCAGTGTAACATTTAGTAAAAGTTACACTGACACTTCACAAGGTATAACTTTCCATTGTGATAACATCTGAGGTTATAAAAATATATTTTGTCATTATATCATAGAATGATAGATGTAACAGTTTAAAATTTTCTAAAAGTCACATTTTATTTCAAACCATTGAAGGATCAGTAAAACTGGTTGAAGCTAGTGTTAAAAGCTCTGGCTGTCTGAAGGGAGGTGCTGATTTGATGAAATTCAGCTTTTTGACCATGATTTTATATGTTACCTTAATTAAATTTTCTCAATGGGTTGTAAAAAATAAAGAGTGATTTGAAATAAAGATGAAATATTAGCAGGTAATCTTAAACATAAATTTATTTTTAAAAGCAAAAGAAACATTTTCATTTAAAGCAAAATTAATGTAATATAAAAATTGCAGGGAGTATGAAACGTCCCCATGATGAGGATGATTATGATGATGGAGACAACAAAAGGAGGAGGAGAGACGGGGGTCCAAAAGTAGAACTCCGCTTTCTTCTTGCTAGCAAGGTAGGCTCCTATTTCACGATCGTAATCATTATTGGAACCACACAGGATTGGAGTTCTATACAGGAAGCAAATTTACTTTTTCCTCTTCACTTGCCATTTGGGCTAGATAGATACAAAATTTTTAGTAATTTGTCTGCCCTAAATAGAGAGTGTCAAGCAAACGGATTTGCAACATCTTTTCAAACACTTTTTCCTCAAAAGTTCTTAATCACATTTTAAACTGAAAATATACAGATATCTAATTAAGAAAGTGCTGTTCTGTCTCATAACAAACATGTTCCCACACGTCAGAAATTTACATAGTTGATCAGATCAGTTGCCCACATGCTCACTAGCCTAACAGTCTTCACTGGCGTATGATTCAACCAACCAGATGGAAAAGTTCCTAGTCATAAGCTAGTAGGTTATTGCTGATTTCAAACCACCCTGCTACATTTTTGAGACTTCTTTCCCATGCAGTGCATTGATGGTCATCTGTCGGTTGTTTTTAATAATTTGTGATTCTGCTCACACTATTGTCTTAATTTGCTACTCTGTAGGATAGCTGTAGGTATATGTGTACATGAATCATTTACGATTTTGTCCTTTCATACTGCAAGGTCAAGAAACCAGGGAATAGCCATATTCTTTCATTCATTTTATGAAATCTGATATCTACATGTAAATATGATACATACATCTTAGATCTTGCATCTTTCCTGGAAGTTTTATCATGGGAATAGAACATAAAAGATGATCAGTGGTGTAATCCATTTCTGATTGAATGGCAGTTATTCAGTGATTTATGAACATACAAGTGAGTTGGAGACCATATCAAATTGTTGTTTGCAGTATCCTGTTGCTTCTCAGTATTTACATAAGGATTATTGCTGTTTCACAGTTATCAATATTACACTATGCTTTTACAAAGTAAACAGTTTAATATATTTTAAGGAGGCAATAAGGCAGTGATTGGTAGCATATATTGCTACCTGTGATAGGTAACATTCATTGTAACCTCCACTAGGACGAATAATTACAGTAGAGGATTTGTTGGGTTGCCCAATTACAGTCATTCTGACTTGAAATATCAGAGTGTTATTGATTATTTGACAGTAGATGAAGTGTGTTGACAGACTGATGGGATTGTTCTCTTTGACATAAAATCATTAACCACTAAACAAGGGGAAATTAACAATTCATATCACCTTTACATTATGGCGAATGGTATTAAAATGTCCATATTGTGGATTCATATGTCTATTGATCATACTAATGAAATGAATGACCAAGGGATATTTTTGTTTGATTTTTTTGTGTCATTGTCTTGAAAAGATCTTGCCTCATTGATTTAAAGATACTTCAGAATTTTATTACAGTAACTTGATCATAGATAACTGAAATTTTTTTTGTTAGTCAAAATGATTCTTAAGACTTAGTTTGAATGTTTAAAAGGTTTGAAGAGAGGTTTTGTAAACTTACTAATACAAACTATTTTTCTTGGTTGTTTGTATAGGTATTGAATCAATTACACATGCGATATCTTTCTGGTTATCTAATTGTATGGGGTACTGTCTAGATGCAATGTTCGAAATTAGCAGTCATCCAGTCGTCAAAAACAACCTGAAATCTCTTAGGCAACCTAAAATTTCAGTAACTATTATGGAGGTCGTCCAAATTTTCTTTGAATTTGCCAGTTTGATGACCCATAATGTTTTGCCAATTTCAAACCCTGTAGATGTAATCTTACAGTAAAAGTAATCAATTGGTCAGTGGTTATTACTGTATTGAATTTTAGAAGTATCTTGAAGGATAAAAATGGTCCAATTTGCACTTCCTTCAGAACTGCATAGTTGCCATAGTACATTACAATAAACTTCATGTGATGGCAATTTCATCTGTTTTGATATTGTATCTAGAATTTTAAAAATTTAGAAAAAAATTAATGTTTATTGGATTTACTTGCTGAAGAAAAATGATTTTAATAAGCAGCCAACACAGTCCTTTAATGAACAAACATTAAAGGAATTTTTACACTTAGTAATTCCATGTGACTTGTGCTACTTATAAGAGTTTTGCTATCTTGCCATAAAGGCATTTTTAAATTTTTTTTTCTTTCTTTTTTTTTTTTTTTTTTTAAGTTCAAAACCTGTAGTGGCACTTTCATGAAATATGCAATTGAAATTGCAGTCATTAGGAAGGTTTCTGGATCATTTGTTTTGTAAATATTCTTTGATGGCAGATGAAAGTGGGACATGGTGTTTTTTGAGGCATAGTTTCTATTATTCTTAGTTCTAGAAAATCGAATATAAACTTTTTTAAGTTGAGGCTAAGATAGCATTGGATTAAGCACTTTAATTATTAATTTATTTGGAAGAAAGTCTTAATATACAGTATTTATACTCTGAAAAGTAACTTCATGTACTTTTCTATCAAATCTGAACTTTCATGATGTAAAACCACAACACATGATCAACTTAAACCTTCACAATTTATACTAGTTAATTTCTCTTCGGTTGTCATTTACAGAATGCTGGAGCCATCATTGGAAAAGGGGGAAGCAACATCAAAAGGTTGAGACAAGATGTATGTATAGACACCTCATTAAATATTCTGTAATATTATGAAAATGTAATGTCCTAAAGATGGTCTGGTCCTCTCTGAAAGGGTCTTACTCTTGATATCAGAATGGTCCAGTGGTCCTCTTCCTATCACAGAATGTCCCTTAGATACCTCAGAGATGAATTTTGAACATAGTTGTCTTATATAGTACATGATTTTAAAAGATTTAATTGACAATTTACATTCATTGATACTATTGCTTATAAATTACCAGGACCTTTCCCATTGATTTTTACTGGAAATGAAATATCTTGTTTATTCCATGTCTTGTATGCCTTATATTCTGCTGACAAATATCTTTATTTCCACAGAGCCACATCAGTATTGAAGTTGATTGATATAAATATATTTAAAGTACCTTACTTTCCACTCTTTCATTGAAGGTCATGGAACAAATTTGATTTAACATTAATTTAGAAAATTTCTAGTAATTGTTTTACTCCAGCATTGGTAATGTAATTTATTTGTAAACATATGATACCCAAATTTGCCTTGGTAGAACATTAAATATCATGCCTTCAAAGATTGAGTAACTACAGTTCTGATAATGATAAAACCTTGTTTGTCATAATGTCCATGTAACTCATGCTATGTCACTTTTTTCTCCAAATTCCCGGTCTGGCCCATTATCACACCCTGTTTGTACGAACAATTTCGTACGCATATCCGAATTGAAACCACCAATGACCTTGTCTCGGAATCTCCAATGGTCTGACCCTACCCATGATGCAGTTTAAAGCCAGCGTTACAGTTCCCGACTCCACAAGCCCCGAACGGTATGCTCCTGATTAAAGATTTACACGTAAACAGTTGTTTTTCAACATTATCATACTAGTGTCATGAACTCCTAGGCTATCATACAACTAGTGTATCTATTCACACTCTATTTTATCAAAAAGGATTTGTAAATTTTCTGGGCAGGTTCACATCAGTTATTGCATGATCTTTGCATAAGGTCTTAAATGCTTGCTCTTGATAAAGTACTAACCTTGAAATAACATGAAATTTAACTATGTTGATCTTCATAATTTAATTGCTTTGTAAAATTTCTATCATGCAATGACTTGATAATGAAATTTTTAAATACAGTTTGATATTTTTCTGCAGTTACGTCATTTAAAGCAACAGGGATTGTGCAGCATTTAGTATCCTGAAATTTACCTTGAGTAGCTTTATCTCACAAAACTGAAATTTTCATTTATTTCCACAAAAATTTGCTTCATCTTATTCCATTTTCTCTTTGATTCTAGAAAATATTAAATCGTTTAATGTGTATTTTCTGTCACTGCTGTAGAAAAAATTACAAAACAAACAGTAAACCAGTATTCATTTATAACAATAAATTTTTGTGAATTCCAGATCCGAAATTAATTTGTGGTATTTTACATTTTAAATTAACTAATTCCTGGAATTAGACTTGATGCCTAACAACTTGTTTAGAAACTGTTTCTGGCCTATCCTATGTAATGAGATGTTACTTTACATCTTGTATTTTAAAACTACTGTTTAAAAGAAGACAGTAGATGATAATACCTTCATCAAAATTGGGACTTCATTTTGTACAATCCCTGTTGTATTTCAAGCACTTTTTACAATAAATATGATGTTCTTTGTTATTGTTTCTACATGACTGGGAGGGGGTTATATAGATTTTGTGCCAGTTATGTCTTTTGTGTGATTTGGGCACTTTCTAAAATTTTGGTAGCAGCTCTCTATTTGTAGAGGGTATACTTGTTAGAGCTTTTAAAAGAAATCTGTCCAATCGCTAACACTCATGCTTCTTACTCTTAGGAGTTTTGCAGTGATGTAAAATTACTGTTGACCCTTTGCTTACTTGGTTACCATGTGTGTTGGCATATTATTTCACTCTTGGAAAATTTGTAATTCCTCACCAAGTCCAAAGCCTAATTCATTCAGATATTTAGTCAAAGTGTCCACATTCCTACCATATTATCCATCATCTAGCTTACTTTGTTGAAAAAGTTAAGAAAGATAACTGCTATTTTCAATCAGATGCACATAATTTTATAATATTTCTGTACATTTTATTGATACACAGTAAGTATTTTTGTATGATAGGCAAATATATTTTATCTAATTCTTGAAAATTTTATTTCTTGTGTTTGCTTGTATCTCCTTCAATTTTAAAAAACTTTACCTGCTTATTAAATATACATATAATTGAAATGATAAGACAGTAAATATGGCCCTTATCTATGATATTACCTTGTAGAAAATATCTTGAATTTTTGGAATGCCAAGGCCTTTATGTTTATCCTATAAAACTGTATTTTGGTTATTTTATAGCGTCTTAACAATCGGTGCTTGTCTGGGAAATGCTCTTGATTGTGTCTTGGATGTCATCCCTAAATTAGAAGATGTAAGTGTGACTGTTTTGAATTAGTCTTTAATAAAAATGTAACGAGAATTTTGTGATACATTTATGAAGATAAGTTTTTTCAAAATGATTTTACATTGCCTTTTGAAATAAATACAGATACTTAAGTAGTTTGGAGTTTTTGATATGTACAAAAAGGTATAAGTAGACCCACGTCTGACTTTTTCAGTATAAGAATTACCGTGATGATGATTTTGATTGTGAAATGAGGCTCCTTGTACATCAGAGTCAAGCAGGATGTATCATTGGAAGAGCAGGGTTCAAAATCAAAGAACTACGTGAAGTAAGTGGTAAATTAATACACTGATCAAGTACACAAATCACTCAAGTTAGGTGAAAAACCGTGAACTATGTCACAAAAACACAATGTAATACAAATTATAACACTGTACATATTATTAGGAGAATGTATTATAAAACATATGTAAGCACTGTCATTGAATTAGAAGTTCAGGATCAAACTCTTTACATTACAGAAAACTGGATCTCAAATCAAGGTTTACTCACAGTGTTGTCCTGAATCAACGGAAAGAGTTGTTGCCATTGGTGGTAAACCTAAGGTGGTTGTGGATACTATTGAAACGATTCATGAGCTTCTCCAAACTGTAAGTATTTTGTCATGTAATTAATACTTTATTGAGTTGAGATTATTTCCATTTTAGTAAATATCACATTTTCATGCGACAAAAAAAAAAAAACAAAGAAAAAATAAGGGGGGAAAAGGTAAAACACCACAGTGTATATTTAATCTGTTTGTATCATGCTTTACCCACTTTTTATGATTCTTTCCACTTTACTCTTGTTCAAAACAAGCTTAATATATTCAAGAACTTAAGTAGCCAAAAGGAAGTTGTTTGTCAATTTAGTCATACTGGTTAGTAGCATCACTATATTGTAATACATTTCTATCAGTAACACATTGCTATCTTTACAGGCCCCACCTAAAGGCCCTAGTCAACCATATGATCCCCTGTACTGGGATGAGTTTATGGTACCAGAATATGGTGGATACTCTTCATCTGAAGGGGGACGTGGTAAAGGTGGTCCACGTGGTGCACCTCCAGGAGGCCGTATGGGTGGCATGGGAGGAGGAATGGGTGGAATGAGAGGAGGAAGGTAATGCAACCTATTTATTAAATGTGACAAAAATAGACAATGATAATTGAAAATTCTTAACGAAAATTATTCTTGAGTGAAGACAATGCAACATAATCTATTTGAGATTTTTACTGAAAATGTTGTTTCTGTTTCAGAGGTGGAATGGGAGGACGAGGTGGTGGAGGTGGTATGGGTGGTAGAGGAGGTGGTATGAGAGGAGGCAGTGGAGGTGGAAGAAGTGGTGGAGGAGGATTTGGAGGTGGAAACAGATTTGGGGGAGGAGGTGGAGGTGGTGGTGGTGGATTTGGAAACCGCAGAGGAGGTGGACAAGGAGGAGGAATGAGGTAATGAAATATAAGTAATCTTGATTTGCCAACATGATAATCATTGCATTAGTTCTATACTTCAATTTTTCGCAGTCAAAGGGACCATAGGAATACTTTCTGATATCGGTATTTCGAGATATCTGAGATTTGACTTGATGTCTATAAATAGGGGATGTGTTTACAAATAAGATATGCCATAGTAATAATTATAAATATAGAACATATATACCTTTTAAATTTGTGCACCATATGCTTTTTGACAACTTATGTCTCTTCAGTGATGCTATATGAGACTTACCAGTATTGATTGATATTATTATTAATTTCAGTAATTTTCAAGATGGAATTTTACATTAAGATTAAAAAACCAGCAAGGATAATGTCTTTTTCATCACATATCTCTTTGACTCTAAGAAACTATCTGTAAGGCTTTTTTTTTTTTTTTTTCCATAGTTGTTCATTATTACATTTCAATATCAGACTTACTTGAACTTCCTTTCAACTTACTATAATTTGTAATGTTTAATTTCATCAGTACTGTACTTAATTCAGACTTCAAGCATCATAATTGAATAACTGTTATTACATAAAACAAAATATGCAAAATTGATGGTATTAAATTTCTAATAATGAAAAAAGAGAAAATAGCAATGGCCTTTTGTACTATTCACTGTATAAGTCCCACAGTATGTGCTGACATGGTCAAGTAATCTTGCTATGCTCCCTGTCAAACATCTAGAGGAATACACGAGCTAATACATGTCAATACGAATACAAACTATGAAATAAACTTGATAAATTAGAACTTCCCAAGATGAAAATATACTCAAGATAAGCATAGTATCTTACATATTGCTATTCAACGCATTTGAGGTAAAAGTAATAGTGTTGTGTAGGAACAAATTAAAAACTGGCATTTGACATTAAGATAACCCTAGTATTCAAGATAATGAAGTTTGACTACATGTGTATTTTGATGTTATGTTTGAAATGTTGCATGCTTGCTTCTCTATTGTTCTATTTTGGCATGAATATCTGTTTGTATTAATTGAAATGGCATGAAAATCTTTATGTATTTATTAATTGGCATAATCATTAACAGGGCTCACACTGGAACCAAAAATTGCATTGAAAAATTATAGTGTAAAATGAAAGCAGAGGTGCTGGATTTTTTAAATTAGTATGTAGCATGTGCTGTATTTTCAAAAAAAAATCGTGTCCCATTTTGGGAAAAAAAAATGTTTCAAAATGTTGCAAATGCAGTGGGCAGTGTGAACCCTGATATAAATGAAAGAGAGAGGAATAAGACACTGAAGATATGGTCACTAATATCGTAGGGATTCATGACCAGTATCCACTGGAGCATCTGGTTGACTCCTGCTTTTCATTTTTCAGGAGAGGAGGATTTGGCGATGATTATGATTTTCACATGGGGTAAGCAAGTTCCAGCTGCAGCATACACTCCAAGTCTCAATCATAACAATAGCATTTCATCATGTTGTCTGTATCTTCTCTCTTGAACTGGTCTAAATTGAAATAATGTTTGAATTGTTTGTTATAGAAGCTGTTCTGTGTACGAGTAACCCTTGAGAGATATTACCATCATCTTGTGGGTTTTATGCTGTAATGTCCTTGTTATATATATATATATATATATATATATATATATATATACATAAATGTAGATGTATCTTGACATTTTCCACTTTTTTTTACTCTGACTTGTGATGTTTTGATTTTGACTTTTCATATGACATTAATTTTGGATGTTTTGAGCTTTGAGTTTTTCATTTTCTGCATTTCCTTGAATTCTTTCATACCACTCAAGACCGACATTTCATTGCTGACAGTTTGAGACATTCACTTTGCATGATCCTGACAACACATTTCCTGTGATTGCTTTTAACTATATGTGTTGTCTTAAGGATTTCTCTAGTCTATAGGATACATCTTGATGAGAGTTTTTCATGTTCATGGGGAATATGTGACATTTACTTCCTTTGACCGTGACAGCATATTGCTCGATTTAAGTGTACAATACTGATTCCATTTACAACTTTACTTTAGTGCAACATTCATGCCCTTGACATATATCTTTTCTTTATATGTTGGAATTTTTTATTTTCAGACAAGGAGGAGGCGGAGGTTTCGGAGGTGGAAACTATGGTGGAGGAGGAGGAATGGGCGGTGGAAATATGGGAGGTGGAGGTGGTAATTTCGGCAGTGGAGGAGGAGGAATGGGTGGTGGAAACATGGGAGGTGGTGGAGGTAAGATTATAGGAAATTCGAATATGTAGAAATACTAGTAATAATAACATAGTTGTTACATTGCAAATAGGTTTTAAACATCAAAGGATATATCTTAGAAACAGATTTTAAACAGTTTAAACCAGAATTAAACTTACATTAGTAAATCTTGTTATCTTGTCGGTAACCTGTCTTTCATTTGAGAGTTACAACCAAGGCCCTCTGTCATGTAGAACATCCCATTACAATAAACAGTGATATTTATGTCTCGTTTATATGATTTAGGGATTACAAAGACATCTGAGATAAGTCAGTTATGATACTGGCAGAACATGTTTTAGAGTTTTCTGAGATACCAGATGGGCTCTTGTCAGAAACACAATATAAAGACTTCTTTATGATCCAAATATCAAACAGAGAAGTCATAACTGTGAGTGATATATTGAATCTGAGGTATTGTGTAACATTCTGGTGGAAGTAAATCTTTTGAATGTCTGTTAGTCTGTAGCATTTTTAAAGAGATTTAGAATTATGGTTTGAAAGGCATTGTGTGTTTAATGCACATGTAGCTGCTTCTCTGACAAAGCGTTATCTTTATATTCTCGAAGTTTCAGACTGAAAAATGCAGTTATAAATTCTTGTTAGAGAATTCATACCTTTACATGGTCTTGACATTTTGGCAGATGTAACAATAGCTTTGTGTGAAATAAGAAGTACTGTCTGTTAGAAATGTAACAATAAATCTCATGATTTGATACATGATTCTAAACAACAATATGATACGTATAATGTTTAAAAGGTGAAGAAGAAATCAGAATTATTATTTATTGCATTGGTTTCATGAAGTATCTAAAAATGTTCTTTGAGAAAAAAGACATGCATTCAACTTAGAGTGGAAATTAGTTACAAATCTGGGCACAAAAATATATTTACTGGTAGATGATTTATTCCGTTTTGGAGTGGTTCTTTTTTACATGAATTATTCTGAAATGTGTATATATCATGAAAAGTGTTACAAATAAAACAATATCAATGCCATATCATTTAAGCTTCTTCCTGTATCAATATCATATCATGGCCTCTGTATCATGGTAACTTGTATTTCCACATATCCTTACATCCCTACCATCAATTGACCTGTATCATAATGTCGAGATTTGAACTAGTTAAATCTGGTGAACTGTGATGAGTAATGTCTCGTTCGTATGATTTCATCAGGATTACACAAAGACATCTGAGTTCACTTGATATAAAAAAAATTATCAAGAAAACTTGCTATTTCACTCCTTAATGTCATGACCTGTTCTGTGGTTTTCACCTTTTCCTCTCCTTCCTGATTTGATTTTCAAAGAATTCTTTCTAGATTCAAAAAATGTTTCAATTTAGGATGATAGTTTTCACCATTTAATGTTTATTTTTATTTCTCAGAATGAATGATTATTTTGTTTTCTGTCAGGCAAAGAACTACTAATCTAGCATTAAAAATCTTAAACTATTGATACTTAAGTGATCCGAAAAGTATCATTTAAATTTATCATTCCTGTCATAAAATTTATAATGTTTTGTCAAGATAAGGTTTTAATGATTATCAGATGTTAAAATCTAGTGTGTAACTCACTTCACGATATCCTCGACTCGTGACCAAGAAGTCCCAGGTTCCACTCTGGCTTTGGGCACATCGCTGCACTTTCAGATGAGACCATAAAAGCCAAGGTCCAGTGTCACATTACTCGTGGCACATAAAGGATCCCTCTCTGCTTTGGGAGTGTATGTTTCAAAGATGTAAATTTCTCTGCAATGCATCAGGCAAACGCATATATGTGAAATACTCATGAAGTGAAGTAAAACAGTACCAGTTCTCGGTGTCATTCCCATTGTAAAGAAAAGTAGAGTTTTGCTGAGATGTGGAGTTGGTGTATGAATAATTGATTATCAAGGTGGAAAACCTAGTTTAATAACTGCTTCAAGTATAATCTTTGTCATTTTGTTATCATTGTTCATTTCGTCTGACGACTTCTGATGTCACTGATTGCAGGATTTGGGGGAGATAATTTTGGTAATGATAACTACGGTGGTGGGGATAGTTATGATGATGGCTATGACCAGTATGGAGGTATGCAGAACTTCGCTCAGGACAATGCTGTAAGTCTTTGTAATGTTTGCTTTTTTCATCACTATCCTGCTTAGAAAAGAATCTGATTTTGACATTAAGACTTACTTCGACTTAAAATGCTCCGATCTTGCGTGCTAAAACGTTACTCATCCTTTCATCCCAAAAATCCTTAATTAATGTTTTTAAAGAAAAGGTTTTGTTTGATACCGAGAAAACTCATTTCTTTAAAGCAACAGCTCTAATGGCACCTCAGGAAGAACTGCCTTATGTTGAGTATTCTCAAGACAGCAATATCTGTGGCATGGTACAAATGACCTCTTTATACAAAATACAAAAACACGTAAATCGAGATGCCGATTCCTATTCATCTTAACACTGGAGTTAATACATTCTTATATCACCAAGAAAAGGGAAAAGAAAATTGATTTCCTTTCGTATGAACTTTCTTGACGACTTAAGAAGATTTGTCTTATACAACCTGCTTAGCATATGATGAAATGAAGTGATCTGGAGTCTTTTAGTCAGTACTTTCAGATTATTCAAAGGTTAAGTGTCCTCTACTGCAGATCTTAGCACCAGTAAATCTTTGTAAAATTTATTTCATTGTGTACTAGTTCATTCTAAATAAAAAAGATAATGATGATGACCTTGACCCAGACTTGATATGACCTCTGTGATGATGACCTCTCTAAGCATTTCTGAATGATATTCCCTATTTCCAAAGATCTGCAGCTCCAAGTCTCTCACGGGTTAAACCGTTTGCCCAATGAGTTCATCTCTTGCCTGAGTGATAACCTAGCAATGATTCCTTGCACAACCAACCCAGCCTCTCTTCTCATTCAACTTGATTTAAGCAACATCTCATGTTATCTGTTATTTAGAATTTCCATCTTCTGTCGACAGGGTGGTATGGGTCAGATGTTTGATGGAAACTCAAATTCAACCCAAGTTACAATTCCTAAAGATGTAAGTCTAAAAGATTTTGGCAGGTTATTGTTGACTTAATATATTTGCATTGAAAATTAAATTATATATTCAAGTATTATTATTATTGTTTTTGGAATATAACATAATACTGCTAAGTCAACAATTTTCATGCTTGAATCTATTTTGTTGCCTGTTCGTTCATTCTTAAAGTTATCTTTCTATAAGTTCTTAGATTGTTATTTCTCACATTAATCTTTATGCATCGACAAAATTTTCCAAGCTTTCGGTTGTCCATTCTAAATTGATTCCAAGCTTTTGATCAGTAAGGTCAAAATTTCCCAGGGAAGAATTTAGCCAATTGATACTTAGATATCTTCCCTTTATACCCACAGCTTGCTGGTGCCATAATTGGCAAGGGGGGCACTCGTATCCAAGAAATCAGACGTCAGTCTAATGCCCAGATTGTAATTGATGAGGCCCTCCCAGGGTCAAATGACCGAATTATCACCATCACAGGCTCGGATGAACAGATACAAAATGCACAGTATCTTCTTCAGATGAGGTAAGAGAGGTTACCTTGGCAATGGTTCCAAGTTCTAGCAAGGGGTCAAGGTCATCATGTCGCAAGGAGGTAGTTTGTAAACACTCCAGTTAGCTTATCACAAATATTCACATTTTAATGAACTGTAACTGGATAACCCAGCAAGCTGCCTCTTTGGTGACAATCACTTATAGATTGCTTGAGTGTAGTTGGTTATTCTGAGAATTTTAATTCCTGTTACAGCGGGGATACCGGCAGGGATATGGTAACTACTAGGTGATTGAGGTAAGTCATGTACCAACACTGTCACTTGTGTTAAACTGTTATGTTTCAGTCATATGGAATCAATACACAAGTTCGTGTAGAAATCTGACTCTCAGTATTTGATTAAGCTGTAATAACATTCTTAGGTAATAATATATTTGTTTTTGTGAGTCATTAGTTTGCCAGAAATTGAATTAGTGACAGATAATTTCTGGTTGTAATATTTTGTCATATGACACGACTAATGAGATGACTCTGTACTTGTTACAATGGTAATCTGATTACTATTAATAAGTGCAAACTGTGATCACACATTTGTTAGGTTTCATGTTCACCTATGGTATAGATTCCACCTGTCCAATTCACCTTGCCTAGCCAGCTGTTGTCTATCCATACATGTATTGATTTTTTCTGCTCATACAGATTTAATGAGCTTTTATCAATCATATTAAAACCTTCCAGTATACAGAGCTTCAGTAAATGACTCTGTACCTTAACAGATGTACAGTGTTTGAGTAGCATTCAACACTGTGTTTGTGTTGATAAATCTAGAATGCTTTTGGCACACACTATAGGGCTTTCATCTTACCCTCCTCCTGCCTACTGAACATCAGTTTTGATATAGAAGAAAGGGGAAAGGACAAGACAAAAGCCCAATTGACATGCTAATGGTAATGATTTATAATAGGACAATGGATAAAGATGTTTGCAATATTTCTAGGACAAGAAATGTGTTGACTATATTTTGTGTGTTCTTCTTACCATAGCAACACAAGTAGTCACATTTTTTATTTATTTTATATGCAATATGTATGCCCCTAGACGTACAAGTCTCTAGTTGTATTTGTCAGGTATTTTAAAAAGTTATTTCTTTGTTCTATTTCACTCGCACCAGTTATCTGAGCATTGAATGAAATGCCTTGTTACTTTTTAAATGACACTTGTTTTCTGTCAGTATTTTCAATACATTGTATACTCTTACTTAGCTTTACTCAACTGCTAGTCAATAATAACTGAAATTTGATCAATGGCATGGTTAGCTCTCCCTGGTGGAAAATATATAGGCTTGAGCATAAAGGTGTGATATTGCTGGGTGGACTGGATGATAATCAATGTTGGAGTTGAATGCTTTTGTAACACCCTGTAGTGTGTGATTGCCAGGGTGTATTGAGTATGAGGTTCATTAAATATGCATGTGCTGAGATAGATTGGTATTGAGTGCTGACAGATAGTGGTCAGTTGTTGGTAGGAACTGGTCAGGAAGACAACAGGGACAAGTACAGGTATAGTGCATGATTGTACTCACGTATTGAAAATTAATACAAAAATATACTGTACATTTCTTGAACTTTCATTAAATTTAACCACAAAATATAACTTTTTCTCTCTATTGAGCATGTAAATTTAACAATTAATGACCTCTATTACATTGCAAAATGGGGTTTAATTGAGAATCCAGTTTGCTTTTTCTTTTCAATGATGTTATATTGACTCATTGCTCGTCCCCTCAGGACTTTCTTTCTTGGTATATTCCTCTTTATAATACCGAAGCATGAATGAAATAGAGAAAAGTTAACATAGCATGGGAAATTTTCCTCGCATATTAACATTAGAATTAGAATGATAACTACTAAGCTAGTTCTGTGAGGGTTTTGGTCGTCTTGTATCAGCTTGTTACGCTCCATACATGTGATGCTTACACAATTGCTTAGAATGGTGATGGGATGCTTATATTAACCAACCTTGTTCAGTCTGGAAGACTAGTGATTTTGTTGTTGTATAGAATCAAAGTAACAATAAATCACAGTCTTCTCTGACAGTGCACGGCAATGCAGCTTTACTAATCCTAGAAATAGCATGGCTTGGCCTGTAGAAGCTTAAGCACTCTGCCTTTTCACATCTCCATAGACTGTCCATCATCTTGCAGGGAAGTTCAGTCTTCTGTCAGAATCTTGTATTTATGCAGTTCAGGTTAGTAATGTCAGAGGACTTAAATTACTCTTATGGGTTCTTACGTTAAAGTCTTCGTATCTAGTTTAGGTTTGTATTGGCATGATTTGCAGTCAGTAGTTGCTGGGATTTGGTGGTGGTGTAACGACGTCAACTTTGATATCCTTAGAATGACTGGTTTCATAAATTCCCTGGTCAGTTAGTCGAGTCGTTTCTTTCATATCCACCGTCTTTCTGGAAGAAAATAGAGATGGTTAGATTTTAATACAAATTAGGATATTTAGTGTGCTTGATTTACAATGAGTAACTGCTCTGTATGTGTATACAATGTTGGGTTAGATGATACATGACGGGAATAGTTCTCTAAATGCCGATATTTATTAGCAGCTATAATTAGTGACTGATCATGAACTAGCTGCAAAATTTGTCTGTTGTGAATTTCAGACTGCAAGGTTTCACTGATACCAAGTTATATTTTCTCATGTGTATTTGCTGCCGTTTGAAACATTTTGTGTTTCATAAATAGATGACCATAAGTGCATACATGAAGAAATGTAATTTTTTCAGTCAAGTAGATAATAAATATTTGAATATTTGCCTATGGCAGATGATTTATATATCTATACATTTCATTTTCAGTGTTAAGCAGTTTAAAGGAGGAAAGTAGACAACTGTAGGATGTCCAGATTATAAACATTGTTTATCCATTTAAATCGTGTCATGTATTGCAGCCTACTCATGAAGTCATCGTAAATCATGTCTCATTTTTAATCAATTCACTTTATTGTACTAGTGTTGTAATAGTTAATAATGATGGTCCAGACAGAAGTACCAAGAAATGAAGACCAGGACAAATTGGAGTGAGAAAGACGTTGACAATTTATTTTAAATCGTGTTATAGTTCAGTCAGAGTCATTGTATGGACTAGTTATGTGATTTCTGTTCATCATTATTTTGAGACTTCATTTCATCTTCAACAGAATATTGTTGAAGTTTGTTATGTCTTCATAGAACTGAGTTTTATCATCTTCATGTTTTATACTTGCCCAATTATTAATGCATCATAAAATTATAATACCAAACTTTTTTGTTGCCTTTGATTTCTAAAGATTATCTCTTTGTGATGTAAACATATTGCATCTCCGTGACTCTTGTTCCCAGCAACATAACTTGTTCCCAGCAACAATGTTATGTAAGAAACTGTAATAGCATACAAGAAAGGTCCAGACAAATCAACATAGAACCAAACCAGAAAGTCATGATGTCTATTGTATGTGTACACTGCGAAGTGCGATCAAGAAGTTTGAAATTCTTGTGTAATAATAAACCTTTGGAGACCGACCCTTAGACTAGAGAGTATCAAATGAAGACCTAATTTCAATTTTAAGGAACCAAAAAACACATTAATTGTTCACTGTTATTTATAACGGTAAACTAGTACACTCCACGTGAGCTTGACATTTTGTTGTATTGGCCAGAGTCGAAACTTAAAACCTACACGACAAACCCACAGTAATAATTAGCCACGTTGTCTGAATTCTGCATAATTTGAACCATCATCGTATGTTTTGGCAGATGTACATATCATCAAACTACCGTTAATTACAAGCAACGTGTTCCTGAAAGTATTGATTTATTATGCAGAAGATAAAAATTCGTCCAGTGTCACGTGATACGTAAACTTGAAGAATAATTATAGTCCCTACAGAGATGAAAAGAAATGCGATCTTGAGTTTTGATAACAGGGGAGTCAGGTTGTACTACATACAGTTTTATAAATAAGCGAATCAAGATTTTCCCTTTGAACACCCATTTTATTAAAAAAAATATTTGTTCTGAAGGACATGTCAAATTGGGACGTTCTACGCATGTCAACGTATAACTTGAGAAAGACGATAAATATGTCTAAATAGTTACCTGCATTGTTTACGTCTCGGGCCTCGGTGAGCTGTTGTGGCCACTCGTCCTCTTGCGTTAACCTTTCATGCTTTCGACATTTTCAGAACTGCTATATGGATTCTGACAAATTAGATACGATAAATTACTTAAGGCAACAATAGTATAAAAATTCCCGGTTGAGTATTTTTGCATGCAGTAAAGATCCACCCTACCTAAATCTCTCTTCAACTTGCGGACGACCTGGATGTTTATGCCTCCGGATCGATAGGTCGGGGCATACGGTTTTTGTCCCGCCTGTCTGTCTGTTGCCATCTTTAACCTTCGCCAGAACTTTTGAAACGTGAGAGATTGAGACTTAATATTTGGCATGCGTACTCCACGAATAAAGCCCTTTCAAATTACACCAAAGTTATTGACCTCGTTAAGCCGGTGTGGCCTAGTGGATAAGGTGATCGAGAGGTCCCGGGGTCGACTCCCGCCCTGGGCATACCGGTGTTGTGTCTTTCGGATGAGGCAGTAAAAACCGAGGTCCCGGTGCACGTAAAAGATCCGTCACTGCTTCGGGTGGGTCCGTTGCATAGGTCTAAATTTGTATGCAATGCATTAGGCAGTTGCTGTCGCCATATACGTGAAATAATCGTGGAGTGACGTAAAACAATAATCAATCATTATTGATCTCGTAACCTTTGACCTAAATTTCAAAAACTGGCATTAGTAAAAAAAATTTTAATCGTAAAAGACGAGGCTTTCATATTACATAAGACGGTGGGGCCTAGGCTAGTGGATGAGGTGATCGAGAGGTCCCGGGTTCGTGGGCTGGGCGCACCGGTCTTCTGTCTTTCGGATGAGACAGTAAAAACCGAGGTCCCGTGGCACGTAAAAAATCCCTCACTGCTTTGGATGGGTCCGTTGCAAAGTTCTGGATTTCTATGCAATTCATCAGGCAGATGCCGTCACCATATACATGAAATAATCGTGGAGTGACGTAAAACATTCGATCAATTCATATTTTATATTCCTAGTGGCAAGACCTTTCCGTCGTTACGACAATTTTTTACTGACCTACATTTAAAAAGCTTGAACATTGTTTATAACTTTTGAATGGTATTAGACGGGACTTTCAAGTTTCACATGCGTATTTCCATGGGGTGGGTGCAATCAAGATTTAGGAAATTGCAAAATTTGGATTTTGCTGCCGTCAGGGGCATTCGTGTTTAATACAATATCTTGGTTTTATTGTACAAAAGATCCGAGATTTCCTCTGTAATTGAGATAGGTGGGAGCCAGCCTTGACAGTAAAATGATGGACGTCGGACGACTTATAATCAGGAGAGGAATGGAAATGTCTTCTAGACCTGGACAGGGTAACATTCGATACCATTGTTATGTTTGACACGGGATGTTTATCAGAAAAAAAAACTCGAAGTATCACTGTTGGCCGGATTGCAAAGAATTCCGGTCTATAGATTGGCGGTGTCTGGCCGTCAACATTTTGTTATGTTTCTGCTTGAAGCAAAATCTTAGCAACTGGAGGAGTACAAACATAATACTTCACATATAGGTTCTTTAATTATGACCAGATCTTTAATGACTTTTGACCTAGTGATCTTGGACTTTGACTTTAAACAAACTGACTGTATCTTTTGAATAAATAGGGATAGAGCTTTGATATTTCACGCAGGTTCTTTATGACCAGAGCTTTCATTTGATACTATGATTAAACCTAGTTTCGAAGTTGTTTTGCAATCCGGCTATACCGTCTTTGGCGGTACTTCTTTATTTCACTCTGGGTACATGCCATCCAGCTCGACAATTTTATTGCAAAATGAACACCGTAGGCGGATCTAGAAATTTTTGAAAGGGGGACTAATGATTTGCACTGTTCGGTCTGGACAGGAAAGGGGGTATTGCAGTCCTAAGCATGGTCTAAAATGACCTTATTTTGGTAAAATGTTCCTACCAAAAGGGGGGGAGGGGTTGTTACAACACCCTCTAAAGATATCTATGAACCTAACCTTTGCCTGAACATACCTATCTATCTTAAGCCGATAGAGATGAGGGGTTTGACTGCCGCTGTGGACACAGGTGTTCTGGGTTTCGAATGAGTCGGTAAAAACCGAGGCTTTGTATCACGGTAGGCGTGGTGTGTAAAAAAATCCCTCCGTTGCTTCGGAAGAATCCGTTGCAAATTAAAAATTTGTATGTGATGCATCAGGCAGGTACCGTTCATATATAGGTGAAATAATGGTAGAGTGACGTTAAACAATAAATCATTTCTATCGCAGGCCCAACCGTCTACTCGGAGACTCTTAATCCACTTAAACTTTCCGGTCAGGTCTAAAATGAAAGTAGGAACATAGTTGGCACCTAATATTTAATATGCGGGGATTATATATATACTAGTATTTTGTATTGTTTATTAATCAAAAGCTGTACAGCTTATAGATATACATTGTACAATATATAAAACTCAACAATAATATAATATAATGTCAAGGTCAACGCAATACATAGAAATATCACAATAAACTTATATAAATTTTTATATGGAATATAGTAGACATAATACATGTATAATATATAGCTATGAAATTTAACTTATAGTACTTCTTATTTTAAAAGCATTATTTAAAAATTTACCAAAATTACAAAGTTCCTTGGTATTACCAGAACTTAAAAGTTGAACTAGTTTGAAGACGGAAGGTCTTCTATAATAATAATTCTTCAAATATTTAATTCTTAAATTTTCAAAAGCGGGACATTTGAGAATAAAATGGAACTCGTCCTCTATATCTAATTTACAAATATTACAAGTACGTCTTTCAATAGGTATATTTTTTATAGCGCCCAGTTTCAATATTCAAACAATGCGAAGAAAGGCGTAATCTGCTGATAATTTTCTTATATTGCATAAAAATAGGTTTGGTCAAATACGGCTGTAATGTTACATGATCAATAATGTGTTTATATAAAGAACATTTCGATGAAGCGTTTATTTCAGATATAATAGACTGCTTATGTATATCAACGAGACGTTGCTTCACTTCCGTTAAAATGTAATTGTCGTCAAAAATACATTGATTTGACCAATATTCACCAAGACCAATTTCTGTTAAAATTCTTTTTACATTAGATAACCAGTTTGTGCAGTTGGGTTTAAGAAATAGTTCTTTATAGTAAAAATCAACACATGACTTGAGAATACAATTTTCAGTACGTAAAAGTTTTAACCAATATTTAACCATTCTGAGTTTTATACAAATCATAGGAACCCTACCCAACTCTGCATATACCATAGCATTTGGTGTTGATCTTTTTACCCCTAGGATACTTTTACAATAATCTAAATGTACCTTCTCTATATCTTGAGCTGCATGTAAACCCCAAATTTCACTCCCATAATATGATATACTAGAAACATATGTGTCAAATAATGATAAAAGAGTATTGTGATTAAAACCCATTTCGTTACATTTTTCATCTCTTTTCTGCACTGCAATGACAGTTGCTTTTGGGTTTTATTAGATTTTCCGTTATAATTAAACACAATGCCTAGAATAACAAAATTCATTCACAATTTCAATTTTTTCTCGCTTATAAAACCAACACTCTTGAGGTTCAACAATACCTCCATTTCTAAAAACAATAATTTTTGTTTTTGCCACATTAACTGTTAATGACCACAGTTTTAGATAACTTGGGGGGGGGGGGGGCTCATGAGTATGGTTCGGTAGTCCTGTGAATGAAGTGTACCAACTCAAAAAATCTGTGAAAGTAATTTTTGAAAGTCCTGTGATTAAAATGATTAAATGACGGGGGAAGGGGGGGGGGGGTCTGTAAATTTAACTTTGGAGAAAATATTACACCAGCCTCATCCGAATGATACGGATGTTTTTATGGGACAGTTGTATACGTACAAGCTTAGCTTTTAAAAAAGCTTAGAATGCAAACCCTGTAGCATTTTTAATTGCGAGGAAAATGGTACTTGTGGGTCAGTTTAAAATGAAGACCCTTTCGTATGATGTTAGCTAGGTTGTTGTCTAAATAATAGTTAATACCTCCTTTCTAATGTTTATTTATGTTTAGACTTGGGTTAGGAAAGCTGACCATATTCGTCGGGATGACATTTCGTACAGTTAGACATGGAAGAAATCATACAAAGTACGCAGTACTTGCTCCACCAACTTCAACACCTAAAGAACACGAACTCCCCGTCGAGGCCTCTTGTGTCCAAATAATCGCCGGGGAAGTTTGCATAAGTACAAAGAATGTTACAAACTGCGCAGTAATTGCTACACCAATTAAACTGCTAGAAATCCTTGATACTCCGCCTTCATTTACTCGGAACTTTTCGAGATTTTCTATAGCCAGATAATGTACATACGCTAAAAGGTACGAACATCTAAATAGTATTACGCGGGAAAATTATGTTGGATTATTCCACTGCTGCCGTGGGAAAAGTTACACGAATGTTGATTTCCAAAATATGAATATCCTTCATATTTATACATGTTTATGTGGCATCCACTAATTTATCTAGAAATAAGTATTTTAAAGTATTTTTTTTAATTTTTAGAATACATTGCATGTAAGATTTATTTATCATTTATATGCATTCACTAAAGAAAATCACCCCAAGTCATAATGTCTATCCTATTAAAATCTCTATCCTCATATACTCCTCTCTGCGTTTGAAAGTACGGTAAATACTATTCGTGTGGAACGCTTAACTGTAACATTGATCTAGTATTGAGCATTGCCTTTGAAAGCAAGGGTATTCTTCTTCATTCCTTTTCCTTTTAAGCGCAATAGAAATATCGATGTCATGGACAATACAAAACTTATACTATCTGACCTCGTAAAGTAAAGCAACTACTTTTTGGAGGCTATGTTTTCCCAGCATGCAGCATAATCATGTCGCACATGCGCATTTCCAGAGTAGATATCAACGTAATATGCAAACCCCCGACCGGGGTTTGCAATAAACTGTGTATTTAAAAAAATCACCTTTTTTAACGGTCAATATATCCTCGTCACCGATGTTAGATGACTGAATGTCGGACTTTTCCGTATTTACCGTATTGTTGCCAAGCAATACGAAGACCAAGATTCTTTTTTCAGTTAAACTCGTTTTCATGTTAACATTATAATTTTTTTGAGGGTGGATATCGATTTCACCCATCCGGTCCACTTAATTCAGTTCGCGGTAGTCTCTAAATAATTACATATATTTGGATAAACCGCATATTTGATTTTACTGGTATATCGAATTTGTTCCCTTCATACAAAATATATTTATTGTGCAATATCAAAATAAGGTACGAATGAATTAAAACTTTTTTATCTAAATCGATGAGGTCTATTCTCGCATTATAATGAACTGCCATTGTGAAGTGCGTCTTCTAGTGTGATAAACGAACTTGTGGACGAACAGACAGAAAACCGTATTGCCTTTGGCATAGAAATGTGCAAAAGGATTAGAAAATCAACACGTCTCGGAGGGAGCATATGCCTTCCAGATCTACATATCAAGCTTAAATTACAGTTTCCTTTGCAATGAAACTGTTGTCAGTGCAATATCGCATAAAAGTGCCAGTGGCAGGACCTTTCAGAGAAAGGGTAACACGAATTGTTTTCTTTGGTTTCGTGTGGATTACAACAGAAACGATCAAAATATTGTTAAACTCTCTGGATTTAGAGTTTAACCTTTTTATTACTTATGTTTTGCACTTTAAAATTGAAAAGTTTGACAGAGTAGTGAAAGAGCCAAAACAAGATTTTATTTTGGTACTTTTCTTCACAGTGATACATTATTCCTGCATGTAGCCTTTGGGGTGCCTGTGTACAGGGAGCTGCATCAGACCAGTCCCTCACGTTTCTACATTATTATGTAAGAATGGGATGCCTGTTTATAGGGAGGTGTATGATACTAGTACCTGATGTTCCTACATTATTCCTGTAAGTATGGGGTGCATGTGTGTAGGGAGGTGTATGATACTAGTTTCTGATATTTCTACATTATTCCGGTAAGTATGGAATGCTTGTGTGTAGGGGGGTCATTCTAATTTTTTTGTGTAAATCGTGTCCCTTACGATTCCTCGGTGTATTATAAAATTCAAGTTGAATTTGAAAGCCAGGGATTTATGAATTGAGTTAGTTTTTATCAATTATTTCATATTTTAACAAAAATATACATTTTAAACGTCAGTATAAGCATATGATAGACATGTCTTTTACGCTGGCTCACAGAATTGAATATGTCCCGATGCAACATTTGTTGAGTTTTCATTGTATTTAAATATGTAACGCACTCAAATAATAATGTTTCTAACCCATATTTCTCACAAAAGATGTTTATTATTAAAGAAAATTATACATATACACGAAGAACAGGGATATTTCTTGATAGAAATTAATATATTCGTGTGTCCCTCGTTTAGATGTCATTTCAGTAATAACGATTTACATACTAAATATATCGGCCAAAGTTCGAGTTATCGCTCCTATCATTTTGTGGATATGACGTCAAACTAGATGTAGAGACGCGGGAAAAGTACGAATGATGAAGGACAATATACATTTTCCCTTTAAACATTGTTGATTGATTGTCAAGACGAAGGAAATCAAGTCTGGTGGTACACATGGAAAAATAGAAGAGTGGAAAAAGAGAAAAAGGGTGCCTCTGGAGAAATGGTGAAAAAGGTAGTATTAATGACTGTAAAAGAAAAAGATTTCGGCACAGCAGGGGTCTTGATAGAAAACACAAGTGAAGACTTACAAAAAAGCATGTAGACACATATTCAACATTCGTCATCAATATAGCATGATAAAGAGTCTTAGAGAGAAAATCACAGAGGAAGAGACAATTATACATATTGATTTTTCTGAAAACTTCAATTGCAAGTACCGGGTACTTTGAGGAAATACAGAGTATGCATTTTGGGGCCTCGCAACGGCAAATCTCCCTACATACGGGGATTTTTTTTTTACACCAAAAGGTCAAGCCAAACTTTCTGCACTGTTTCTGATTGTTTGCAACATGGCCCATCTGCTATCTGTGCTCATTTGGAACCAATTCTTCAAGTATTGAAAACTGACGTAAACAAATTACATTTCATAAGTGATGGCCCAACCACTCAATATCGGAACAAACAAAATTTCTATTTGCTGTCTAAACTTATTTACGAGTTTGGATTTTCTGGAAAGTTTCTGAACTGGAATCCTTAATCCCAAAAGATCTCACTGCCTTGCCACAGACAATGAAAATTCATCAGGTAAATATTTGATTTTCTAACATTCATTTTGATATTTCGATTTGTCGTAATTATAATTAAATGCCTGTTATCAGTGTTCTCGAGATTCTTTGCAAAGATATATCTATACAATACAATACAATATTTCTCATTTCTTTCAGGTTTTGGTTGATCATCAATACACCACACATTCACGAGTGCTGTCTTGTTTTTGCAAACATCCTGGTTTATGTGCGTGCTACGCACCTACAGAATACAAATTTACATGTCAAACTTCCTGTGCTCCTGAAGAGGTATTTAGGATCTCATTGCTCTTATAATTGTAGCGCTCATATGTCGAGCAAACTGGAAATTCCAGTGAGACAAGTGCATCAGAAGAGGTATAAGCTTTGTTCTTTTATTCAACTTCTGCATAATTAATTTTTATTACAAATTAACAATATCATATTTTGGAATAAGGTACTAACTATGCTTATGAAATTCATTTGATTTTTATAATTGCAGTCGTCAGCAAGATCCCCGAAAACACTTATATCCCAATCGAATGTGTAGACGAAAGTCTAATTGGTAAATATTGTGTTACTGTATATGACGCTGTACCTTATCGAGGCGTTATAGCAGATGTGGATGATGACGAAGAAGTAGAGGTAAATGTAATGCACAAGATTGGACGCAACCGTTATTTTGGTCAGGTATGGAAGACATTCTTTGGTACAAAAAGTCCGATGTTATCACTCTGTTGGATACTGCACCCCGTCCGGTGACAGGAAGACACCAAGAAATTGATTCCGAAGTGTGGTGCTTAATTGAGGCAAAACTTGACCTTTGACGTATTCATTGCATAAAGGAATTATGTTGAATTCAGTGTTGCTTACCTATTCAGTTGGTATGACATTCAACTTTAAAACTTTCTTAAAACATTTACTATATTGATGAATTTTTGAAAATGGTGTTTTAGATTTTAACGAAGTTTATGAATTTACAATGTTTACTTGAAATAATGAAATTGAATTAAATATTCATTAAAAAATTAAGTTTTTGTTTATTTTGTCTTTTCAGTCATTTCCGTTACGTTTCCAGTCATTACCGTAATCAAATGTCATTTCCGTAATTTGCACAATTTTTGCTGATAATTATTTCAAATAGAATTATTTATTTTTTTAGAGCTTGTCTGACAATAAATTGTACATGGGTTCAAATGAAAATGTTAACTTTTATCAAGATTAGCGCAATCGGTCTTTATGGTTAGATTTCAAAATTGCAAAAATTCGAGACTTTTCACTTTTATACTATCTTATGAATATATATTAAGTCTTGTTGTCAAAAACCTAAGTATAAAAGGTTTAATTAGTTATGACTCCTCATTAGATTTCATTCATTAAAGTTACAGTATTCTGGGTATTTAAATTTGCAGATTATTTTTTGAAAAACTGAGGTGTTACGGAAATGACATTGAAATACATACAGTCTGGTTCATGACACCAAAACTCGAAAATGAAGGGTTGCTTATCGCTGCCAAATACTTCACATTCCCTTATGACATTCATACAATATAAATTAAGCCATACTTCTCCTAAATTGAATAATTATTTTTTCTAGTTTTATTTGTTGAAATTGTGATATATTATTGGAATGACACGTGAAGGTGTATGATACTAGTACCTGATGTTCCTACATTATTCCTGTAAGTATGCGATGACTGTGTGTAGGGAGGTGTATGGTACTAGTACTTGATGTTTCTACATTATTCATGTAAGTATGGAATGTGTATGTATGGAGAGGTGTATGATACTAGACCCTTCTCTTCTACATTATTCCTGTCAGTATGGGATGCCAGTGTGTATAGAGGTGTATGATACTAGTCTCTTTCTCTTTCTACATTATTCCTGTCAGTATGGGATGCCAATGTGTAGAGAGGTGTATGATACTAGTCCCTTTCTCTTTCTACATTATTCCAGTCAGTATGGGATGTCAGTGTGTAGAGAGGTGTGTGATAGTAGTCCCTTTCTCCTTCTACATTCCTGTCATTATGGGATGTCAGTGTGTAGGGAGGTGTATGATACTAGTCCCTTCTCTTTCTACATTATTCCAGTCAGTATCGGATGCCAGTGTGTAGAGAGGTGTATGATACTAGTCCCTTCTCTTTCTACATTATTCCTGTCAGTATGGGATGCCAGTGTGTAGAGCGGTGTGTGATACTAGTCCCTTTCTCTTTCTACATTATTCCAGTCAGTATGGGATGTCAGTGTGTAGAGAGGTGTGTGATAGTAGTCCCTTTCTCTTTCTACATTATTCCTGTCAGTATGGGATGTCAGTGTGTAGGGAGGGGTATGATACTAGTCCCTTCTCTTTCTACATTATTCCAGTCAGTATGGGATGCCAGTGTGTAGAGAGGTGTATGATACTAGTCCCTTCTCTTTCTACATTATTCCGGTCAGTATGGGATGTCAGTGTGTAGGGAGGTGTATGGTACTAGTCCCTTCTCTTTCTACATTATTCCAGTCAGTATGGGATGCCTGTCTGTAGAGAGGTGTGTGATACTAGTCCTTTCTCTTTCTACATTATTCCTGTCAGTATGGGATGCCAGTGTGTAGAGAGGTGTGTGATACTAGTCCCTTCTCTATCTACATTATTCCTGTCAGTATGGGATGTCAGTGTGTAGGGAGGTGTATGATACTAGTCCTTTCTCTTTCTACATTATTCCAGTCAGTATGGGATGTCATTGTGTAGAGAGGTGTGTGATACTACCGATAGTCCCTTTCTCTTTCTACATTATTCCAGTCAGTATGGGATGTCAGTGTGTAGAGAGGTGTGTGATACTAGTCCCTTTCTCTTTCTACATTATTCCAGACAGTATGGGATGTCAGTGTGTAGAGCGGTGTATGATACTAGTCCCTTCTCTTTCTTCATTATTCCTGTCAGCATGGGATGTCAATGTCTAGAGAGGTGTATGATACTAGTCCCTTCTCTTTCTACATTATTCCGGTCAGTATGGAATGTCAGTGTGTAGGGAGGTGTATTATACTAGTCCCTTCTCTTTCTACATTATTCCAGTCAGTATGGGATGCCTGTCTGTAGAGAGGTGTGTGATACTAGTCCCTTCTCTTTCTACATTATTCCTGTCAGTATGGGATGCCAGTGTGTAGAGAGGTGTGTGATATTAGTCCCTTCTCTTTCTACATTATTCCTGTCAGTATGGGATGTCAGTGTGTAGGGAGGTGTGTGATACTAGTCCCTTTCTCTTTCTACATTATTCCAGACAGTATGGGATGTCAGTGTGTAGAGCGGTGTATGATACTAGTCCCTTCCCTTTTTACATTATTCCTGTCAGTATGGGATGCCAGTGTGTAGAGAGGTGTATGATACTAGTCCCTTCTCTTTCTACATTATTCCGGTCAGTATGGGATGTCAGTGTGTAGGGAGGTGTATGGTACTAGTCCCTTCTCTTTCTACATTATTCCAGTCAGTATGGGATGCCTGTCTGTAGAGAGGTGTATGATACTAGTCCCTTCTCTTTCTACATTATTCCGGTCAGTATGGGATGTCAGTGTGTAGGGAGGTGTATGGTACTAGTCCCTTCTCTTTCTACATTATTCCAGTCAGTATGGGATGCCTGTCTGTAGAGAGGTGTGTGATACTAGTCCTTTCTCTTTCTACATTATTCCTGTCAGTATGGGATGCCAGTGTGTAGAGAGGTGTGTGATACTAGTCCCTTCTCTATCTACATTATTCCTGTCATTATGGGATGTCAGTGTGTAGGGAGGTGTATGATACTAGTCCTTTCTCTTTCTACATTATTCCAGTCAGTATGGGATGTCAGTGTGTAGAGAGGTGTGTGATACTACCGATAGTCCCTTTCTCTTTCTTCATTATTCCAGTCAGTATGGGATGTCAGTGTGTAGAGAGGTGTGTGATACTAGTCCCTTTCTCTTTCTACATTATTCCAGACAGTATGGGATGCCAGTGTGTAGAGCGGTGTTTGATACTAGTCCCTTCTCTTTCTTCATTATTCCTGTCAGCATGGGATGTCAATGTCTAGAGAGGTGTATGATACTAGTCCCTTCTCTTTCTACATTATTCCGGTCAGTATGGAATGTCAGTGTGTAGGGAGGTGTATTATACTAGTCCCTTCTCTTTCTACATTATTCCAGTCAGTATGGGATGCCTGTCTGTAGAGAGGTGTGTGATACTAGTCCCTTCTCTTTCTACATTATTCCTGTCAGTATGGGATGCCAGTGTGTAGAGAGGTGTGTGATATTAGTCCCTTCTCTTTCTACATCATTCCTGTCAGTATGGGATGTCAGTGTGTAGGGAGGTGTATGATACTAGTCCCTTTCTCTTTCTACATTATTCCAGACAGTATGGGATGTCAGTGTGTAGAGCGGTGTATGATACTAGTCCCTTCCCTTTTTACATTATTCTTGTCAGTATGAGATGCCAGTGTGTAGAGAGGTGTATCATACTAGTCTCTTCTCTTTCTACGTTATTCCAATCAGTATGGGATGTCAGTGTGTAGGGAAGTGTATGATACTAGTCCCTTTCTCTTTCTACATTATTCCAGTCAGTATGGGATGCCAGTGTGTAGAGCTGTGTGTGATACTAGTCCCTTCTCTTTCTACATTATTCCAGTCAGTATGGGATGACAGTGTGTACAGAGGTGTGTGATAGTAGTCCCTTTCTCTTTCTACTTTATTCCAGTCAGTATGGGATGTCAGTGTGTTGGGAGGTGTATGATACTAGTCCCTTCTCTTTCTACATTATTCCTGTCAGTATGGGATGCCAATGTGTAGAGAGGTGTATGATACTAGTCCCTTTCTCTTTCTACATTATTCCAGTCAGTATGGGATGACATTGTGTACAGAGGTGTGTGATACTAGTCCCTTTCTCTTTCTACTTTATTCCAGTCAGTATGGGATGTCAGTGTGTTGGGAGGTGTATGATACTAGTCCCTTCTCTTTCTACATTATTCCTGTCAGTATGGGATGTCAATGTGTAGGGAGGTGAATGATACTAGTCCCTTCTCTATCCACATTATTCCAGTCAGTATGGGATGCCAGTGTGTAGAGAGGTGTATGATACTAGTCCCTTCTCTTTCTACATTATTCCAGTCAGTATGAGATGCCATTGTAGAGAGGTGTATGATACTAGTCTCTTCTCTTTCTACGTTATTCCAATCAGTATGGGCTGCCTGTGTGTAGGGAAGTGTATGATACTAGTCCTTTCTCTTTCTACATTATTCCTGTCAGTATGGGATGTCAGTGTGTAGGGAGGTGTATGATACTACTCCCTTCTCTTTCTACATTATTCCAGTCATTATGGGATGCCAGTGTGTAGAGAGGTGTGTGATACTAGTCCCTTTCACTTTCTACATTATTCCAGTCAGTATGGAATGTCAGTGTGTAGAGAGGTTTATGATACTAGTCCCTTCTCTTTCTATATTATTCCAGTCAGTATGAGATGCCTGTGTGTAGGGAGGTGTATGATACTAGTCCCTTCTCTTGTACATTATTCCTGTCAGTATGGGATGTCAGAGTGTAGAGAGGTGTATGATACTAGTCCCTTTCTCTTTCTATATTATTTCAGTCAGTATGGGATGTCAGTGTGTAGAGAGGTGTGTGATACTACCGATAGTCCCTTTCTCTTTCTACATTATTCCAGTCAGTATGGGATGTCAGTGTGTAGAGAGGTGTGTGATACTAGTCTCTTTCTCTTTCTACATTATTCCAGACAGTATGCGATGTCAATGTCTAGAGAGGTGTATGATACCAGTCCCTTTTCTTTCTACATTATTCCAGTCACTATGGAATGTCAGTGTGTAGGGAGGTGTATTATACTAGTCCCTTCTCTTTCTACATTATTCCAGTCAGTATGGGATGCCAGTGTGTAGAGAGGTCCCTTCTCTTTTTACATTATTCCAGTCAGTGTGGGATGCCTGTTTGTAGAGAGGTGTGTGATACTAGTCCTTTTCACTTTGTACATTATTCCAGCCAGTATGGGACGTCAGTGTGTAGAGAGGTTTATGATACTAGTCCCTTCTCTTTCTATATTATTCCAGTCAGTATGAGATGCCAGTGTGTAGAGAGGTGTATGATACTAGTCCCTTCTCTTTCTACATAATTCCAGTCAGTATGGGATGCCTGTGTGTAGAGAGATGTGTGATACTAGTCCCTTTCACTTTCTACATGATTCCAGTCAGTATGGGATGTCAGTGTGTAGAGAGGTTTATGATACTAGTCTCTTCTCTTTCTATATTATGCCAGGCAGTATGAGATGCCAGTGTGTAGAGAGGTGTATGATATTACTCCCTTTCTCTTTCTATATTATTCCAGTCAGTATGAGATGCCAGGGTGTAGAGAGGTGTGTGATACTACTCCTTTCTCTTTCTACATTATTCCAGTCAGTATGGGATGTCAGTGTGTAGAGAGGTGTGTGATACTACCGATAGTACCTTTCTCTTTCTACATTATTCCAGTCAGTATGGGATGCCAGTGTGTAGAGAGGTGTGTGATACTAGTCCCTTCTCTTTCTACATTAATTTTGTCAGTATCGGATGTCAGTGTGTAGAGAGGTGTGTTATACTAGTCCGTTTCTCTTTCTACATTATTCCAGACAGTATGGGATGTCAGTGTGTAGAGCGGTGTATGATACTAGTCCCTTCTCTTTCTTCATTATTCCTGTCAGTATTGGATGTCAATGTGTAGAGAGGTGTATGATACTAGTCCCTTCTCTTTCTATATTATTTCAGTCAGTATGGGATGTCAGTGTGTAGAGAGGTGTATGATACTAGTCCCTTCTCTTTCTACATTATTCCTGTCAGTATGGGATGTCAGTGTGTAGAGAGGTGTATGATACTAGTCCCGTCTCTTCTACATTATTCCTGTCAGTATGGTATGTCAGTGTGTAGAGAGGTGTATGACACTAGTCCCTTCTCTTTCTTCATTATTCCTATCAGTATGGGATGTCAATGTCTAGAGAGGTGTATGATACCAGTCCCTTTTCTTTCTACATTATTCCAGTCACTATGGAATGTCAGTGTGTAGGGAGGTGTATTATACTAGTCCCTTCTCTTTCTACATTATTCCAGTCAGTATGGGATGCCAGTGTGTAGAGAGGTCCCTTCTCTTTCTACATTATTCCAGTCAGTGTGGGATGCCTGTTTGTAGAGAGGTGTGTGATACTAGTCCCTTTCACTTTGTACATTATTCCAGCCAGTATGGGACGTCAGTGTGTAGAGAGGTTTATGATACTAGTCCCTTCTCTTTCTATATTATTCCAGTCAGTATGAGATGCCAGTGTGTAGAGAGGTGTATGATACTAGTCCCTTCTCTTTCTACATAATTCCAGTCAGTATGGGATGCCTGTGTGTAGAGAGATGTGTGATACTAGTCCCTTTCACTTTCTACATGATTCCAGTCAGTATGGGATGTCAGTGTGTAGAGGGGTTTATGATACTAGTCTCTTCTCTTTCTATATTATGCCAGGCAGTATGAGATGCCAGTGTGTAGAGAGGTGTATGATATTACTCCCTTTCTCTTTCTATATTATTCCAGTCAGTATGAGATGCCAGGGTGTAGAGAGGTGTGTGATACTACTCCTTTCTCTTTCTACATTATTCCAGTCAGTATGGGATGTCAGTGTGTAGAGAGGTGTGTGATACTACCGATAGTACCTTTCTCTTTCTACATTATTCCAGTCAGTATGGGATGTCAGTGTGTAGAGAGGTGTGTGATACTAGTCCCTTCTCTTTCTACATTAATTTTGTCAGTATCGGATGTCAGTGTGTAGAGAGGTGTGTGATACTAGTCCGTTTCTCTTTCTACATTATTCCAGACAGTATGGGATGTCAGTGTGTAGAGCGGTGTATGATACTAGTCCCTTCTCTTTCTTCATTATTCCTGTCAGTATTGGATGTCAATGTGTAGAGAGGTGTATGATACTAGTCCCTTCTCTTTCTATATTATTTCAGTCAGTATGGGATGTCAGTGTGTAGAGAGGTGTATGATACTAGTCCCTTCTCTTTCTACATTATTCCTGTCAGTATGGGATGTCAGTGTGTAGAGAGGTGTATGATACTAGTCCCGTCTCTTCTACATTATTCCTGTCAGTATGGTATGTCAGTGTGTAGAGAGGTGTATGACACTAGTCCCTTCTCTTTCTTCATTATTCCTATCAGTATGGGATGTCAATGTCTAGAGAGGTGTATGATACCAGTCCCTTTTCTTTCTACATTATTCCAGTCACTATGGAATGTCAGTGTGTAGGGAGGTGTATTATACTAGTCCCTTCTCTTTCTACATTATTCCAGTCAGTATGGGATGCCAGTGTGTAGAGAGGTCCCTTCTCTTTCTACATTATTCCAGTCAGTGTGGGATGCCTGTTTGTAGAGAGGTGTGTGATACTAGTCCCTTTCGCCTTGTACATTATTCCAGCCAGTATGGGATGTCAGTGTGTAGAGAGGTTTATGATACTAGTCCCTTCTCTTTCTATATTATTCCAGTCATTATGAGATGCCAGTGTGTAGAGAGGTGTATGATACTAGTCCCTTCTCTTTCTGCATAATTCCAGTCAGTATGGGATGCCTGTGTGTAGAGAGATTTGTGATACTAGTCCCTTTCACTTTCTACATGATTCCAGTCAGTATGGGATCCCATTGTAGAGAGGTGTATGATACTAGTCTCTTCTCTTTCTACGTTATTCCAATCAGTATGGGCTGCCTGTGTGTAGGGAAGTGTATGATACTAGTCCTTTCTCTTTCTACATTATTCCTGTCAGTATGGGATGTCAGTGTGTAGGGAGGTGTATGATACTACTCCCTTCTCTTTCTACATTATTCCAGTCATTATGGGATGCTAGTGTGTAGAGAGGTGTGTGATACTAGTCCCTTTCACTTTCTACATTATTCCAGTCAGTATGGAATGTCAGTGTGTAGAGAGGTTTATGATACTAGTCCCTTCTCTTTCTATATTATTCCAGTCAGTATGAGATGCCTGTGTGTAGGGAGGTGTATGATACTAGTCCCTTCTCTTGTACATTATTCCTGTCAGTATGGGATGTCAGAGTGTAGAGAGGTGTATGATACTAGTCCCTTTCTCTTTCTATATTATTTCAGTCAGTATGGGATGTCAGTGTGTAGAGAGGTGTGTGATACTACCGATAGTCCCTTTCTCTTTCTACATTATTCCAGTCAGTATGGGATGTCAGTGTGTAGAGAGGTGTGTGATACTAGTCCCTTTCTCTTTCTACATTATTCCAGACAGTATGCGATGTCAATGTCTAGAGAGGTGTATGATACCAGTCCCTTTTCTTTCTACATTATTCCAGTCACTATGGAATGTCAGTGTGTAGGGAGGTGTATTATACTAGTCCCTTCTCTTTCTACATTATTCCAGTCAGTATGGGATGCCAGTGTGTAGAGAGGTCCCTTCTCTTTTTACATTATTCCAGTCAGTGTGGGATGCCTGTTTGTAGAGAGGTGTGTGATACTAGTCCTTTTCACTTTGTACATTATTCCAGCCAGTATGGGACGTCAGTGTGTAGAGAGGTTTATGATACTAGTCCCTTCTCTTTCTATATTATTCCAGTCAGTATGAGATGCCAGTGTGTAGAGAGGTGTATGATACTAGTCCCTTCTCTTTCTACATAATTCCAGTCAGTATGGGATGCCTGTGTGTATAGAGATGTGTGATACTAGTCCCTTTCACTTTCTACATGATTCCAGTCAGTATGGGATGTCAGTGTGTAGAGAGGTTTATGATACTAGTCTCTTCTCTTTCTATATTATGCCAGGCAGTATGAGATGCCAGTGTGTAGAGAGGTGTATGATATTACTCCCTTTCTCTTTCTATATTATTCCAGTCAGTATGAGATGCCAGGGTGTAGAGAGGTGTGTGATACTACTCCTTTCTCTTTCTACATTATTCCAGTCAGTATGGGATGTCAGTGTGTAGAGAGGTGTGTGATACTACCGATAGTACCTTTCTCTTTCTACATTATTCCAGTCAGTATGGGATGTCAGTGTGTAGAGAGGTGTGTGATACTAGTCCGTTTCTCTTTCTACATTATTCCAGACAGTATGGGATGTCAGTGTGTAGAGCGGTGTATGATACTAGTCCCTTCTCTTTCTTCATTATTCCTGTCAGTATTGGATGTCAATGTGTAGAGAGGTGTATGATACTAGTCCCTTCTCTTTCTATATTATTTCAGTCAGTATGGGATGTCAGTGTGTAGAGAGGTGTATGATACTAGTCCCTTCTCTTTCTACATTATTCCTGTCAGTATGGGATGTCAGTGTGTAGAGAGGTGTATGATACTAGTCCCGTCTCTTCTACATTATTCCTGTCAGTATGGTATGTCAGTGTGTAGAGAGGTGTATGACACTAGTCCCTTCTCTTTCTTCATTATTCCTATCAGTATGGGATGTCAATGTCTAGAGAGGTGTATGATACCAGTCCCTTTTCTTTCTACATTATTCCAGTCACTATGGAATGTCAGTGTGTAGGGAGGTGTATTATACTAGTCCTTCTCTTTCTACATTATTCCAGTCAGTATGGGATGCCAGTGTGTAGAGAGGTCCCTTCTCTTTCTACATTATTCCAGTCAGTGTGGGATGCCTGTTTGTAGAGAGGTGTGTGATACTAGTCCCTTTCACTTTGTACATTATTCCAGCCAGTATGGGACGTCAGTGTGTAGAGAGGTTTATGATACTAGTCCCTTCTCTTTCTATATTATTCCAGTCAGTATGAGATGCCAGTGTGTAGAGAGGTGTATGATACTAGTCCCTTCTCTTTCTACATAATTCCAGTCAGTATGGGATGCCTGTGTGTAGAGAGATGTGTGATACTAGTCCCTTTCACTTTCTACATGATTCCAGTCAGTATGGGATGTCAGTGTGTAGAGGGGTTTATGATACTAGTCTCTTCTCTTTCTATATTATGCCAGGCAGTATGAGATGCCAGTGTGTAGAGAGGTGTATGATATTACTCCCTTTCTCTTTCTATATTATTCCAGTCAGTATGAGATGCCAGGGTGTAGAGAGGTGTGTGATACTACTCCTTTCTCTTTCTACATTATTCCAGTCAGTATGGGATGTCAGTGTGTAGAGAGGTGTGTGATACTACCGATAGTACCTTTCTCTTTCTACATTATTCCAGTCAGTATGGGATGTCAGTGTGTAGAGAGGTGTGTGATACTAGTCCCTTCTCTTTCTACATTAATTTTGTCAGTATCGGATGTCAGTGTGTAGAGAGGTGTGTGATACTAGTCCGTTTCTCTTTCTACATTATTCCAGACAGTATGGGATGTCAGTGTGTAGAGCGGTGTATGATACTAGTCCCTTCTCTTTCTTCATTATTCCTGTCAGTATTGGATGTCAATGTGTAGAGAGGTGTATGATACTAGTCCCTTCTCTTTCTATATTATTTCAGTCAGTATGGGATGTCAGTGTGTAGAGAGGTGTATGATACTAGTCCCTTCTCTTTCTACATTATTCCTGTCAGTATGGGATGTCAGTGTGTAGAGAGGTGTATGATACTAGTCCCGTCTCTTCTACATTATTCCTGTCAGTATGGTATGTCAGTGTGTAGAGAGGTGTATGACACTAGTCCCTTCTCTTTCTTCATTATTCCTATCAGTATGGGATGTCAATGTCTAGAGAGGTGTATGATACCAGTCCCTTTTCTTTCTACATTATTCCAGTCACTATGGAATGTCAGTGTGTAGGGAGGTGTATTATACTAGTCCCTTCTCTTTCTACATTATTCCAGTCAGTATGGGATGCCAGTGTGTAGAGAGGTCCCTTCTCTTTCTACATTATTCCAGTCAGTGTGGGATGCCTGTTTGTAGAGAGGTGTGTGATACTAGTCCCTTTCGCCTTGTACATTATTCCAGCCAGTATGGGATGTCAGTGTGTAGAGAGGTTTATGATACTAGTCCCTTCTCTTTCTATATTATTCCAGTCATTATGAGATGCCAGTGTGTAGAGAGGTGTATGATACTAGTCCCTTCTCTTTCTGCATAATTCCAGTCAGTATGGGATGCCTGTGTGTAGAGAGATTTGTGATACTAGTCCCTTTCACTTTCTACATGATTCCAGTCAGTATGGGATCCCATTGTAGAGAGGTGTATGATACTAGTCTCTTCTCTTTCTACGTTATTCCAATCAGTATGGGCTGCCTGTGTGTAGGGAAGTGTATGATACTAGTCCTTTCTCTTTCTACATTATTCCTGTCAGTATGGGATGTCAGTGTGTAGGGAGGTGTATGATACTACTCCCTTCTCTTTCTACATTATTCCAGTCATTATGGGATGCCAGTGTGTAGAGAGGTGTGTGATACTAGTCCCTTTCACTTTCTACATTATTCCAGTCAGTATGGAATGTCAGTGTGTAGAGAGGTTTATGATACTAGTCCCTTCTCTTTCTATATTATTCCAGTCAGTATGAGATGCCTGTGTGTAGGGAGGTGTATGATACTAGTCCCTTCTCTTGTACATTATTCCTGTCAGTATGGGATGTCAGAGTGTAGAGAGGTGTATGATACTAGTCCCTTTCTCTTTCTATATTATTTCAGTCAGTATGGGATGTCAGTGTGTAGAGAGGTGTGTGATACTACCGATAGTCCCTTTCTCTTTCTACATTATTCCAGTCAGTATGGGATGTCAGTGTGTAGAGAGGTGTGTGATACTAGTCCCTTTCTCTTTCTACATTATTCCAGACAGTATGCGATGTCAATGTCTAGAGAGGTGTATGATACCAGTCCCTTTTCTTTCTACATTATTCCAGTCACTATGGAATGTCAGTGTGTAGGGAGGTGTATTATACTAGTCCCTTCTCTTTCTACATTATTCCAGTCAGTATGGGATGCCAGTGTGTAGAGAGGTCCCTTCTCTTTTTACATTATTCCAGTCAGTGTGGGATGCCTGTTTGTAGAGAGGTGTGTGATACTAGTCCTTTTCACTTTGTACATTATTCCAGCCAGTATGGGACGTCAGTGTGTAGAGAGGTTTATGATACTAGTCCCTTCTCTTTCTATATTATTCCAGTCAGTATGAGATGCCAGTGTGTAGAGAGGTGTATGATACTAGTCCCTTCTCTTTCTACATAATTCCAGTCAGTATGGGATGCCTGTGTGTATAGAGATGTGTGATACTAGTCCCTTTCACTTTCTACATGATTCCAGTCAGTATGGGATGTCAGTGTGTAGAGAGGTTTATGATACTAGTCTCTTCTCTTTCTATATTATGCCAGGCAGTATGAGATGCCAGTGTGTAGAGAGGTGTATGATATTACTCCCTTTCTCTTTCTATATTATTCCAGTCAGTATGAGATGCCAGGGTGTAGAGAGGTGTGTGATACTACTCCTTTCTCTTTCTACATTATTCCAGTCAGTATGGGATGTCAGTGTGTAGAGAGGTGTGTGATACTACCGATAGTACCTTTCTCTTTCTACATTATTCCAGTCAGTATGGGATGTCAGTGTGTAGAGAGGTGTGTGATACTAGTCCGTTTCTCTTTCTACATTATTCCAGACAGTATGGGATGTCAGTGTGTAGAGCGGTGTATGATACTAGTCCCTTCTCTTTCTTCATTATTCCTGTCAGTATTGGATGTCAATGTGTAGAGAGGTGTATGATACTAGTCCCTTCTCTTTCTATATTATTTCAGTCAGTATGGGATGTCAGTGTGTAGAGAGGTGTATGATACTAGTCCCTTCTCTTTCTACATTATTCCTGTCAGTATGGGATGTCAGTGTGTAGAGAGGTGTATGATACTAGTCCCGTCTCTTCTACATTATTCCTGTCAGTATGGTATGTCAGTGTGTAGAGAGGTGTATGACACTAGTCCCTTCTCTTTCTTCATTATTCCTATCAGTATGGGATGTCAATGTCTAGAGAGGTGTATGATACCAGTCCCTTTTCTTTCTACATTATTCCAGTCACTATGGAATGTCAGTGTGTAGGGAGGTGTATTATACTAGTCCCTTCTCTTTCTACATTATTCCAGTCAGTATGGGATGCCAGTGTGTAGAGAGGTCCCTTCTCTTTCTACATTATTCCAGTCAGTGTGGGATGCCTGTTTGTAGAGAGGTGTGTGATACTAGTCCCTTTCACTTTGTACATTATTCCAGCCAGTATGGGACGTCAGTGTGTAGAGAGGTTTATGATACTAGTCCCTTCTCTTTCTATATTATTCCAGTCAGTATGAGATGCCAGTGTGTAGAGAGGTGTATGATACTAGTCCCTTCTCTTTCTACATAATTCCAGTCAGTATGGGATGCCTGTGTGTAGAGAGATGTGTGATACTAGTCCCTTTCACTTTCTACATGATTCCAGTCAGTATGGGATGTCAGTGTGTAGAGGGGTTTATGATACTAGTCTCTTCTCTTTCTATATTATGCCAGGCAGTATGAGATGCCAGTGTGTAGAGAGGTGTATGATATTACTCCCTTTCTCTTTCTATATTATTCCAGTCAGTATGAGATGCCAGGGTGTAGAGAGGTGTGTGATACTACTCCTTTCTCTTTCTACATTATTCCAGTCAGTATGGGATGTCAGTGTGTAGAGAGGTGTGTGATTCTACCGATAGTACCTTTCTCTTTCTACATTATTCCAGTCAGTATGGGATGTCAGTGTGTAGAGAGGTGTGTGATACTAGTCCCTTCTCTTTCTACATTAATTTTGTCAGTATCGGATGTCAGTGTGTAGAGAGGTGTGTGATACTAGTCCGTTTCTCTTTCTACATTATTCCAGACAGTATGGGATGTCAGTGTGTAGAGCGGTGTATGATACTAGTCCCTTCTCTTTCTTCATTATTCCTGTCAGTATTGGATGTCAATGTGTAGAGAGGTGTATGATACCAGTCCCTTCTCTTTCTATATTATTTCAGTCAGTATGGGATGTCAGTGTGTAGAGAGGTGTATGATACTAGTCCCTTCTCTTTCTACATTATTCCTGTCAGTATGGGATGTCAGTGTGTAGAGAGGTGTATGATACTAGTCCCGTCTCTTCTACATTATTCCTGTCAGTATGGTATGTCAGTGTGTAGAGAGGTGTATGACACTAGTCCCTTCTCTTTCTTCATTATTCCAGTCAGTATGGGATATTAATGTCTAGAGAGGTGTATGATACCAGTCCCTTTTCTTTCTACATTATTCCAGTCACTATGGAATGTCAGTGTGTAGGGAGGTGTATTATACTAGTCCCTTCTCTTTCTACATTATTCCAGTCAGTATGGGATGCCAGTGTGTAGAGAGGTCCCTTCTCTGTCTACATTATTCCAGTCAGTGTGGGATCCCTGTTTGTAGAGAGGTGTGTGATACTAGTCCCTTTCACTTTGTACATTATTCCAGCCAGTATGGGATGTCAGTGTGTAGAGAGGTTTATGATACTAGTCCCTTCTCTTTCTATATTATTCCAGTCAGTATGAGATGCCAGTGTGTAGAGAGGTGTATGATACTAGTCCCTTCTCTTTCTACATAATTCCAGTCAGTATGGGATGCCTGTGTGTAGAGAGATTTGTGATACTAGTCCCTTTCACTTTCTACATGATTCCAGTCAGTATGGGATGTCAGTGTGTAGAGAGGTTTATGATACTAGTCTCTTCTCTTTCTATATTATGCCAGGCAGTATGAGATGCCAGTGTGTAGAGAGGTGTATGATACTACTCTCTTTCTCTTTCTATATTATTCCAGTCAGTATGAGATGCCAGGGTGTAGAGAGGTGTGTGATACTACTCCTTTCTCTTTCTACATTATTCCAGTCAGTATGGGATGTCAGTGTGTAGAGAGGTGTGTGATACTACCGATAGTACCTTTCTCTTTCTACATTATTCCAGTCAGTATGGGATGTCAGTGTGTAGAGAGGTGTGTGATACTAGTCCCTTCTCTTTCTACATTAATTTTGTCAGTATCGGATGTCAGTGTGTAGAGAGGTGTGTGATACTAGTCCGTTTCTCTTTCTACATTATTCCAGACGGTATGGGATGTCAGTGTGTAGAGCGGTGTATGATACTAGTCCCTTCTCTTTCTTCATTATTCCTGTCAGTATTGGATGTCAATGTGTAGAGAGGTGTATGATACCAGTCCCTTCTCTTTCTATATTATTTCAGTCAGTATGGGATGTCAGTGTGTAGAGAGGTGTATGATACTAGTCCCTTCTCTTTCTACATTATTCCTGTCAGTATGGGATGTCAGTGTGTAGAGAGGTGTATGATACTAGTCCCGTCTCTTCTACATTATTCCTGTCAGTATGGTATGTCAGTGTGTAGAGAGGTGTATGACACTAGTCCCTTCTCTTTCTTCATTATTCCAGTCAGTATGGGATATCAATGTCTAGAGAGGTGTATGATACCAGTCCCTTTTCTTTCTACATTATTCCAGTCACTATGGAATGTCAGTGTGTAGGGAGGTGTATTATACTAGTCCCTTCTCTTTCTACATTATTCCAGTCAGTATGGGATGCCAGTGTGTAGAGAGGTCCCTTCTCTGTCTACATTATTCCAGTCAGTGTGGGATCCCTGTTTGTAGAGAGGTGTGTGATACTAGTCCCTTTCACTTTGTACATTATTCCAGCCAGTATGGGATGTCAGTGTGTAGAGAGGTTTATGATACTAGTCCCTTCTCTTTCTATATTATTCCAGTCAGTATGAGATGCCAGTGTGTAGAGAGGTGTATGATACTAGTCCCTTCTCTTTCTACATAATTCCAGTCAGTATGGGATGCCTGTGTGTAGAGAGATTTGTGATACTAGTGCCTTTCACTTTCTACATGATTCCAGTCAGTATGGGATGTCAGTGTGTAGAGAGGTTTATGATACTAGTCTCTTCTCTTTCTATATTATGCCAGGCAGTATGAGATGCCAGTGTGTAGAGAGGTGTATGATACTACTCCCTTTCTCTTTCTATATTATTCCAGTCAGTATGAGATGCCAGGGTGTAGAGAGGTGTGTGATACTACTCCTTTCTCTTTCTACATTATTCCAGTCAGTATGGGATGTCAGTGTGTAGAGAGGTGTGTGATACTACCGATAGTACCTTTCTCTTTCTACATTATTCCAGTCAGTATGGGATGTCAGTGTGTAGAGAGGTGTGTGATACTAGTCCCTTCTCTTTCTACATTAATTTTGTCAGTATCGGATGTCAGTGTGTAGAGAGGTGTGTGATACTAGTCCGTTTCTCTTTCTACATTATTCTAGACAGTATGGGATGTCAGTGTGTAGAGCGGTGTATGATGCTAGTCCCTTCTCTTTCTTCATTATTCCTGTCAGTATTGGATGTCAATGTGTAGAGAGGTGTATGATACTAGTCCCTTCTCTTTCTATATTATTTCAGTCAGTATGGGATGTCAGTGTGTAGAGAGGTGTATGATACTAGTCCCTTCTCTTTCTACATTATTCCTGTCAGTATGGGATGTCAGTGTGTAGAGAGGTGTATGATACTAGTCCCGTCTCTTCTACATTATTCCTGTCAGTATGGTAGGTCAGTGTGTAGAGAGGTGTATGATACTAGTCCCTTCTCTTTCTACATAATTCCAGTCAGTATGGGATGTCAGTGTGTAGAGAGGTGTATGATACTAGTCCCCTCTCTTTCTACATTATTCTTGTCAGTATGGGATGTCAGTGTGTAGGGAGGTGTATGATAGTAGTCCCGTTGTCTTTCTACATTATTCCTGTCAGTATGGGATGTCAGTGTGTAGGGAGGGGTATGATACTAGTCCCTTCTCTTTCTACATTATTCCAGTCAGTATGGGATATCATTGTGTAGAAAGGTGTATGATACTAGTCCCTTTTTCTTTCTACATTATTCCTGTCAGCATGGGATGTCAGTATGTAGAGAGGTGTGTGATACTAGTCCCTTCTCTTTCTACATTATTCCAGTCAGTATGGGATGCCAGTGTGTAGAGAGGTGTGTGATACTAGTCCCTTCCCTTTCTACATTATTCCTGTCAGTATGAGATGCCAGTGTATAGAGAGGTGTGTGATACTAGTCCATTCTCTTTCTACATTATTCCAATCAGTATGGGATGCCTGTGTGTAGGGAAGTGTATGATAGTAGTCCCTTTCTCTTTCTACATTATTCCAGTCAGTATGGGATGTCAGTGTGTAGAGAGGTGTGGGATAGTAGTCCCTTTCTCTTTCTACATTATTTTTGTCAGTATGGGATGTCAGTGTGTAGGGAGGTGTATGATACTACTCCCTTCTCTTTCTACATTATACCAGTCAGTATGGGATGCCAGTGTGTAGAGAGGTGTATGATAATAGTCCCTTCTCTTTCTACATTATTCCTGTCCGTATGGGATGCCAGTGTGTAGAGAGGTGTGTGATACTAGTCCCTTCTCTTTCTATATTATTCCACTCAGTATGGGATGCCTGTGTGTAGAGAGGTGTGTGATACCAGTCCCTTCTCTTTCTACATTATTCCTGTCAGTATGAGATGCCAGTGTGTAGAGAAGTGTGTGATACTAGTCCCTTCTCTTTCTACATTATTCCAATCAGTATGGGATGCCTGTGTGTAGGGAAGTGTATGATACTAATGCCTTTCTCTTTCTACATTATTCCAGTCAGTATGGGATGCCAGTGTGTAGAGAGGTGTGTGATACTAGTCCCTTTGTCTTTCTGCATCATTCTAGTCAGTATGGGATGCCAGGGTGTAGAGAGGGGTATGATACTAGTACTTTCTCTTTCTACATTATTCCAGTCAGTATGGGATGTCATTGTGTAGAGAGGTGTATGATACTAGTCCCTTTCTCTTTCTACATTATTCCTGTCAGCATGGGATGTCAGTGTGTAGAGAGGTGTGTGATACTAGTCCCTTTTCTTTCTACATTATTGCAGTCAGTATGGGATGCCAGTGTGTAGAGGGGTGTGTGATACTAGTCCCTTCTCTTTCTACATTATTCCAATCAGTATGGGATGCCAGTGTGTAGGGAAGTGTATGATAGTAGTCCTTTTCTCTTCCTACATTATTCCAGTCAGTATGGGATGCCAGTGTGTAGAGAGGTGTATGATACTAGTCCCTTTCTCTTTCTACATTATTCCTGTCAGTATGGGATGTCAGTGTGTAGAGAGGTGTGTGATACTAGTCCCTTTCTCTTTCTACATTATTCCAGTCAGTGTGGAATGTCAGTGTGTAGAGAGGTGTGAGATAGTAGTCCCTTTCTCTTTCTACATGATTTTTGTCAGTATGGGATGTCATTGTGTAGGGAGGTGTATGATACTAGTCCCTTCTATTTCTACATTATTCCAGTCAGTATGGGATGCCAGTGTGTAGAGAGGTGTATGACACTAGTCCCTTCTCTTTCTTCATTATTCCTATCAGTATGGGATGTCAATGTCTAGAGAGGTGTATGATACCAGTCCCTTCTCTTTCTACATTATTCCAGTCACTATGGAATGTCAGTGTATAGGGAGGTGTATTATACTAGTCCCTTCTCTTTCTACATTATTCCAGTCAGTATGGGATGCCAGTGTGTAGAGAGGTCCCTTCTCTTTCTACATTATTCCAGTCAGTGTGGGATGCCTGTTTGTAGAGAGGTGTGTGATACTAGTCCCTTTCACTTTGTACATTATTCCAGCCAGTATGGGATGTCAGTGTGTAGAGAGGTTTATGATACTAGTCCCTTTTCTTTCTATATTATTCCAGTCAGTATGAGATGCCAGTGTGTAGAGAGGTGTATGATACTAGTCCCTTCTCTTTCTACATAATTCCAGTCAGTATGGGATGCCTGTGTGTAGAGAGGTTTGTGATACTAGTCCCTTTCACTTTCTACATGATTCCAGTCAGTATGGGATGTCAGTGTGTAGAGAGGTTTATGATACTAGTCTCTTCTCTTTCTATATTATGCCAGGCAGTATGAGATGCCAGTGTGTAGAGAGGTGTATGATACTACTCCCTTTCTCTTTCTATATTATTCCAGTCAGTATGAGATGCCAGGGTGTAGAGAGGTGTGTGATACTACTCCTTTCTCTTTCTACATTATTCCAGTCAGTATGGGATGTCACTGTGTAGAGAGGTGTGTGATACTACCGATAGTACCTTTCTCTTTCTACATTATTCCAGTCAGTATGGGATGTCAGTGTGTAGAGAGGTGTGTGATACTAGTCCCTTCTCTTTCTACATTAATTTTGTCAGTTTCGGATGTCAGTGTGTAGAGAGGTGTGTGATACTAGTCCGTTTCTCTTTCTACATTATTCTAGACAGTATGGGATGTCAGTGTGTAGAGCGGTGTATGATACTAGTCCCTTCTCTTTCTCCATTATTCCTGTCAGTATTGGATGTCAATGTGTAGAGAGGTGTATGATACTAGTCCCTTCTCTTTCTATATTATTTCAGTCAGTATGGGATGTCAGTGTGTAGAGAGGTGTATGATACTAGTCCCTTCTCTTTCTACATTATTCCTGTCAGTATGGGATGTCAGTGTGTAGAGAGGTGTATGATACTAGTCCCGTCTCTTCTACATTATTCCTGTCAGTATGGTATGTCAGTGTGTAGAGAGGTGTATGATACTAGTCCCTTTTCTTTCTACATAATTCCAGTCAGTATGGGATGTCAGTGTGTAGAGAGGTGTATGATACTAGTCCCTTCTCTTTCTACATTATTCTTGTCAGTATGGGATGTCAGTGTGTAGGGAGGTGTATGATAGTAGTCCCGTTGTCTTTCTACATTATTCCTGTCAGTATGGGATGTCAGTGTGTAGGGAGGGGTATGATACTAGTCCCTTCTCTTTCTACATTATTCCAGTCAGTATGGGATATCATTGTGTAGAAAGGTGTATGATACTAGTCCCTTTTTCTTTCTACATTATTCCTGTCAGCATGGGATGTCAGTGTGTAGAGAGGTGTGTGATACTAGTCCCTTCTCTTTCTACATTATTCCAGTCAGTATGGGATGCCAGTGTGTAGAGAGGTGTGTGATACTAGTCCCTTCCCTTTCTACATTATTCCTGTCAGTATGAGATGCCAGTGTATAGAGAGGTGTGTGATACTAGTCTATTCTCTTTCTACATTATTCCAATCAGTATGGGATGCCTGTGTGTAGGGAAGTGTATGATAGTAGTCCCTTTCTCTTTCTACATTATTCCAGTCAGTATGGGATGTCAGTGTGTAGAGAGGTGTGGGATAGTAGTCCCTTTCTCTTTCTACATTATTTTTGTCATGATGGGATGTCAGTGTGTAGGGAGGTGTATGATACTACTGTCTTCTCTTTCTACATTATACCAGTCAGTATGGGATGCCAGTGTGTAGAGAGGTGTATGATACTTGTCCCTTCTCTTTCTACATTATTCCTGTCCGTATGGGATGCCAGTGTGTAGAGAGGTGTATGATACTAGTCCCTTCTCTTTCTATATTATTCCACTCGGTATGGGATGCCTGTGTGTAGAGAGGTGTGTGATACCAGTCCCTTCTCTTTCTACATTATTCCTGTCAGTATGAGATGCCAGTGTGTAGAGAAGTGTGTGATACTAGTCCCTTCTCTTTCTACATTATTCCAATCAGTATGGGATGCCTGTGTGTAGGGAAGTGTATGATACTAGTGCCTTTCTCTTTCTACATTATTCCAGTCAGTATGGGATGCCAGTGTGTAGAGAGGTGTGTGATACTAGTCCCTTTGTCTTTCTGCATCATTCTAGTCAGTATGGGATGCGAGGGTGTAGAGAGGGGTATGATACTAGTCCTTTCTCTTTCTACATTATTCCAGTCAGTATGGGATGTCATTGTGTAGAGAGGTGTATGATACTAGTCCCTTTCTCTTTCTACATTATTCCTGTCAGCTTGGGATGTCAGTGTGTAGAGAGGTGTGTGATACTAGTCCCTTTTCTTTCTACATTATTCCAGTCAGTATGGGATGCCAGTGTGTAGAGGGGTGTGTGATACTAGTCCCTTCCCTTTCTACATTATTCCTGTCAGTATGGGATGCCAGTGTGTAGAGAGGTATGTGATACTAGTCCCTTCTCTTTCTACATTATTCCAATCAGTATGGGATGCCAGTGTGTAGGGAAGTGTATGATAGTAGTCCCTTTCTCTTCGTACATTATTCCAGTCAGTATTGGATGCCAGTGTGTAGAGAGGTGTATGATACTAGTCCCTTTCTCTTTCTACATTATTCCTGTCAGTATGGGATGTCAGTGTGTAGAGAGGTGTGTGATACTAGTCCCTTTCTCTTTCTACATTATTCCAATCAGTATGGGATGCCAGTGTGTAGGGTAGTGTATGATACTCGTCCCTTTCTCTTTCTACATGATTTTTGTCAGTATGGGATGTCAGTGTGTAGGGAGGTGTATGATACTAGTCCCTTCTCTTTCTACATTATTGCAGTCAGTATGGGATGCCAGTGTGTAGAGAGGTGTATGACACTAGTCCCTTCTCTTTCTACATTATTCCTGTCATTATGGGATGCCAGTGTGTAGAGAGGTGTGTGATACTAGTCCCTTCTCTTTCTATATTATTCCACTCAGTATGGGATGCCAGTGTGTAGAGAGGTGTGTGATACTAGTCCCTTCCCTTTCTACATTATTCCTGTCAGTATGAGATGCCAGTGTGTAGAGAGGTGTGTGATACTAGTCCCTTCTCTTTCTACATTATTCCAATAAGTATGGGATTCCTGTATGTAGGGAAGTGTAAGATAGTAGTCCCTTTCTCTTTCTACATTATTCCAGTCAGTATGGGATGCCAGTGTGTAGAGAGGTGTATGATACTCGTCCCTTTCTCTTTCTACATTATTCCAGTCAGTATGGAATGTCAGTGTGTAGAGAGGGGTGTGATACTAGTCCCTTTCTCTTTCTACATTATTCCAGTCAGTGTGGGATGTCAGTGTGTAGAGAGGTGTGAGATAGTAGTCCCTTTCTCTTTCTACATTATTTTTGTCAGTATGGGATGTCAGTGTGTAGGGAGGTGTATGATACTAGTCCCTTCTCTTTCTACATTATTCCAGTCAGTATGGGATGCCAGTGTGTAAAGAGGTGTATGATACTAGTCCCTTCTCTTTCTACATTATTCCTGTCAGAATGGGATGCCAGTGTGTAGAGAGGTGTGTGATACTAGTCCCTTCTCTTTCTATATTATTCCACTCAGTATGGGATGCCTGTGTGTAGAGAGGTGTGTGATACCAGTCCCTTCTCTTTCTATATTATTCCAGTCAGTATGGGATGTCAGTGTGTAGAGAAGTGTATGATACTAGTCCCTTCTTTTTCTACATTATTCCAGTCAGTATGGGATGTCAGTGTGTAGAGAGGTGTGTGATGGTAGTGCCTTTCTCTTTCTACATTATTTTTGTCAGTATGGGATGTCAGTGTGTAGAGAGGTGTATGATACTAGTCCCTTCTCTTTCTACATTATTCCAGTCAGTATGGGATGTCAGTGTGTAGAGAGGTGTATGATACTAGTCCCTTTCTCTTTCTACATTATTCCAGTCAGTATGGGATGTCAGTGTGTAGGGAGGTGTATGATTCTAGTCCCTTTACTTTCTACACTATTCCTGTCAGTATGGGATGCCAGTGTGTAGAGAGGTGTATGATACTAGTCCCTTCTCATTCTACATTATTCCAGTCAGTATGGGATGCCAGTGTGTACAGAAGTGTGTGATACTAGTCCCTTCTCTTACTACATTATTCCTGTCAGTATGAGATGCCAGTGTGTAGAGAGGTGTGTGATACTAGTCCCTTCTCTTTCTACATTATTCCAATCAGTATGGGATGCCTGTGTGTAGGGAAGTGTATGATACTAGTCCCTTTCTTTTTCTACATTATTCTAGTTAGTATGGGATGCCAGTGTGTCGAGAGGTGTAAGATAGTAGTCCCTTTCTCTTTCTACATTATTCCAGTCAGTATGGGATGTCAGTGTGTAGAGAGGTGTGTGATACTAGTCCCTTTCTCTTTCTACATTATTCCAGTCAGTATGGGATGCCAGTGTGTAGAGAGGTGTGTGATACTAGTCCCTTCTCTTTCTATATTATTCCTATCAGTATGGGATGCCAGTGTGTAGAGAGGTGTATGACACTACTCCCTTCTCTTTCCACTTTATTCCAGTGAGTATGGGATGTCATTGTGTAGAGAGGTGTGTGATACTAGTCCCTTCTCTTTCTACATTATTCCTGTCAGTATGGGATGCCAGTGTGTAGAGAGGTGTGTGATAGTAGTCCCTTCTCTTTCTACATTATTCCTGTCATTATGGGATGCCTGTGTGTAGGGAGGTGTATGATACCAGTCCCTTCTCTTTCTACATTATTCCTGTCATGATGGGAGGTCAGTGTGTAGAGAGGTGTATGATACTAGTCCCTTCTCTTTCTTCATTATTCCTGTCAGTATGGGATGTCAATGTCTAGAGAGGTGTATGATACCAGTCCCTTTTCTTTCTACATTATTCCAGTCAGTATGGAATGTCAGTGTGTAGGGAGGTGTATTATACTAGTCCCTTCTCTTTCTACATTATTCCAGTCAGTATGGGATGCCTGTCTGTAGAGAGGTGTGTGATACTAGTCCCTTCTCTTTCTACATTATTCCTGTCAGTATGGGATGTCAGTGTGTAGGGAGGTGTATGATACTAGTCTTTTTCTTTCTACATTATTACACTCAGTATGGGATGCCAGTGTGTCGAGAGGTGTGTGATACTAGTCCCTTCTCTTTTTACATTATTCCTGTCAGTATGAGATGCCAGTGTGTAGAGAGGTGTGTGATACTAGTCCCTTTCTCTTTCTACATTATTCCAGTCAGTATGGGATGTCAGTGTGTAGAGAAAAGTGTGATAATAATCCCTTCTCCTTCTACGTTATTCCAATCAGTATGGGATGTCAGTGTGTAGGGAAGTGTATGATAGTAGTCCCTTTCCCTTTCTACATTATTCCAGTCAGTATGGGATGCCAGTGTGTAGAGAGGTGTGTGGTACTAGTCCCTTCTCTTTCTATATTATTCCTGTCAGTATGAGATGACAGTGTGTACAGAGGTGTGTGATAGTAGTCCCTTTCTTTTTCTACTTTATTCCAGTCATTATGGGATGTCATTGTGTTGGGAGGTGTATGATACTAGCCCCTTCTCTTTCTACATTATTCCTGTCAGTATGGGATGTTAGTGTGTAGGGAGGTGTATGATACTAGTCCCTTCTCTTTCCACATTATTCCTGTCAGTATGGGATGCCAGTGTGTAGAGAGGTGTATGATACTAGTCCCTTCTCTTTCTACATTATTCAAGTCAGTATGAGATGCCAGTGTGTAGAGAGGTGTGTGATACTAGTCTCTTCTCTTTCTAGGTTATTCCAATCAGTATGGGCTGCCTGTGTGTAGGGAAGATTATGATACTAGTCCTTTCACTTTCTACATTATTCCAGTCAGTATGGGATGCCAGTGTGTAGAGAGGTCCCTTCTCTTTCTACATTATTCCAGTCATTATGGGATGTCATTGTGTTGGGAGGTGTATGATACTAGCCCCTTCTCTTTCTACATTATTCCTGTCAGTATGGGATGTTAGTGTGTAGGGAGGTGTATGATACTAGTCCCTTCTCTTTCCACATTATTCCTGTCAGTATGGGATGCCAGTGTGTAGAGAGGTGTATGATACTAGTCCCTTCTCTTTCTACATTATTCAAGTCAGTATGAGATGCCTGTTTGTAGAGAGGTGTGTGATACTAGTCCCTTTCAGTTTGTACATTATTCCAGCCAGTATGGGATGTCAGTGTGTAGAAAGGTTTATGATACTAGTCCCTTCTCTTTCTATATTATTCCAGTCAGTATGAGATGCCAGTGTGTAGAGAGGTGTATGATACTAGTCCCTTCTCTTTCTACATAATTCCAGTCAGTCTGGGATGCCTGTGTGTAGAGAGATGTGTGATATTAGTCCCTTTCACTTTCTACATGATTCCAGTCAGTATGGGATGTCAGTGTCTAGAGAGGTTTATGATACTGGTCTCTTCTCTTTCTATATTATGCCAGGCAGTATGAGATGCCAGTGTGTAGAGAGGTTTATGATACTACTCCCTTTCTCTTTCTATATTATTCCAGTCAGTATGAGATGCCAGTGTGTAGAGAGGTGTGTGATACTACTCCTTTCTCTTTCTACATTATTCCAGTCAGTATGGGATGTCAGTGTGTAGAGAGGTGTGTGATACTACCGATAGTACCTTTGTCTTTCTACATTATTCCAGTCAGTATGGGATGTCAGTGTGTAGAGAGGTGTGTGATACTAGTCCCTTCTCTTTCTACATTATTTTTGTCAGTATGGGATGTCAGTGTGTAGAGAATTGTGTGATACTAGTTCGTTTCTCTTTCTACATTATTCCAGACAGTATGGGATGTCAGTGTGTAGAGCGGTGTATGATACTAGTCCCTTCTCTTTCTTCATTATTCCTGTCAGTATGGGATGTCAATGTGTAGAGAGGTGTATGATACTAGTCCCTTCTCTTTCTATATTATTCCAGTCAGTATGGGATGTCAGTGTGTAGAGAGGTGTATGATACTAGTCCTTTCTCTTTCTACATTATTCCTGTCAGTATGGGATGTCAGTGTGTAGGGAGGTGTATGATACTACTCCCTTCTCTTTCTACATTATTCCAGTCATTATGGGATGCCAGTGTATAGAGAGGTGTGTGATACTAGTCCCTTTCACTTTCTACACTATTCCAGTCAGTATGGGATGACAGTGTGTACAGAGGTGTGTGATAGTAGTCCCTTTCTCTTTCTACTTTATTCCAGTCAGTATGGGATGTCAGTGTGTTGGGAGGTGTATGATACTAGTCCCTTCTCTTTCTACATTATTCCTGTCAGTATGGGATGTCAGTGTGTAGAGAGGTGTGTGATACTAGTCCCTTTCTCTTTCTACATTATTCCAGTCAGTATCGGATGACAGTGTGTACAGAGGTGTGTGATAGTAGTCCCTTTCTCTTTCTACTTTATTCCAGTCAGTATGGGATGCCTGTTTGTAGAGAGGTGTGTGATACTAGTCCCTTTCAGTTTGTACATTATTCCAGCCAGTATGGGATGTCAGTGTGTAGAGAGGTTTATGATACTAGTCCCTTCTCTTTCTATATTATTCCAGTCAGTATGAGATGCCAGTGTGTAGAGAGGTGTATGATACTAGTCCCTTCTCTTTCTACATAATTCCAGTCAGTCTGGGATGCCTGTGTGTAGAGAGATGTGTGATACTAGTCCTTTTCACTATCTACATGATTCCAGTCAGTATGGGATGTCAGTGTCTAGAGAGGTTTATGATACTAGTCTCTTCTCTTTCTATATTATGCCAGGCAGTATGAGATGCCAGTGTGTAGAGAGGTGTATGATACTACTCCCTTTCTCTTTCTATATTATTCCAGTCAGTATGAGATGCCAGTGTGTAGAGAGGTGTGTGATACTACTCCTTTCTCTTTCTACATTATTCCAGTCAGTATGGGATGTCAGTGTGTAGAGAGGTGTGTGATACTACCGATAGTACCTTTCTCTTTCTACATTATTCCAGTCAGTATGGGACGTCAGTGTGTAGAGAGGTGTGTGATACTAGTCCCTTCTCTTTCTACATTATTTTTGTCAGTATGGGATGTCAGTGTGTAGAGAATTGTGTGATACTAGTCCGTTTCTCTTTCTACATTATTCCAGACAGTATGGGATGTCAGTGTGTAGAGCGGTGTATGATACTAGTCCCTTCTCTTTCTTCATTATTCCTGTCAGTATGGGATGTCAATGTGTAGAGAGGTGTATGATACTAGTCCCTTCTCTTTCTATATTATTCCAGTCAGTATGGGATGTCAGTGTGTAGAGAGGTGTATGATACTAGTCTCTTCTCTTTCTACGTTATTCCAATCAGTATGGGATGTCATTGTGTAGGGAAGTGTATGATACTAGTCCCTTTCTCTTTCTACATTATTCCAGTCAGTATGGGATGCCAGTGTGTAGAGCTGTGTGTGATACTAGTCCCTTCTCTTTCTACATTATTCCAGTCAGTATGGGATGACAGTGTGTACAGAGGTGTGTGATAGTAGTCCCTTTCTCTTTCTACTTTATTCCAGTCAGTATGGGATGTCAGTGTGTTGGGAGGTGTATGATACTAGTCCCTTCTCTTTCTACATTATTCCTGTCAGTATGGGATGTCAGTGTGTAGAGAGGTGTGTGATACTAGTCCCTTTCTCTTTCTACATTATTCCAGTCAGTATCGGATGACAGTGTGTACAGAGGTGTGTGATAGTAGTCCCTTTCTCTTTCTACTTTATTCCAGTCAGTATGGGATGTCAGTGTGTTGGGAGGTGTATGATACTAGTCCCTTCTCTTTCTACATTATTCCTGTCAGTATGGGATGTCAATGTCTAGGGAGGTGAATGATACTAGTCCCTTCTCTATCCACATTATTCCTGTCAGTATGGGATGCCAGTGTTTAGAGAGGTGTATGATACTAGTCCCTTCTCTTTCTACATTATTCCAGTCAGTATGAGATCCCAGTGTGTAGAGAGGTGTATGATACTTGTCTCTTCTCTTTCTACGTTATTCCAATCAGTATGGGCTGCCTGTGTGTAGGGAAGTGTATGATACTAGTCCTTTCTCTTTCTACATTATTCCTGTCAGTATGGGATGTCAGTGTGTAGGGAGGTGTATGATACTACTCCCTTCTCTTTCTACATTATTCCAGTCATTATGGGATGCCAGTGTATAGAGAGGTGTGTGATACTAGTCCCTTTCACTTTCTACACTATTCCAGTCAGTATGGAATGTCAGTGTGTAGAGAGGTGTGGGATAGTAGTCCCTTTCTCTTTCTACATTATTTTTGTCAGTATGGGATGTCAGTGTGTAGAGAGGTGTATCATACTAGTCTCTTCTCTTTCTACGTTATTCCAATCAGTATGGGATGTCATTGTGTAGGGAAGTGTATGATACTAGTCCCTTTCTCTTTCTACATTATTCCAGTCAGTATGGGATGCCAGTGTGTAGAGCTGTGTGTGATACTAGTCCCTTCTCTTTCTACATTATTCCAGTCAGTATGGGATGACAGTGTGTACAGAGGTGTGTGATAGTAGTCCCTTTCTCTTTCTACACTATTCCAGTCAGTATGGAATGTCAGTGTGTAGAGAGGTGTGGGATAGTAGTCCCTTCTCTTTCTATATTATTCCAGTCAGTATGAGATGCCTGTGTGTAGGGAGGTGTATGATACTAGTCCCTTCTCTTGTACATTATTCCTGTCAGTATGGGATGTCAGAGTGTAGAGAGGTGTATGATACTAGTCCCTTTCTCTTTCTATATTATTTCAGTCAGTATGGGATGTCAGTGTGTAGAGAGGTGTGTGATACTACCGATAGTCCCTTTCTCTTTCTACATTATTCCAGTCAGTATGGGATGTCAGTGTGTAGAGAGGTGTGTGATACTAGTCCCTTTCTCTTTCTACATTATTCCAGACAGTATGCGATGTCAGTGTGTAGAGAGGTGTGTGATACTAGTCCCTTCTCTTTCTACATTATTCCAGTCAGTATGGGATGTCAGTGTGTATAGCGGTGTATGATACTAGTCCGTTGTCTTTCTTCATTATTCCTATCAGTATGGGATGTCAATGTGTAGAGAGGTGTATGATACCAGTCCCTTTTCTTTCTACATTATTCCAGTCACTATGGAATGTCAGTGTGTAGGGAGGTGTATTATACTAGTCCCTTCTCTTTCTACATTATTCCAGTCAGTATGGGATGCCAGTGTGTAGAGAGGTCCCTTCTCTTTATACATTATTCCAGTCAGTGTGGGATGCCTGTTTGTAGAGAGGTGTGTGATACTAGTCCCTTTCACTTTGTACATTATTCCAGCCAGTATGGGATGTCAGTGTGTAGAGAGGTTTATGATACTAGTCCCTTCTCTTTCTATATTATTCCAGTCAGTATGAGATGCCAGTGTGTAGAGAAGTGTATGATACTAGTCCCTTCTCTTTCAACATAATTCCAGTCAGTATGGGATTCCTGTGTGTAGAGAGATTTGTGATACTAGTCCCTTTCACTTTCTACATGATTCCAGTCAGTATGGGATGTCAGTGTGTAGAGAGGTTTATGATACTAGTCTCTTCTCTTTCTATATTATGCCAGGCAGTATGAGATGCCAGTGTGTAGAGAGGTGTATGATACTACTCCCTTTCTCTTTCTATATTATTCCAGTCAGTATGAGATGCCAGGGTGTAGAGAGGTGTGTGATACTACTCCTTTCTCTTTCTACATTATTCCAGTCAGTATGGGATGTCAGTGTGTAGAGAGGTGTGTGATACTACCGATAGTACCTTTCTCTTTCTACATTATTGCAGTCAGTATGGGATGTCAGTGTGTAGAGAGGTGTGTGATACTAGTCCCTTCTCTTTCTACATTAATTTTGTCAATATCGGATGTCAGTGTGTAGAGAGGTGTGTGATACTAGTCCGTTTCTCTTTCTACATTATTCCAGACAGTATGGGATGTCAGTGTGGAGAGCGGTGTATGATACTAGTCCCTTCTCTTTCTTCATTATTCCTGTCAGTATGGGATGTCAATATGTAGAGAGGTGTATGATACTAGTCCCTTCTCTTTCTATATTATTTCAGTCAGTATGGGATGTCAGTGTGTAGAGAGGTGTATGATACTAGTCCCTTCTCTTTCTACATTATTCCTGTCAGTATGGGATGTCAGTGTGTAGAGAGGTGTATGATACTAGTCCCGTCTCTTCTACATTATTCCTGTCAGTATGGTATGTCAGTGTGTAGAGAGGTGTATGATACTAGTCCCTTCTCTTTCTACATAATTCCAGTCAGTATGGGATGTCAGTGTGTAGAGAGGTGTATGATACTAGTCCCTTCTCTTTCTACATTATTCTTGTCAGTATGGGATGTCAGTGTGCAGGGAGGTGTATGATAGTAGTCCACTTGTCTTTCTACATTTTTCCTGTCAGTATGGGATGTCAGTGTGTAGGGAGGGGTATGATACTAGTCCCTTCTCTTTCTACATTATTCCAGTCAGTATGGGATAGCATTGTGTAGAAAGGTGTATGATACTAGTCCCTTTTTCTTTCTACATTATTCCTGTCAGCATGGGATGTCAGTGTGTAGAGAGGTGTGTGATACTAGTCCCTTCTCTTTCTACATTATTCCAGTCAGTATGGGATGCCAGTGTGTAGAGAGGTGTGTGATACTAGTCCTTTCCCTTTCTACATTATTCCTGTCAGTATGAGATGCCAGTGTATAGAGAGGTGTGTGATACTAGTGCATTCTCTTTTTACATCATTCCAATCAGTATGGGATGCCTGTGTGTAGGGAAGTGTATGATAGTAGTCCCTTTCTCTTTCTACATTATTCCAGTCAGTATGGGATGTCAGTGTGTAGAGAGGTGTGGGATAGTAGTCCCTTTCTCTTTCTACATTATTTTTGTCATTATGGGATGTCAGTGTGTAGGGAGGTGTATGATACTACTCCCTTCTCTTTCTACATTATACCAGTCAGTATGGGATGCCAGTGTGTAGAGAGGTGTATGATACTAGTCCCTTCTCTTTCTACATTATTCCTGTCAGTATGGGATGCCAGTGTGTAGAGAGGTGTGTGATACTAGTCCCTTCTCTTTCTATATTATTCCACTCAGTATGGGATGCCTGTGTGTAGAGAGGTGTGTGATACCAGTCCCTTCTCTTTCTACATTATTCCTGTCAGTATGAGATGCCAGTGTGTAGAGAAGTGTGTGATACTAGTCCCTTCTCTTTCTACATTATTCCAATCAGTATGGGATGCCTGTGTGTTTGGAAGTGTATGATACTAGTCCCTTTCTCTTTCTACATTATTCCAGTCAGTATGGGATGTCAGTGTGTAGAGAGGTGTATGATACTAGTCCCTTTCTCTTTCTACATTATTCCAGTCAGTATGGGATGTCAGTGTGTAGAGAGGTGTATGATACTAGTCCCTTTCTCTTTCTGCATCATTCCAGTCAGTATGGGATGCCAGGGTGTATAGAGGGGTATGATACTAGTCCTTTCTCTTTCTACATTATTCCAGTCAGTATGGGATGTCATTGTGTAGAGAGGTGTATGATACTAGTCCCTTTCTCTTTCTACATTATTCCTGTCAGCATGGGATGTCAGTGTGTAGAGAGGTGTGTGATACTAGTTCCTTTTCTTTCTACATTATTCCAGTCAGTAAGGGATGCCAGTTTGTAGAGGGGTGTGTGATACTAGTCCCTTCCCTTTCTACATTATTCCTGTTAGTATGAGATGCCAGTGTGTAGAGAGGTGTGTGATACTAGTCCCTTCTCTTTCTACATTATTGCAATCAGTATGGGATGCCAGTGTGTAGGGAAGTGTATGATAGTAGTCCCTTTCTCTTCCTACATTATTCCAGTCAGTATGGGATGCCAGTGTGTAGAGAGGTGTATGATACTAGTCCCTTTTTCTTTCTACATTATTCCTGTCAGCATGGGATGTCAGTGTGTAGAGAGGTGTGTGATACTAGTCCCTTCTCTTTCTACATTATTCCAGTCAGTATGGGATTCCAGTGTGTAGAGAGGTGTCTGATACTAGTCCCTTCCCTTTCTACATTATTCCTGTCAGTATGAGATGCCAGTGTATAGAGAGGTGTGTGATACTAGTCCATTCTCTTTCTACATTATTCCAATCAGTATGGGATGCCTGTGTGTAGGGAAGTGTATGATACTAGTCCCTTTCTCTTTCTACATTATTCCAGTCAGTATGGGATGTCAGTGTGTAGAGAGGTGTGGGATAGTAGTCCCTTTCTCTTTCTACATTATTTTTGTCAGTATGGGATGTCAGTGTGTAGGGAGGTGTATGATACTACTCCCTTCTCTTTCTACATTATACCAGTCAGTATGGGATGCCAGTGTGTAGAGAGGTGTATGATACTAGTCCCTTCTCTTTCTATATTATTCCACTCAGTATGGGATGCCTGTGTGTAGAGAGGTGTGTGATACCAGTCCCTTCTCTTTCTACATTATTCCTGTCAGTATGAGATGCCAGTGTGTAGAGAGGTGTGTGATACTAGTCCCTTCTCTTTCTACATTATTCCAATCAGTATGGGATGCCTGTGTGTAGGGAAGTGTGTGAAACTAGTCCTTTCTCTTTCTACATTATTCCTGTCAGTATGGGATGTCAGTGTGTTGGGAAGTGTATGATAGTAGTCCCTTTCTCTTTCTACATTATTCCAGTCAGTATGGGATGCCAGTGTGTAGAGAGGTGTATGATAGTAGTCCCTTTCTCTTTCTACATTATTCCAGTCAGTATGGGATATCAGTGTGTAGAGAGGTGTGTGATACTAGTCCCTTTCTCTTTCTGCATCATTCCAGTCAGTATGGGATGCCAGGGTGTCGAGAGGGGTATGATACTAGTCCTTTCTCTTTCTACATTATTCCAGTCAGTATGGGATGTCATTTTGTAGAGAGGTGTATGATACTAGTCCCTTTCTCTTTCTACATTATTCCTGTCAGCATGGGATGTCAGTGTGTAGAGAGGTGTGTGATACTAGTCCCTTCTCTTTCTACATTATTCCAGTCAGTATGGGATGCCAGTGTGTAGAAAGGTGTATGATACTAGTCCCTTCTCTTTCTATATTATTCCAGTCAGAAGCCGGCGTGGCCTAGTGGTATCGCGCTGGACTCCTGATCGGGAGGCCGGGGTTCGAGTCCCACTCTGGTCATGCCGGTGTCCTGTCTTTCGGATGAGACAGTAAAAACCGAGGCCCCGTGTCGTGGTATGCATGGCACGTTTAAGATCCCTCACTGCTTCGGGTGGGCCCGTCGCAAAGGTCAAAATTTGTATACCCCGCATCAGGCAGATGCCGTCACCATATACGTGAAATATTCGTGGTGTGACGTTAAACAAAAATCAATCAATATTCCAGTCAGTATGGGATGTCAGTGTGCAGAGAGGTGTATGATACTAGTCCCTTCTCTTTCTACATTATTCCAGTCAGTATGGGATGTCAGTGTGTAGAGTTGTGTATGATACTAGTCCCGTCTCTTCTACATTATTCCTGTCAGTATGGTATGTCAGTGTGTAGAGAGGTGTATGATACTAGTCCCTTCTCTTTCTACATAATTCCAGTCAGTATGGGATGTCAGTGTATAGAGAGGTGTATGATACTAGTCCCTTCTCTTTCTACATTATTCTTGTCAGTATGGGATGTCAGTGTGTAGGGAGGTGTATGATATTAGTCCCTTTGTCTTTCTACATTATTCCTGTCAGTATGGGATGTCAGTGTGTAGGGAGGGGTATGATACTAGTCCCTTCTCTTTCTACATTATACCTGTCAGTATGGGATGCCAGGGTGTAGAGAGGTGTGTGATACTAGTCCCTTCCCTTTCTACATTATTCCTGTCAGTATGAGATGCCAGTGTGTAGAGAGGTGTGTGATACTAGTCCATTCTCTTTCTACATTATTCCAATAAGTATGGGATGCCTGTGTGTAGGGAAGTGTATGATAGTAGTCCCTTTCTCTTTCTACATTATTCCAGTCATTATGGGATGTCAGTGTGTAGGGAGGTGTGGGATAGTAGTCCCTTTCTCTTTCTACATTATTTTTGTCAGTATGGGATGTCAGTGTGTAGGTAGGTGTATGATACTACTCCCCTCTATTTCTACATTATTCAAGTCAGTATGGGATGCCAGTGTGTAGAGAGGTGTATGATACTAGTCCCTTCTCTTTCTACATTATTCCTGTCAGTATGGGATGCCAGTGTGTAGAGAGGTGTGTGATACCAGTCCCTTCTCTTTCTATATTATTCCACTCAGTACGGGATGCCTGTGTGTAGACAGGTGTGTGATACCAGTCCCTTCTCTTTCTACATTATTCCTGTCAGTATGAGATGCCAGTGTGTAGAGAAGTGTGTGATACTAGTCTCTTCTCTTTCTACATTATTCCAGTCAGTATGGGATTCCAGTGTGTAGAGAGGTGTATGATAGTAGTCCCTTTCTCTTTCTACATCATTCCAGTCAGTATGGGATGTCAGTGTGTAGAGAGGTGTGTGATACTAGTCCCTTTCTCTTTCTGCATTATTCCAGTCAGTATGGGATGCCAGTGTCTATAGAGGTGTGTGATACTAGTCCCTTCTCTTTCTATATTATTCCTGTCGGTATGGGATGCCAGTGTGTAGAGAGGTGTATGATACTAGTCCCTTTCTCTTTCTACATTATTCCTGTCAGCATGGGATGTCAGTGTGTAGAGAGGTGTGTGATACTAGTCCCTTCTCTTTCTACATTATTCCTGTCATTATGGGATGCCTCTGTGTAGGGAGGTGTATGATACCAGTCTCTTCTCTTTCTACATTATTCCTGTCATGATGGGATGACAGTGTGTAGAGAGGTGTATGATACTATTCCCTTCTCTTTCTACATTATTCCTGTGAGCATGGGATGTCAATGTGTAGAGAGGTGTATGATACTACTCCCTTCTCTTTCTATATTATTCCTGTCAGTATGGGATATCAGTGTGTAGTGAGGTGTATGATACTAGTCCCTTCCCTTTCTACATTATTCCTGTCAGTATGAGATGCCAGTGTGTAGTGAGGTGTGTGATACTAGTCCCTTCTCTTTCTACATTATTCCAATCAGTATGGGATGCCTGTGTGTAGGGAAGTGTATGATAGTAGTCCCTTTCTCTTTCTACATTATTCCAGTCAGTATGTGATGTCAGTGTGTAGAGAGGTGTGTGATACTAGTCCCTTTTTCTTTCTACATTATTCCAGTCAGTGTGGGATGTCAGTGTGTAGAGAGGTGTGAGATAGTAGTCACTTTCTCTTTCTACATTATTTTTGTCAGTATGGGATGTCAGTGTGTAGGGAGGTGTATGATACTAGTCCCTTCTCTTTCTACATTATTCCAGTCAGTATGGGATGCCAGTGTGTAGAGAGGTGTATGAAAGTAGTCCCTTCTCTTTCTACATTATTCCTGTCAGTATGGGATGCCAGTGTGTGGAGAGGTGTGTGATACTAGTCCCTTCTCTTTCTATATTATTCCACTCAGTATGGGATGCCTGTGTGTAGAGAGGTGTGTGATACCATTCCCTTCTCTTTCTACATTATTCCAGTCAGTATGGGATGTCAGTGTGTAGAGAGGTGTATGATACTAGTCCCTTCTATTTCTACATTATTCCAGTCAGTGTGGGATGTCAGTGTGTAGAGAGGTGTGTGATAGTAGTCCCTTTCTCTTTCTACATTATTTTTGTGAGTATGGGATGTCAGTGTGTAGGGAGGTGTATGATACTAGTCCTTTCTCTTTCTATATTATTCCTGTCAGTATGGGATGTCAGTGTATAGAGAGGTGTATGATACTAGTCCCTTCTCTTTCTACAGTATTCCAGTCAGTATGGGATGTCAGTGTGTAGGGAGGTGTAGTATACTAGTCCCTTCTCTTTCTACATTATTCCAGTCAGTATGGGATGCCTGTCTGTAGAGAGGTGTAGTATACTAGTCCCTTCTCTTTCTACATTATTCCAGTCAGTATGGGATGCCTGTCTGTAGAGAGGTGTGTGATACTAGTCCCTTCTCTTTCTACATTATTCCTGTCAGTATGGGATGCCAGTGTGTAGAGAGGTGTGTGATACTAGTGCCTTCTTTTTCTACAATATTCCTGTCAGTATGGGATGTCAGTGTGTAGGGAGGTGTATGATACTAGTCCCTTCTCTTCTACATTATTTATGTCAGTATGGTATGTCAGTGTGTAGAGAGGTGTATGATACTAGTCCCTTCTCTTTCTACATAATTCCAGTCAGTTTGGGATGTCAGTGTGTAGAGAGGTGTATGATACTAGTAACTTCTCTTTCTACATTATTCTTGTCAGTATAGGATGTCAGTGTGTAGGGAGGTGTATGATAGTAGTCCCTTTCTCTTTCTACATTATTCCTGTCAGTATGGGATGTCAGTGTGTAGGGAGGGGTATGATACTAGTCCCTTCTCTTTCTACATTATTCTTGTCAGTATGGGATGTCAGTGTGTACGGAGGTGTATGATGGTAGTCCCTTTCTCTTTCTACATTATTCCTGTCAGTATGGGATGTCAGTGTGTAATGAGGGGTATGATACTAGTCACTTCTCTTTCTACATTATTCCAGTGAGTATGGGATGTCATTGTGTAGAGAGGTGTATGATACTAGTCCCTTTCTCTTTCTACATTATTCCTGTCAGCATGGGATGTCAGTGTGTAGAGAGGTGTGTGATACTAGTCCCTTCTCTTTCTACATTATTCCAGTCAGTATGGGATGCCATTGTGTAGAGAGGTGTGTGATACTAGTCCCTTCCCTTTCTACATTATTCCTGTCAGTATGAGATGCCAGTGTGTAGAGAGGTGTGTGATACTAGTCCATTCTCTTTCTACATTATTCCAATAAGTATGGGATGCCTGTGTGTAGGGAAGTGTATGATAGTAGTCCCTTTCTCTTTCTACATTATTCCAGTCAGTATGGGATGTCAGTGTGTAGAGAGGTGTGGGATAGTAGTCCCTTTCTCTTTCTACATTATTTTTGTCAGTATGGGATGTCAGTGTGTAGCTAGGTGTATGATACTACTCCCCTCTCTTTCTACATTATTCCAGTCAGTATGGGATGCCAGTGTGTAGAGAGGTGTATGATACTAGTCCCTTCTCTTTCTACATTATTCCTGTCAGTATGGGATGCCAGTGTGTAGAGAGGTGTGTGATACCAGTCCCTTCTCTTTCTATATTATTCCACTCAGTATGGAATGCCTGTGTGTAGAGAGGTGTGTGATACCAGTCCCTTCTCTTTCTACATTATTCCTGTCAGTATGAGATGCCAGTGTGTAGAGAAGTGTGTGATACTAGTCTCTTCTCTTTCTACATTATTCCAGTCAGTATGGGATGCCAGTGTGTAGAGAGGTGTATGATAGTAGTCCCTTTCTCTTTCTACATCATTCCAGTCAGTATGGGATGCCAGTGTGTGGAGAGGTGTGTGATACTAGTCCCTTCTCTTTCTATATTATTCCTGTCGGTATGGGATGCCAGTGTGTAGAGAGGTGTATGATACTAGTCCCTTTCTCTTTCTACATTATTCCAGTCAGTATGGGATGTCAGTGTGTAGAGAGGTAAGTGATACTAGTCCCTTTTCTTTCTACATTATTCCTGTCAGTATGAGATGCCAGTGTGTAGAGAGGTGTGTGATAGTGGTCCCTTCTCTTTCTACATTATTCCTGTCATTATGGGATGCCTCTGTGTAGGGAGGTGTATGATACCAGTCTCTTCTCTTTCTACATTATTCCTGTCATGATGGGATGACAGTGTGTAGAGAGGTGTATGATACTATTCCCTTCTCTTTCTACATTATTCCTGTCAGCATGGGATGTCAGTGTGTAGAGAGGTGTATGATACTAGTCCCTTCTCTTTCTACATTATTCCTGTCAGTATGGGATGTCAGTGTGTAGGGAGGTGTATGATAGTAGTCCCTTTCTCTTTCTACATTATTTCTGTCGGTATGGAATGTCAGTGTGTAGGGAGGGTATGATACTAGTCCCTTCTCTTTCTACATTATTCAAGTCAGTATGGGATGTCATTGTGTACAGCAGTGTATGATACTAGTCCCTTTCTCTTTCTACATTATTCCTGTCAGCATGGGATGTCAGTGTGTAGAGAGGTGTGTGATACTAGTCCCTTCTCTTTCTATATTATTCCAGTCAGTATGGGATGCCAGTGTGTAGAGGGGTGTGTGATACTAATCCCTTCCCTTTCTACATTATTCCTGTCAGTATGGGATGCCAGTGTGTAGAGAAGTGTGTGATACTAGTCCCTTCTCTTTCTACATTATTCCCATCAGCATGGGATGCCATTGTGTAGGGAAGTGTGTGATACTAGTCCCTTCTCTTTCTATATTATTCCACTCAGTATGGGATGCCTGTGTGTAGAGAGGTGTTTGATAGTAGTCCCTTCTCTTTCTATATTATTCCAGTCAGTATCGGATGCCAGTGTGTAGAGAGGTGTATGATACTAGTCCATTCTCTTTCTACATTATTCCAGTCAGTATGGGATATCAGTGTGTAGAGAGGTGTGTGATACTAGTCCCTTTCTCTTTCTACATTATTCCTGTCAGCATGGGATGCCAGTGTGTAGAGAGATGTGTGATACTAGTCCCTTCTCTTTCTACATTATTCCAGTCAGTATGGGATGCCAGTGTGTAGAGGGGTGTGTGATACTAGTCCCTTCCCTTTCTACATTATTCCTGTCAGTATGAGATGCCAGTGTGTAGTGAGGTGTGTGATACTAGTCCCTTCTCTTTCTACATTATTCCAATCAGTATGGGATGCCTGTGTGTAGGGAAGTGTATGATAGTAGTCCCTTTCTCTTTCTACATTATTCCAGTCAGTATGTGATGTCAGTGTGTAGAGAGGTGTGTGATACTAGTCCCTTTTTCTTTCTACATTATTCCAGTCAGTGTGGGATGTCAGTGTGTAGAGAGGTGTGAGATAGTAGTCACTTTCTCTTTCTACATTATTTTTGTCAGTATGGGATGTCAGTGTGTAGGGAGGTGTATGATACTAGTCCCTTCTCTTTCTACATTATTCCAGTCAGTATGGGATGCCAGTGTGTAGAGAGGTGTATGAAAGTAGTCCCTTCTCTTTCTACATTATTCCTGTCAGTATGGGATGCCAGTGTGTGGAGAGGTGTGTGATACTAGTCCCTTCTCTTTCTATATTATTCCACTCAGTATGGGATGCCTGTGTGTAGAGAGGTGTGTGATACCATTCCCTTCTCTTTCTACATTATTCCAGTCAGTATGGGATGTCAGTGTGTAGAGAGGTGTATGATACTAGTCCCTTCTATTTCTACATTATTCCAGTCAGTGTGGGATGTCAGTGTGTAGAGAGGTGTGTGATAGTAGTCCCTTTCTCTTTCTACATTATTTTTGTGAGTATGGGATGTCAGTGTGTAGGGAGGTGTATGATACTAGTCCTTTCTCTTTCTATATTATTCCTGTCAGTATGGGATGTCAGTGTATAGAGAGGTGTGTGATACTAGTCCCTTCTCTTTCTACAGTATTCCAGTCAGTATGGGATGTCAGTGTGTAGGGAGGTGTAGTATACTAGTCCCTTCTCTTTCTACATTATTCCAGTCAGTATGGGATGCCTGTCTGTAGAGAGGTGTAGTATACTAGTCCCTTCTCTTTCTACATTATTCCAGTCAGTATGGGATGCCTGTCTGTAGAGAGGTGTGTGATACTAGTCCCTTCTCTTTCTACATTATTCCTGTCAGTATGGGATGCCAGTGTGTAGAGAGGTGTGTGATACTAGTGCCTTCTTTTTCTACAATATTCCTGTCAGTATGGGATGTCAGTGTGTAGGGAGGTGTATGATACTAGTCCCTTCTCTTCTACATTATTTATGTCAGTATGGTATGTCAGTGTGTAGAGAGGTGTATGATACTAGTCCCTTCTCTTTCTACATAATTCCAGTCAGTTTGGGATGTCAGTGTGTAGAGAGGTGTATGATACTAGTAACTTCTCTTTCTACATTATTCTTGTCAGTATAGGATGTCAGTGTGTAGGGAGGTGTATGATAGTAGTCCCTTTCTCTTTCTACATTATTCCTGTCAGTATGGGATGTCAGTGTGTAGGGAGGGGTATGATACTAGTCCCTTCTCTTTCTACATTATTCTTGTCAGTATGGGATGTCAGTGTGTACGGAGGTGTATGATGGTAGTCCCTTTCTCTTTCTACATTATTCCTGTCAGTATGGGATGTCAGTGTGTAATGAGGGGTATGATACTAGTCACTTCTCTTTCTACATTATTCCAGTGAGTATGGGATGTCATTGTGTAGAGAGGTGTATGATACTAGTCCCTTTCTCTTTCTACATTATTCCTGTCAGCATGGGATGTCAGTGTGTAGAGAGGTGTGTGATACTAGTCCCTTCTCTTTCTACATTATTCCAGTCAGTATGGATGCCATTGTGTAGAGAGGTGTGTGATACTAGTCCCTTCCCTTTCTACATTATTCCTGTCAGTATGAGATGCCAGTGTGTAGAGAGGTGTGTGATACTAGTCCATTCTCTTTCTACATTATTCCAATAAGTATGGGATGCCTGTGTGTAGGGAAGTGTATGATAGTAGTCCCTTTCTCTTTCTACATTATTCCAGTCAGTATGGGATGTCAGTGTGTAGAGAGGTGTGGGATAGTAGTCCCTTTCTCTTTCTACATTATTTTTGTCAGTATGGGATGTCAGTGTGTAGCTAGGTGTATGATACTACTCCCCTCTCTTTCTACATTATTCCAGTCAGTATGGGATGCCAGTGTGTAGAGAGGTGTATGATACTAGTCCTTCTCTTTCTACATTATTCCTGTCAGTATGGGATGCCAGTGTGTAGAGAGGTGTGTGATACCAGTCCCTTCTCTTTCTATATTATTCCACTCAGTATGGAATGCCTGTGTGTAGAGAGGTGTGTGATACCAGTCCCTTCTCTTTCTACATTATTCCTGTCAGTATGAGATGCCAGTGTGTAGAGAAGTGTGTGATACTAGTCTCTTCTCTTTCTACATTATTCCAGTCAGTATGGGATGCCAGTGTGTAGAGAGGTGTATGATAGTAGTCCCTTTCTCTTTCTACATCATTCCAGTCAGTATGGGATGCCAGTGTGTGGAGAGGTGTGTGATACTAGTCCCTTCTCTTTCTATATTATTCCTGTCGGTATGGGATGCCAGTGTGTAGAGAGGTGTATGATACTAGTCCCTTTCTCTTTCTACATTATTCCAGTCAGTATGGGATGTCAGTGTGTAGAGAGGTAAGTGATACTAGTCCCTTTTCTTTCTACATTATTCCTGTCAGTATGAGATGCCAGTGTGTAGAGAGGTGTGTGATAGTGGTCCCTTCTCTTTCTACATTATTCCTGTCATTATGGGATGCCTCTGTGTAGGGAGGTGTATGATACCAGTCTCTTCTCTTTCTACATTATTCCTGTCATGATGGGATGACAGTGTGTAGAGAGGTGTATGATACTATTCCCTTCTCTTTCTACATTATTCCTGTCAGCATGGGATGTCAATGTGTAGAGAGGTGTATGATACTAGTCCCTTCTCTTTCTATATTATTCCTGTCAGTATTGGAAATCAGTGTGTAGGGAGGTGTATGATACTAGTCACTTCTCTTTTACATTATTCCTGTCAGTATGGGATTTCAGTGTGTAAAGAGGTGTATGATACTAATCCCTTCTCTTTCTATAGTATTCCTGTCAGTATGGGATGTCAGTGTGTAGAGAGGTGTATGATACTTGTCCCTTCTCTTTCTACATAATTCCAGTCAGTATGGGATGTCAGTGTGTAGAGAGGTGTATGATACTAATCCCTTCTCTTTCTACATTATTCCTGTCAGTATGGGATGACAGTGTGTAGGGAAGTGTATGATAGTAGTCCCTTTCTCTTCCTACATTATTCCAGTCAGTATGGGATGCCAGTGTGTAGAGAGGCGTATGATACTAGTCCCTTTCTCTTTCTACATTATTCCTGTCAGTATGGGATGTCAGTGTGTAGAGAGGTGTGTGATACTACCGATAGTACCTTTCTCTTTCTACATTATTCCAGTCAGTATGGGATGTCAGTGTGTAGAGAGGTGTGTGATACTAGTCCCTTCTCTTTCTACATTATTTTTGTCAGTATGGGATGTCAGTGTGTAGAGAAGTGTGTGATACTAGTCCGTTTCTCTTTCTACATTATTCCAGACAGTATGGGATGTTAGTGTGTAGAGCGGTGTATGATACTAGTCCCTTCTCTTTCTTCATTATTCCTGTCAGTATGGGATGTCAATGTGTAGAGAGGTGTATGATACTAGTCCCTTCTCTTTCTATATTATTCCAGTCAGTATGGGATGTCAGTGTGTAGAGAGGTGTATGATACTAGTCCCTTCTCTTTCTACATTATTCCTGTCAGTATGGGATGTCAGTATGTAGAGAGGTGTATGATACTAGTCCCGTCTCTTCTACATTATTCCTGTCAGTATGGTATGTCAGTGTGTAGAGAGGTGTATGATACTAGTCCCTTCTCTTTCTACATAATTCCAGTCAGTATGGGATGTCAGTGTGTAGAGAGGTGTATGATACTAGTCCCTTCTCTTTCTACATTATTCTTGTCAGTATGGGATGTCAGTGTGTAGGGAGGTGTATGATAGTAGTCCCTTTGTCTTTCTACATTATTCCTGTCAGTATGGGATGTCAGTGTGTAGGGAGGGGTATGATACTAGTACCATCTCTTTCTACATTATTCCAGTCAGTATGGGATATCATTGTGTAGAGAGGTGTATGATACTAGTCCCTTTTTCTTTCTACATTATTCCTGTCAGCATGGGATGTCAGTGTGTAGAGAGGTGTGTGATACTAGTCCCTTCTCTTTCTACATTATTCCAATCAGTATGGGATTCCAGTGTGTAGAGAGGTATGTGATACTAGTCCCTTCCCTTTCTACATTATTCCTGTCAGTATGAGATGCCAGTGTATAGAGAGGTGTGTGATACTAGTCCATTCTCTTTCTACATTATTCCAATCAGTATGGGATGCCTGTTTGTAGGGAAGTGTATGATAGTAGTCCCTTTCTCTTTCTACATTATTCCAGTCAGTATGGGATGTCAGTGTGTAGAGAGGTGTGGGATAGTAGTCCCTTTCTCTTTCTACATTATTTTTGTCAGTATGGGATGTCAGTGTGTAGGGAGGTGTATGATACTACTCCCTTCTCTTTCTACATTATACCAGTCAGTATGGGATGCCAGTGTGTAGAGAGGTGGATGATACTAGTCCCTTCTCTTTCTACATTATTCCTGTCAGTATGGGATGCCAGTGTGTAGAGAGGTGTATGATACTAGTCCCTTCTCTTTCAATATTATTCCACTCAGTATGGGATGCCTGTGTGTAGAGAGGTGTGTGATTCCAGTCCCTTCTCTTTCTACATTATTCCTGTCAGTATGAGATGCCAGTGTGTAGAGAAGTGTGTGATACTAGTCCCTTCTCTTTCTACATTATTCCAATCAGTGTGGGATGCCTGTGTGTAGGGAAGTGTGTGATACTAGTCCTTTCTCTTTCTACATTATTCCTGTCAGTATGGGATGTCAGTGTGTTGGGAAGTGTATGATAGTAGTCCCTTTCTCTTTCTACATTATTCCAGTCAGTATGGGATGCCAGTGTGTAGAGAGGTGTATGATATTAGTCCCTTTCTCTTTCTACATTATTCCAGTCAGTATGGGATATCAGTGTGTAGAGAGGTGTGTGATACTAGTCTCTTTCTCTTTCTGCATCATTCCAGTCAGTATGGGATGCCAGGGTGTCGAGAGGGGTATGATACTAGTCCTTTCTCTTTCTACATTATTCCAGTCAGTATGGGATGTCATTGTGTAGAGAGGTGTATGATACTAGTCCCTTTCTCTTTCTACATTATTCCTGTCAGCATGGGATGTCAGTGTGTAGAGAGGTGTGTGATACTAGTCCCTTCTCTTTCTACATTATTCCAGTCAGTATGGGATGCCAGTGTGTAGAGAGGTGTATGATACTAGTCCCTTCTCTTTCTATATTATTCCAGTCAGAAGCCGGCGTGGCCTAGTGGTATCGCGCTGGACTCCTGATCGGGAGGCCGGGGTTCGAGTCCCACTCTGGTCATGCCGGTGTCCTGTCTTTCGGATGAGACAGTAAAAACCGAGGCCCCGTGTCGTGGTATGCATGGCACGTTAAAGATCCCTCACTGCTTCGGGTGGGCCCGTCGCAAAGGTCAAAATTTGTATACCCCGCATCAGGCAGATGCCGTCACCATATACGTGAAATATTCGTGGTGTGACGTTAAACAAAAATCAATCAATATTCCAGTCAGTATGGGATGTCAGTGTGTAGAGAGGTGTATGATACTAGTCCCTTCTCTTTCTACATTATTCCAGTCAGTATGGGATGTCAGTGTGTAGAGTTGTGTATGATACTAGTCCCGTCTCTTCTACATTATTCCTGTCAGTATGGTATGTCAGTGTGTAGAGAGGTGTATGATACTAGTCCCTTCTCTTTCTACATAATTCCAGTCAGTATGGGATGTCAGTGTGTAGAGAGGTGTATGATACTAGTCCCTTCTCTTTCTACATTATTCTTGTCAGTATGGGATGTCAGTGTGTAGGGAGGTGTATGATAGTACTCCCTTTCTCTTTCTACATTATTCCTGTCAGTATGGGATGTCAGTGTGTAGGGAGGGGTATGATACTAGTCCCTTCTCTTTCTACATTATTCCAGTCAGTATGGGATGCCAGGGTGTAGAGAGGTGTGTGATACTAGTCCCTTCCCTTTCTACATTATTCCTGTCAGTATGAGATGCCAGTGTGTAGAGAGGTGTGTGATACTAGTCCATTCTCTTTCTACATTATTCCAATAAGTATGGGATGCCTGTGTGTAGGGAAGTGTATGATAGTAGTCCCTTTCTCTTTCTACATTATTCCAGTCAGTATGGGATGTCAGTGTGTAGAGAGGTGTGGGATAGTAGTCCCTTTCTCTTTCTACATTATTTTTGTCAGTATGGGATGTCAGTGTGTAGGTAGGTGTATGATACTACTCCCCTGTATTTCTACATTATTCAAGTCAGTATGGGATGCCAGTGTGTAGAGAGGTGTATGATACTAGTCCCTTCTCTTTCTACATTATTCCTGTCAGTATGGGATGCCAGTGTGTAGAGAGGTGTGTGATACCAGTCCCTTCTCTTTCTAATTTATTCCACTCAGTACGGGATGCCTGTGTGTAGACAGGTGTGTGATACCAGTCCCTTCTCTTTCTACATTATTCCTGTCAGTATGAGATGCCAGTGTGTAGAGAAGTGTGTGATACTAGTCTCTTCTCTTTCTACATTATTCCAGTCAGTATGGGATGCCAGTGTGTAGAGAGGTGTATGATAGTAGTCCCTTTCTCTTTCTACATCATTCCAGTCAGTATGGGATGTCATTGTGTAGAGAGGTGTATGATACTAGTCCCTTTCTCTTTCTACATTATTCCTGTCAGCATGGGATGTCAGTGTGTAGAGAGGTGTGTGATACTAGTCCCTTCTCTTTCTACATTATTCCAGTCAGTATGGGATGCCAGTGTGTAGAGAGGTGTATGATACTAGTCCCTTCTCTTTCTATATTATTCCAGTCAGAAGCCGGCGTGGCCTAGTGGTATCGCGCTGGACTCCTGATCGGGAGGCCGGGGTTCGAGTCCCACTCTGGTCATGCCGGTGTCCTGTCTTTCGGATGAGACAGTAAAAACCGAGGCCCCGTGTCGTGGTATGCATGGCACGTTAAAGATCCCTCACTGCTTCGGGTGGGCCCGTCGCAAAGGTCAAAATTTGTATACCCCGCATCAGGCAGATGCCGTCACCATATACGTGAAATATTCGTGGTGTGACGTTAAACAAAAATCAATCAATATTCCAGTCAGTATGGGATGTCAGTGTGTAGAGAGGTGTATGATACTAGTCCCTTCTCTTTCTACATTATTCCAGTCAGTATGGGATGTCAGTGTGTAGAGTTGTGTATGATACTAGTCCCGTCTCTTCTACATTATTCCTGTCAGTATGGTATGTCAGTGTGTAGAGAGGTGTATGATACTAGTCCCTTCTCTTTCTACATAATTCCAGTCAGTATGGGATGTCAGTGTGTAGAGAGGTGTATGATACTAGTCCCTTCTCTTTCTACATTATTCTTGTCAGTATGGGATGTCAGTGTGTAGGGAGGTGTATGATAGTAGTCCCTTTCTCTTTCTACATTATTCCTGTCAGTATGGGATGTCAGTGTGTAGGGAGGGGTATGATATTAGTCCCTTCTCTTTCTACATTATTCCAGTCAGTATGGGATGCCAGGGTGTAGAGAGGTGTGTGATACTAGTCCCTTCCCTTTCTACATTATTCCTGTCAGTATGAGATGCCAGTGTGTAGAGAGGTGTGTGATACTAGTCCATTCTCTTTCTACATTATTCCAATAAGTATGGGATGCCTGTGTGTAGGGAAGTGTATGATAGTAGTCCCTTTCTCTTTCTACATTATTCCAGTCAGTATGGGATGTCAGTGTGCAGAGAGGTGTGGGATAGTAGTCCCTTTCTCTTTCTACATTATTTTTGTCAGTATGGGATGTCAGTGTGTAGGTAGGTGTATGATACTACTCCCCTGTATTTCTACATTATTCAAGTCAGTATGGGATGCCAGTGTGTAGAGAGGTGTATGATACTAGTCCCTTCTCTTTCTACATTATTCCTGTCAGTATGGGATGCCAGTGTGTAGAGAGGTGTGTGATACCAGTCCCTTCTCTTTCTAATTTATTCCACTCAGTACGGGATGCCTGTGTGTAGACAGGTGTGTGATACCAGTCCCTTCTCTTTCTACATTATTCCTGTCAGTATGAGATGCCAGTGTGTAGAGAAGTGTGTGATACTAGTCTCTTCTCTTTCTACATTATTCCAGTCAGTATGGGATGCCAGTGTGTAGAGAGGTATATGATAGTAGTCCCTTTCTCTTTCTACATCATTCCAGTCAGTATGGGATGTCAGTGTGTAGAGAGGTGTGTGATACTAGTCCCTTTCTCTTTCTGCATTATTTCAGTCAGTATGGGATGCCAGTGTGTATAGAGGTGTGTGATACTAGTCCCTTCTCTTTCTATATTATTCCTGTCGGTATGGGATGCCAGTGTGTAGAGAGGTGTATGATACTAGTCCCTTTCTCTTTCTACATTATTCCAGTCAGTATGGGATGTCAGTGTGTAGAGAGGTAAGTGATACTAGTCCCTTTTCTTTCTACATTATTCCTGTCAGTATGGGATGCCAGTGTGTAGAGAGGTGTGTGATAGTAGTCCCTTCTCTTTCTACATTATTCCTGTCATTATGGGATGCCTCTGTGTAGGGAGGTGTATGATACCAGTCTCTTCTCTTTCTACATTATTCCTGTCATGATGGGATGACAGTGTGTAGAGAGGTGTATGATACTATTCCCTTCTCTTTCTACATTATTCCTGTGAGCATGGGATGTCAATGTGTAGAGAGGTGTATGATACTACTCCCTTCTCTTTCTATATTATTCCTGTCAGTATGGGATATCAGTGTGTAGGGAGGTGTATGATACTAGTCACTTGTCTTTCTACATTATTCCTGTCAGTATGGGATTTCAGTGTGTAAAGAGGTGTATGATACTAGTCCCTTCTCTTTCTATAGTATTCCTGTCAGTATGGGATGTCAGTGTGTAGAGAGGTGTATGATACTTGTCCCTTCTCTTTCTACATAATTCCAGTCAGTATGGGATGTCAGTGTGTAGAGAGGTGTATGATACTAGTCCCTTCTCTTTCTACATTATTCCTGTCAGTATGGGATGTCAGATTGTAGAGAGGTGTATGATAGTAGTCCCTTTCTCTTTCTACATTATTCCTGTCGGTATGGGATGTCAGTGTGTAGGGAGCGTATGATACTAGTCCTTTCTCTTTCTACATTATTCCAGTCAGTATGGGGTGTCATTGTGTAGAGCAGTGTATGATACTAGTCCCTTTCTCTTTCTACATTATTCCTGTCAGCATGGGATGTCAGTGTGTAGAGAGGTGTGTGATACTAGTCCCTTCTCTTTCTATATTATTCCTGTCGGTATGGGATGCCAGTGTGTAGAGAGGTGTATGATACTGGTCCCTTCTCTTTCTACATTATTCCAGTCAGTATGGGATGTCAGTGTGTAGAGAGGTGTGTGATACTAGTACCTTCTCTTTCTACATTATTCCTCTCAGTATGGGATGCCAGTGTGTAGAGAGGTGTGTGATAGTAGTCCCTTCTCTTTCTACATTATTCATGTCATTATGGGATGCCTCTGTGTAGGGAGGTGTATGATACCAGTCTCTTCTCTTTCTACATTATTCCTGTCATGATGGGATGACAGTGTGTAGAGAGGTGTATGATACTATTCCCTTCTCTTTCTACATTATTCCTGTCAGCATGGGATGTCAATGTGTAGAGAGGTGTATGATACTAGTCCCTTCTCTTTCCACATTATGCCTGTCAGTATGGGATGTCAGTGTGTAAAGAGGTGTATGATACTAGTCCCTTCTCTTTCTATAGTATTCCTGTCAGTATGGGATGTCAGTGTGTAGAGAGGTGTATGATACTTGTCCCTTCTCTTTCTACATAATTCCAGTCAGTATGGGATGTCAGTGTGTAGAGAGGTGTATGATACTAGTCCCTTCTCTTTCTACATTATTCCTGTCAGTATGGGATGTCAGTGTGTAGGGAGGTGTATGATACTAGTCCCTTTCTCTTTCTACATTATTCCTGTCGGTATGGAATGTCAGTGTGTAGGGAGGGTATGATACTAGTCCCTTCTCTTTCTACATTATTCAAGTCAGTATGGGATGTCAGTGTGTAGCTAGGTGTATGATACTACTCCCTTCTCTTTCTACATTATTCCAGTCAGTATGGGATGCCAGTGTGTAGAGGGCTGTGTGATACTAGTCCCTTCACTTTCTACATTATTCCTGTCAGTATGGGATGCCAGTGTGTAGAGAAGTGTGTGATACTAGTCCCTTCTCTTTCTACATTATTCCCATCAGCATGGGATGCCATTGTGTAGGGAAGTGTGTGATACTAGTCCCTTCTCTTTCTATATTATTCCACTCAGTATGGGATGCCTGTGTGTAGAGAGGTGTGTGATAGCAGTCCCTTCTCTTTCTATATTATTCCAGTCAGTATCGGATGCCAGTGTGTAGAGAGGTGTATGATACTAGTCCCTTCTCTTTCTACATTATTCCAGTCAGTATGGGATATCAGTGTGTAGAGAGGTGTGTGATACTAGTCCCTTTCTCTTTCTACATTATTCCTGTCAGCATGGGATGCCAGTGTGTACAGAGATGTGTGATACTAGTCCCTTCTCTTTCTACATTATTCCAGTCAGTATGGGATGCCAGTGTGTAGAGGGGTGTATGATACTAGTCCCTTCTGTTTCTACACTATTCCTGTCAGTATGGGATGCTTGTGTGTAGACAGGTGTATGATACTAGTCCCTTCTCTTTCTACACTATTCCAGTCAGTATGGGATGCCAGTGTGTAGAGAAGTGTGTGATACTAGTCCCTTCTCTTTCTACATTATTCCTGTCAGTATGAGATGCCAGTGTGTAGAGAGGTGTGTGATACTAGTCCCTTCTCTTTCTACATTATTCCAATCAGTATGGGATGCCTGTGTGTAGGGAAGTGTATGATACTAGTCCCTTTCTCTTTCTACATTATTCTAGTCAGTATGGGATGCCAGTGTGTAGAGAGGTGTATGATCGTAGTTCCTTTCTCTTTCTACATTATTCCAGTCAGTATGGGATGTCAGTGTGTAGAGAGGTGTGTGATACTAGTCCCTTCTCTTTCTATATTATTCCTGTCAGTATGGGATGCCAGTGTGTAGAGAGGTGTATGATACTAGTCCCTTCTCTTTCTACATTATTCCAGTCAGTATGGGATGTCATTGTGTAGAGAGGTGTGTGATACTAGTCCCTTCTCTTTCTACATTATTCCTGTCAGTATCGGATGCTAGTGTGTAGAGAGGTGTGTGACAGTAGTCCCTTCTCTTTCTACATTATTCCTGTCATTATGGGATGCCTGTGTGTAGGGAGGTGTATGATACCAGTCCCTTCTCTTTCTACATTATTCCTGTCATGATGGGATGTCAGTGTGTAGAGAGGTGTATGATACTAGTCCCTTCTCTTTCTACATTATTCCTGTCAGTATGGGATGTCAGATTGTAGAGAGGTGTATGATACTAGTCCTTTCTCTTTCTATATTATTCCTGTCAGTATGGGATGTCAGTGTATAGAGAGGTGTATGATACTAGTCCCTTCTCTTTCTACAGTATTCCAGTCAGTATGGGATGTCAGTGTGTAGGGAGGTGTAGTATACTAGTCCCTTCTCTTTCTACATTATTCCAGTCAGTATGGGATGCCTGTCTGTAGAGAGGTGTGTGATACTAGTCCCTTCTCTTTCTACATTATTCCTGTCAGTATGGGATGCCAGTGTGTAGAGAGGTGTGTGATACTAGTGCCTTCTTTTTCTACAATATTCCTGTCAGTATGGGATGTCAGTGTGTAGGGAGGTGTATGATACTAGTCCCTTCTCTTCTACATTATTCCTGTCAGTATGGTATGTCAGTGTGTAGAGAGGTGTATGATACTAGTCCCTTCTCTTCTACATTATTCCTGTCAGTATGGTATGTCAGTGTGTAGAGAGGTGTATGATACTAGTCCCTTCTCTTTCTACATAATTCCAGTCAGTTTGGGATGTCAGTGTGTAGAGAGGTGTATGATACTAGTAACTTCTCTTTCTACATTATTCTTGTCAGTATAGGATGTCAGTGTGTAGGGAGGTGTATGATAGTAGTCCCTTTCTCTTTCTACATTATTCCTGTCAGTATGGGATGTCAGTGTGTAGGGAGGGGTATGATACTAGTCCCTTCTCTTTCTACATTATTCTTGTCAGTATGGGATGTCAGTGTGTACGGAGGTGTATGATGGTAGTCCCTTTCTCTTTCTACATTATTCCTGTCAGTATGGGATGTCAGTGTGTAATGAGGGGTATGATACTAGTCACTTCTCTTTCTACATTATTCCAGTCAGTATGGGATGTCATTGTGTAGAGAGGTGTATGATACTAGTCCCTTTCTCTTTCTACATTATTCCTGTCAGCATGGGATGTCAGTGTGTAGCGAGGTGTGTGATTCTAGTCCCTTCTCTTTCTACATTATTCCAGTCAGAATGGGATGCCATTGTGTAGAGAGGTGTGTGATACTAGTCCCTTCCCTTTCTACATTATTCCTGTCAGTATGAGATGCCAGTGTGTAGAGAGGTGTGTGATACTAGTCCATTCTCTTTCTGCATTATTCCAATAAGTATGGGATGCCTGTGTGTAGGGAAGTGTATGATAGTAGTCCCTTTCTCTTTCTACATTATTCCAGTCAGTATGGGATGTCAGTGTGTAGAGAGGTGTGGGATAGTAGTCCCTTTCTCTTTCTACATTATTTTTGTCAGTATGGGATGTCAGTGTGTAGCTAGGTGTATGATACTACTCCCCTCTCTTTCTACATTATTCCAGTCAGTATGGGATGCCAGTGTGTAGAGAGGTGTATGATACTAGTCCCTTCTCTTTCTACATTATTCCTGTCAGTATGGGATGCCAGTGTGTAGAGAGGTGTGTGATACCAGTCCCTTCTCTTTCTATATTATTCCACTCAGTATGGAATGCCTGTGTGTAGAGAGGTGTGTGATACCAGTCCCTTCTCTTTCTACATTATTCCTGTCAGTATGAGATGCCAGTGTGTAGAGAAGTGTGTGATACTAGTCTCTTCTCTTTCTACATTATTCCAGTCAGTATGGGATGCCAGTGTGTAGAGAGGTGTATGATAGTAGTCCCTTTCTCTTTCTACATCATTCCAGTCAGTATGGGATGCCAGTGTGTGGAGAGGTGTGTGATACTAGTCCCTTCTCTTTCTATATTATTCCTGTCGGTATGGGATGCCAGTGTGTAGAGAGGTGTATGATACTAGTCCCTTTCTCTTTCTACATTATTCCAGTCAGTATGGGATGTCAGTGTGTAGAGAGGTAAGTGATACTAGTCCCTTTTCTTTCTACATTATTCCTGTCAGTATGAGATGCCAGTGTGTAGAGAGGTGTGTGATAGTAGTCCCTTCTCTTTCTACATTATTCCTGTCATTATGGGATGCCTCTGTGTAGGGAGGTGTATGATACCAGTCTCTTCTCTTTCTACATTATTCCTGTCATGATGGGATGACAGTGTGTAGAGAGGTGTATGATACTATTCCCTTCTCTTTCTACATTATTCCTGTCAGCATGGGATGTCAATGTGTAGAGAGGTGTATGATACTAGTCCCTTCTCTTTCTATATTATTCCTGTCAGTATTGGATATCAGTGTGTAGGGAGGTGTATGATACTAGTCACTTCTCTTTTACATTATTCCTGTCAGTATGGGATTTCAGTGTGTAAAGAGGTGTATGATACTAATCCCTTCTCTTTCTATAGTATTCCTGTCAGTATGGGATGTCAGTGTGTAGAGAGGTGTATGATACTTGTCCCTTCTCTTTCTACATAATTCCAGTCAGTATGGGATGTCAGTGTGTAGAGAGGTGTATGATACTAGTCCCTTGTCTTTCTACATTATTCCTGTCAGTATGGGATGTCAGTGTGTAGTGAGGTGTATGATACTAGTCCCTTCTCTTTCTACACTATTCCTGTCAGTATGGGATGCCAGTGTGTAGAGAGGTGTATGATACTAGTCCCTTCTCTTTCTACATTATTCCTGTCAGTATGGGATGCCAGTGTGTAGAGAGGTGTGTGATACTAGTCCCTTCTCTTTCTACATTATTCCTGTCAGTATGAGATGCCAGTGTGTAGAGAGGTGTGTGATACTAGTCCCTTCTCTTTCTACATTATTCCTGTCAGTATGGGATGCCAGTGTGTAGAGAGGTGTATGATACCAGTCCCTTCTCTTTCTATTTTATTCCAGTCAGTATGGGATGTCAGTGTGTAGAGAGGTGTGTGATACTAGTCCCTTCTCTTTCTACATTATTCCTGTCAGTATGGGATGCCAGTGTGTAGAGAGGTGTGTGATAGTAGTCCTTTCTCTTTCTACATTATTCCTGTCATTATGGGATGCCTGTGTGTAGGGAGGTGTATGATACCAGTCCCTTCTCTTTCTACATTATTCCTGTCATGATGGGATGTCAGTGTGTAGAGAGGTGTATGATACTATTCCCTTCTCTTTCTACATTATTCCTGTCAGTATGGGATGTCAGTGTGTAGAGAGGTGTATGATACTAGTCCCTTCTCTTTCTATATTATTCCTGTCAGTATGGGATGTCAGTGTGTAGAGAGGTGTATGATACTAGTCCCTTCTATTTCTACATTATTCCTGTCAGTATGGGATGTCAGTGTAGAGAGGTGTATGGTACTAATCCTTTCTCTTTCTACATTATTCCTGTCAGTATGGGATGTCAGTGTGTAGAGAGGTGTGTGATACTAGTCCCTTCTCTTTCTACATTATTCCTGTCAGTATGGGATGTCAGTGTGTAGAGAGGTGTATGATACTAGTCCCTTGTCTTTCTACATTATTCCAGTCGGTATGGGATGTCAGTGTGTAGGGAGGTGTATGATACTAGTCCCTTCTCTTTCTACATATTCCGGTCAGTATGGGATGCATGTATGATACTTGTCTGTTTATGAACCTTGTTTAATGAAATCAAGCTTCGATTTGGTTTTTTTTTTTTTTTTTTTTTTTGGGGGGGGGGGGTCATTTTATTCATCTTTGTTATGTAATGTTTTTTGTTTTATTTTGATTTATACGTCGTTGTCTTACTTAAGTTTATGTCTTCGTTTGCTGTTATCTAAATGTTTTGGCGCTTGGCTTGCGGCGCCGACGATCTGGGCTCGATTCCCGGATTGCGCCACTATGTTTAAGAGGTTGGTTACCTCCCGCTTCCATGTCGTGCAAAACACCAATCAATCAACCAACCACTAAATGTTTTGGTTGTTGATCTGTTTTGTGTATTTTAGTTCCTATCTTATTTTTTTCGGAACGGAGGTCCAAAGACGATCGTAGAAAAAATAAAGAGAAGTTAGTTTTTTAATTCAATAGTGGAATCTGAATCCGAAATTAGCAAAAAAATAATCCACTAGCCTGAAACTAGTGTATTTTGAATCGGGCTACTTGAGTTTGTCCCACGAGCACAACCTAAATTACTGCTCGTATCTCCATTTTTAAATAAAAGCCAACATATATAAAATTGTCACTTCATTTCTAATATACACATCTATTGTGATTCAAAGCCCAAAACTTTGTTATGAAAAGTATAACATCATACGTATTATCACAAAGAAGTTAGTTTATTGAAATATTTTCATTCAATATTCTTTTTGATAAGTTGTATCTCTGTGGAAGTACTTTAGTTAATTCCATTATTTCGGTCAATTAACTCAAAGCTATTTCATGATTGGCTGGTATGATACTGAATCTACAATACAGAGAGAGGGAAGAAAAAAGACAGAAAAAACTGTAAGGTTGATACAATATCAAAAAGAAAAAAGATAAATTTGACACTTTATTTTTATTCACATGATTTCATTTCAGTTTTCTTCGTGATAATACTTTTACTTTCGCTGGATCGCGAAGAAGATCTATACACTAAATTTGAGAAAAGCGCATTTTAGCAAATTCAAAACACGGTTAAATGCATTTTGGAGGAGTTACATTGGTCTTGACAAAAGTATATATATGCAGTTTAAATTGATTGAATTAAGTAATTTCGATACATCGTTACTATTTGCGCCTTTTATTTCTCCTTCATATTACAAAATATACGAGTACCTCTCTCGTGAAAGATTGAAAAATCTAATCACACAAACAGCACAACATGACATAGATACATGTACATATTATTGTATTTATTGTATATTATATATATTAATGTACACCGAGCGTCGTTTCATGTTAATGTTCCCAAGGGTACTCCATTGTGTGCAAAATAGAAGTCGAATACAGGGCAAGTTTTGATCGAATTTCTAGTATTTAGTTTATCTGACAGTCATTGATCATTTGCTTAAAAGATTTATCGTTAATTTTCTTGCTTGCAATCTAGAGTTGAAACCAGGTGTCCGAGAGGAGTAAGCGTCTCCTGTCCGGAAAGTAACGTCCGCTGGCTCATCACATACATGTAATTAAGACTAGACTGTTCACAAACAGGTTTGTCGCCTGCTGAATGTTTGACCCTAAGTATGTGACCTTGACCTTTAAGGTCATTTAGACTCTCACACGGTATATATATATATATTATAGTATAAAGCTTATATATATATTATAGTATAAAGCTTATATATATATAGTTATACTACTAATGTTGTACACAAGATTGGCAGTTTGACAAATAATTTCTTTTCAATGGTACTCATGTACATAATTGTGAACGTCCAAATTTAAGTATTTGTAAAGTGAAGGAATTACCAAAATGACCTTTACAGAAAAAGCAAAATCTGTCGAAGGTTAGGGATTGAGAGAAATAATCTTTTAGTTTTATGACAGTGAGTTTACATTCAATTTGAAATGAGATCAAATTTGTTGACACAATTTGCTTACATATTGGTTTCACCAACTATTTAAATTATGAACCATTGGTCTATCTTCTACGGAAGCCAATTTAGAACCTATCAAAAATATTTTTGAATTTGATATAACGAATTCTTGAATTTGTTAAAACGGATTAAAGTCGTTTTAACAAATTCTTGAATTTGTCAAAACGGAGTAAATTCGTTTTAACAAATTTGAGGAATTCGTTTTAACAAATTAAATTCAAAATAACGAATTCTTAAATTCATATATTCGGTTTTATAAAATTTGTTATAACGCATTTTCATCAAATTTGTGATAACAAATTTCATAAATTGTGAGAACAAATTAAACGGATTCAAGATTTTAATGTCACAAATCCGTTATCACGGAATGTAATATGTGATAACGAATTAATGAATTTTTTATAACAAGTTATAAAGTTGATAGTTTAGTTTCCAATCCGATTTAACAAATTAAAATTCTAGCACCGTTCGACCCACGAGATTACGATTTGTGACATTGAAATTTTGAATCCGTTTAATTTGTTCTCACGATTTATGAAATTTGTTATCACAAATTTGATGAAAATGCTTTATAACAAATTTTATAAAACCGAAGAAATGAATTTAAAAATTCGTTATTTCGAATTTAATTTGTTAAACCGAATTTCTAAATCTACCATAACGAATTCAACTAATTTGTTATAACAGATTTAATTCGTTATAACGAATTCCTCAAATTTGTTATAACGGATTTAATACATTATAACGAATTCCTCAAAATTGTTCAAACAAATTTAATCCGTTTTAACAAATTCAAGAATTCGTTATATCAAATTCCAAAATATTTTTGATAGGTCCTAAATGGGCTTCCGTAATCACCCGTAAGAGACTGGTTGCATAAAAAACTTTTCTATTGCAATATAATCACAGGGCATAATAACCTGCTACGATAATTACTGAAGACCAAAAACATGACAAATGTAAAAACGAAAGTACAAGATGCAATGTCAATACGAGACCAACAACAAATACCACATGTCATCTGGAAACCAGAGGTGATACCAAATGCTCTGGAGGTGTAAGCGTCTCCTGTCAGAGGTGATACCAAATGCTCTGGAAGTGTAAGAGTTTCCTGTCAGAGGTGATACCAAATGCTCTGGAGGTGTAAGCGTCTCCTGTCAGAAGTGATACCAAATGTTCTGGAAGTGTAAGTGTCTCCTGTCAGAGGTGATACCAAATGTTCTGGAGGTGTAAGCGTCTCCTGTCAGAGGTGATATCAAATGCTCTGGAAGTGTAAGCGTCTCCTGTCAGAGGTTATACCAAATGCTCTGGAAGTGTAAGCGTCTCCTGTCAGAGATGATACCAAATGCTCTGGAGGTGTAAGTGATTCCTGTCAGAGGTGATACCAAATGCTCTGGAAGTGTAAGTGTCTCCTGTCAGAGGTGATATCAAATGCTCTGGAGGTGTAAGCGTCTCCTGTGAGGTGATACCAAATGCTCTGGAGGTGTAAGCTTCTCCTGTCAGAGTTGATACCAAATGTTCTGGAGGTGTAAGTGTCTCCTGTCAGAGGTGATACCAAATGTTCTGGAAGTGTAAGTGTCTCCGGTCAGAGGTGATACCAAATGCTCTGGAGGTGTAAGCGCCTCCTGTCAGAGGTGAGTATAGGTACCTTAGAAGTGTAAGCTTCTCCGGTCAGAGGTGATTGCAGGTGTCCTGGGGGATATGTGTCTCCCGTCAGAAGGGATAGTATGTGCCCTAGAGGTGCCTCCTGTCAGAGAAAATAGTAGGTGCCCTGCAAGAATGTAGTAGGTGCCCTGCAAGAAGCTCTCTAAACTCTGACTTATATAAAAACCACCTGAGAGATAATGACATTTGTATTTGTGGAGGTGTAGAAACAGCTGCTCATTACTTCTATGATTGTAAATTATATGACAACATTCGGTCATCAACTAGTCATGCTATACATGTTAATACAAACATTGATATATTACTATCTGGGTGTCCTATGTATAATAACGATGTAAACGAGGAGATATTCAAACATGTGCACAACTTCATTATAAAGAGTAAAGGTTTCTAATATTACCTAGTAGATTAATACTCTATCTGCTCTGCAACCAATTTTTTTTTCTCCATTTAGGTTATTGTACTTTATTCCATTATAAGTTCAGGACTCATATGAATATAATTAAATGTGAATATATGTATATGTGTGTATGTATACAGTAATGTGTGTATGTATGTGTAAGTGTGTGTGAATGCATGTATATGTGCATGGATGCGTACATGTATATATGCGTTCGTATGAATAATTGTTAATTTGTAGAATATGTGTATGTATGTGTGTATGTATGTATATATGTGTATGTATGTGTGTATGTATGTGTGTAGGTTTGTGTATGTGTATATGTACATATATATATATATATATATATGTATATATATATATATATATATATATATATATATATATATATGTGTGTGTGTGTGTGTGTGTGTGTGTGTGTGTGTGTGTGTGTGTGTGTGTGTGTGTGTGTGTGTGTGTGTGTGTATATGTCTAAATGTAGGCCTATACACGTTTTTTTTCATATTTGTACATATGTGAAGTAGCATGCTATGTATACATGGCAAACCGACTTAATTATATCTTACAAATGGCTACATATGTACCTAAGTATAACTGTTTATATACATAAATGTAATTCTGTACTGTATTTGAATACTGGTTTACCATTACTTTTATACTTGTATCTACTAGTGATTGCATATTTACATGTTTCTACGTGTATTTGTATCTGTATAAATACTAATACTTTATTCACGTCGGCCTATCATAAATGTATTTAAAATTTTGTACAAATGGAGAGAGCTTTATATAAGCTATCTGCTTGCTGCTCAATCCATAAATTGATACATATGTATATATCTTTTCACAATAAATACTGTTTAAATCAAGAATGTCTCATGTTAGAGGTGATAGTAGGTGCCCTGGAGATGTAAGCGCCTCTTATCAGAGGGGATACAGGTGCCCCAGATGAATGTCTCTTGTCAGATGTGATAACAGGTGCCCTGGAGGAATGTCTTCTGTCAGATTTGATGGCAGGCACCCTGGAAGAATATGTGTCTTTAGTAAGAAGTTATTGCACGTGCCCTATAGGTGTAAGTGTCTCCTATCAAAAACGAAAACAGGTGCACTTGAAGTGTGTCTCTTGTCAGGGTGATACCAGGTGCACTGGAGCTGTAAGCGTCTCTTGTTTGTTGATGTGTGTGGTATTTCAAAGCTGAGACGCATTATATATCAAAAGCCAATGTTACTCGCATTAAATGGCTGGATTTTAACCATCCCGCTAATAAAGAATTTTACCACATACGTAAAAATGACATTTTCGCAATTTTAGCTTTTATGCTCTTATACATATCATAGGCGGATCTAGAAATTTTTGAAAAGGGGGGGGGGGTTGCGGTCTCCCATGACTAATGCTTTGCACTATTAGGTCTTGAAGGGGGTTGTAGCCCTAAAAATGGTCGAAAATGACCTTTTACGGTAATATTTTCCGACCAGTGCATATCAGTTATTACCATCGTTAGTTGCAGATAACATAAAGCAAGAGTATGCATCCAAGTGGCGCAGTAATTGAAATTTTGTCACAAATGTGCGAACTTGACGCGTCCTTCTGCTCCTTGCACGCTACAACCAAAAAATGAAGTTACTGGATACAAACATTTTTTTACCGACAAGGAAACATTTTTGAGATTACGTGACGAGGTAAGATTCGTCGTTGGAACATCCATTTGATATAAACACACCACTCGCCTCCGCCGACCGTCTTGATTCGGCAATATTGTTTTGTATAAACCATGGAGAGAATTATATTTTAATTATACTGTAAGTTTGTAACAAAAGTAAAATCATTTACCATAATGTATTATAGGATAAAACTATAATCTAATCCTGTTTTTTTAATTTATTATTGGGTTTGAAAAACAATAAACACATTGACCAAAATAAAGTTACGGACTTAAAAAAAAAACTTAAGGAGATGTGAAGAACAATTGCGATGGGTCATCAAACAGCTTAGAAATTACCACAGTAGCATATCTGAGAAAGTATGAGATCAAACATTTTCTGATATAAATTTGTCCATTTTGTAAAAGGAAACAAGACCCCATCTACAAAATGGCCCAAACTATTTTTCCGAACAATATGGTGATCAGAAGAGGTTCTAAATCCGGGAACCTTCTCTCTAGATCTATGTATGATGTGCGTTATCCGTGCTACTTTGTGATGCATTAACATCTGTTTCTATCATATCCCATGTATGATGGCCATTCCATCAAGTCTGCTCATCCATGACCAATAGCAGTTGCTTACCCGGAAGTTGTCAAATGTGAAGTCTTAAATAAACATGTGTGTGATCGTACTGCATAATGTATTTAAATCTATTTTATCATTAACCGTGGTGTTAAATCACAAACTTTTCTTTCAATAACGTGTTTGTATCATACAACCAAACTATTTAAACCATAATATGGATCTATGTTATTTATATTATCTTAGATTGGTCATGGTTTTCTTTTACCTTGCTTTAACAAAAGGTAAGTTTTGTCATCATTACAATTGATCAAATCATTGATATGCACATAATGATATAGACGAACATTAAATTGATTATGTACAATGGACTTGTTTGATGAACCTCTAAATGTGTTAAATGTATGAAACTGTTGAAAATTCGACTAGAAAAGAGACGTTTTTTAAAAGCGCGCATTTCTAAACACCTATACACAATTACCTTAATATAAATAGCATTGTGACGTAAGAGAAAGAGGAAGTTAAAATGAAAGAAATGACAATAACAATGAAATAACGAATACATTTTTATCATGAAATTTTCGTATATTTATTTCCATATGACTACTACCAGAAATTCTATCTGATAGGGTATATTGAAAGCATACTTCGGGTCCGAGATGGAATCCCATTATTTAAGCCGGCGTGGCCTAGTGGTATCGCGTCGGACTCCTGATCGGGAGGCCGGGGTTCGAGTCCCGCTCTGGTCATGCCGGTGTCATGTCTTTCGGATGAGACAATAAAAACCGAGGCCCCGTGTCGTGGTATGCATGGCACGTTAAAGATCCCTCACTGCTTCGGGTGGGTCCGTTGCAAAGGTCAAAATTTGTATGCCCCGCATCAGGCACATGCCGTCACCATATACGTGAAATATTCGTGGTGTGACGTAAAACAAAAATCAATCAATCAATTAAAAATGGAATCCCATTATGTCATTCGACCTGATAATCAAATAACATGTGCTAACTGATTATACTTCATCCATATTAACTTACCACAATAAACTAACTCATTGACGTCATAGTTTTTTTTTTTTTCGTTTTGTCTTTCATTAAGGTGGAAACTGTCCTGCTGGAAGCTCGAATCGTAAGTAAACTATTAATATACACACTCAAAGGCAAGGAACGCTGAAGCCGTGAACTATGAATCACTCAAATTAATATATGAAACCGTAGTCTACACAAGTAGAATGTCTCAGGGCTCAAAGGTCGCATGTCAAATGATAAATCTTTTGTGGAATGCATTTTGTAAACAAGACAGGGTGTGACAGTAAAATGGTATTTATAAAGTAATATACTTCCTTTTAACTATTACCTTTTCAGATAAAATATCCATAAATCCACTAGTGTTCTGTATATTTATAAAACAAACAGTATCTCATGATCATTTCTGATTATACGATATACAACTCACGTCTCTCACTGCTTGGGGTGGGTCCGTTGCAAAGGTAGAAATTTCTATGCAATACATCAGGCAGATGCTGTCACCATATATGAGAAATAACCGTGGAGTGACGTAAAACAATAATTTTAAAATCAATCAATCAATCAGTCTTATTATTGATCCGATTCAATGGTTTCTTCTGTTTGCATGATTGAGAGAGAAGTGTTGTTGTCGGAGCAGAGCTCTGTATATCTATAAAACAGATTCTAATTCACTTGTTTTGTTTCGACAATTCTGATTGGTACCACCATGCAACATGCTTTCCAGTATCATGAGCATGTCATTTCATCTCAACGCGTCGCAGCAAAACTGCCTGTTCAGCTGTTTACGATGTGATGTCAAGTCACTTAAGGAATGACTGTCTCTTTTTTCTAGGTTCATGTGGAATGAACTTGGGTGAGAAAATTTCTCACCCAAGTTCATTCCCCATGAACCTAGAAAAAAAGACAGTCATTCCATAGACGTATATCTTGATATAGGTCTATGGTCATTCCTTATATTTACAATGCATTTAAAAGGTTCTTTTTTAAAAACAAAATATCAAATTCCCCGTTATCAAACTGGCAAGGACCAAATTTTTCCTGAAGTGGAAAAGTACTTCCACCACGCAATATAGTGCGTGTCTAGAATGCTAAAAAATACTTTATCTGTCCAGGTAAATTCTTTGATTGCTCAAAATTAACAGATGCATTAATTTCGTTATTACAATTCTTATATTTAATTAATTCAATTATGCGAGAAAAGATAAATCTTTTTATATTACTACGCATGTGATTTGCCATACGCCGGGTACTACTTCCATGACCCAAGTTCATGGGCTGATGAACCGAGTCTGTTTAGCATGGTTCATTGAAGGAAGACTAGCATTGTAAATATTCATGTATGAATCAATTTGTGATTAATAATTTAATCATAAATTATTGTAGCATGAAAAGGATAAATTACGACAATATCTTATTTTTCCTGTATTGCATAAATTATAAACTTAATTGTGTTAATTGCAAAATTTTAAACCTAAATCCCTCAATGTTTTCGTAGAACAAAGGTAATTGAGTCGAATTAAATTCGGTTGGTATCAATTCTCCAAATAAGGCGATGCTACGCCCATAATCATGCGCATGCGCGCATATTCACTGTAGAAAACAACAAAAATGGTTCACATGGAGGAAAACGAGCACGAGAAAAGCAAAAGTGCGGTAGAAAATAACTATACACATACTCAGAGGCCAAAAAAAGGAAAATGGAACAAATGTTAGAATCGGGTAAAGCTCGAGTTTCACTGTCACGTGATTTCCTCTGACCGACCTCATCAATATTCCAAGAGTTGGCGTGGTTATGTTCACGTGATTTGTTTGTTTCTCACCCAAGTTCATTCCCCATGAACCTAGAAAAAAAAAGACAGTCATTTTTTAAGTGACTTGACATCACATCGTAAACAGCTGAACAGGCAGTTTTGTTGTGGTGCGTTGAGATGAAATGACATGCTTCTGATGCTGGAAAGCATGTTACATGGTGGTACATCATGTACATTGTCAGTTTTGTTGGTTCGACTTGAGTGTAATAATTGTGCACGTGAATGGTAGAACTTGCAAATCGTTCTTGACACGAGACTTCAGATGGACGTTAAAGGCATTGAACGAAGTTGTAACAGACAGTATTTTTGATAGTTGGAGTCAGAGGCAATGTGGACAAAGAATACTTTCAATGTAGTAATATATTTGAGGACGGTATATCGTGGTTATACATGTCTGAACGCTAACGTGTGGATCAATCAGAATTGTCAAAACAAAACAAGTAAATTAGAATGCCCGATTTTATCCTACAACAATTAGCAATGGCGGATCCAGGATTTCCGAATGTGGGGGGGGGGGGGGGGGGGGGGGGGCACATGTGTATTAGCCAAACGACTTAGTCATTTTCGGTGCTAAATCTGGATTTTACTAATAAATATGTGGCCAAATCAGCCACTGATTAGAGACCGATAGAGAAAACATTTGTTATTCTTTTTCGATCTGTTTCATTCATAATGGGATGGTTGAAACAAATTTCGTAGTTTTCTTCGTTCTGTTTACGGTATTTTCAGTTTAAATTACCACAACCACAATGCTGATGGAAGGGAGGAGTGGGGGAAACAAAATAATACTTAACACCTTTGATTTTTAACTACAACAGACAATATTATCAAGTAGCAACTAATCACTCTTAAGTACATTGTATATAATATTTAAGATCTTTGATGTCTGTTTCTATTTATTTATTTATTTTATTATTTATTTATTTTATTATTTATTTATTTTATTATTTATTTATCTTATTATTTATTTATTCTTTTATTTATTTATTTTATTATTTATTTATGTATGCTTGATATACATAACTTCTACTTGCTCTATGAACATCATAGGAGAATGACAAATTTGAGGAAATAATCACAAACATAACTTTCAGTCGTGAACATGTGTGTATCTACAACAATGACTGCCAACAGATTTGTGATAGACACTTCAGTGTTTGAGAATGTACAGGTGAACAGCTGTCAATGTTCCTTTATTGCACCAACGGCAGGAAATTTTAGTATGGCACCGACTAGTTTTACCCAGTCGACAGGATGTGGTACAAAACTTATCGTCAGTATCAATAACCTACCGACACAGGGTGGAGCAACAGAATGTAGACGTGATCCGCTTCTACCCGCCAGTGCTTCAGCAGGAGATACAGTAAAGGTGGAGGTCGTTAGTACGTCATCAACAACAAGGAAAGCCCCTTACTGTCATGTTGCTACTTTCCCCATTAATGGTAAGTTATATTGTAAATTCAAGCTTGTAGAATTTACATACAATATAAAAGATAAGGCATGGAAAAAATATAAGACTTATTTATACAGATACTACAAATTTGATTTTTGTATTTAAAAATGTCATAACAAAATAGTTTGATTTATATGTAATGATGTGGTCTCCACACAATGCACATTACATGTAAGACTGCTTTTAAAAATGTTATATATAAATAATTCTTCATTATAATGTTACTTAATGGTTATATGTTAAAACTAAAATCAATCTGTTAAAATCATTAAGTTCAAACATTTGACACTACATACATATGCACACACACTTACACACACACACCTTTGTCGCTATTAAAAAGTCGGGCTGGCGCTGTGAGATTTCATCATTGGGGCGTCGACGACATGAACGGTCCACAGGGAAAGAGCTCGTTCAAGTGAGTTTTGTCCCTATGGAACGGTTCACTCAGAAACGAGGTAAGACGTGATACACACATGATAGGTATTATGTGTCATTCCTCGCGATAATGGTGGATTTTCTGAATTTGTATGTAAGCAATGCGCCAACGAGGCTGTTGCAATAATCTGTCCTAAATCCACAACAAGTTGATCAGCTAGCACAAATGGGTTTATTCGAGGAAAAAGCGTGATACACAGACAACTCGTACAAAAGACAATTCAATATAACCAATTACACAAAATGGCGTTACCACCTCTTTTTTTTTTTAGAAACAAAAGTTTATGTCTGTATACTACTTGTATATAATCATGATGAATATGCTTTTAAATCAAGTTCAACATGTCTTTGAGCATTGTCTTTACACCGTGAATATTCTAAGAGAGAAATGAATTATGTTAACTTATTAACCACAACAACAAATTGGCATGTCAATGAAATGAGAATACCTTCACAGGAAAGACTATCCTCAGGTATTGGGGATTATTATGCCCCTCACACACATATGAACACACATCAGTAAAGATCGTAACCACTTAGATGCACTGGTTTCTTTCGCACACGTTCCGAACGTCGGAGGCTTGGAGTGGGAGAAATGCATATTTGTGGAGAACTAGAGCATCCCTCTGTGTCATCATGGGTGAGTGGGTCGGAAATGACGGCAGGTATGTTAGGTGGAGGAGGCAGAAGAGGAGATTGTTCGGGAGGAACTCCGGGACATTTATCTTCGCGAACTTGTGAGGAGGTGTCCTCTTCCTCGTCCGACGAGTCGTGAGCAAAATGGCTTGGATCCGCAGGAAACGGTATACGATACGCATCACTTTGTCGGACACGATAAGACAACTGCCGAAGCTGAGAGCCTGTGAATTTTCGGATGTTACACCATACACCATATATGGCGGTCACGAGATAACGGTTACGGCCTGCTGAATTATTACGGTCAGAGTATAGGTAGACGAGGTCTCCTATACGAAGATAAGATGTAACTGGATGTGAACTTTGTGGGGCTTTCGAAACCATGCTATGTGGGTGGTTTTCCTTTCGCATTTCATGCTGTTTTAAGATTAGGTTTCTGTCTTCAATGCGGAGTTGCTTATTCGTGAACTGGTCTCTTTGCGTAAACATTTCGCGAGATGATAATCCTCTACAACGGATCCTAGCGTTAAGTCCTGCAGTAGCTAATGCAAGCGAGAGCGGAGACACAAAACGGCACACATAATTCCTGAACACCTCTTTCAGCGACAGGGTTCTTGTTTTGATTTTTATGTCTACCTACTTCGATCGAAATGCGATGTTTAGACAAAAGTTGGTCATTGACAAGGGCGGCAAATCCTGGTGCAGGATCAGTGCGGATAACGGCGAACGGGCCATCGAGCGGTATCAGGCTAGAACACAACGAGAGTAAAGTATCACGGAGTGTTGTTTTTTGCTCATCTGCAATGAGAGCACACACGGTGTATGAAGTAACACATTCTCGCAAGAGCAGTATAAGCTGTTTCTCTCTGCGTATGACGTCAGCAGCAAAGGATGTACCGATGGCTTCTGGAGGATCGCAGGTTGTTTGAGGTATCTCGATATTAGGGCATTTCTGAAGAGATAAGCATGTATGGCAGTTAGCGCTCGCTTTGTCAATTGCCATATCTATGTCGAGTGCGTGAAAATAGCGCTTGCAAACCGTCTTGAGTTGGTGAGAAGAAGGATGATCCAGCTTCAGGTGTAAGGACATTATAAGACCAAGCAAGACCTGTCGTGGAACTATGATACGGACTTGGTTCTGTTTAAACGGGTCACAACTTCTTGTTACGAGAAGACCATCCTTGTCGATGGTTGCGACTTGTAAGTAACGCTTAACATCTTTGACGTTAGTCAACCTGCGAGACGGTCGTGTGCCCTGTTTGAGATGGGCGTGAGTAAGCCGCAAATCTGGGCATTCCGCTTAAATTTGAAACCACGCAGAGCGGCTCGTGTAAGGTAGACGAGCGGTTCCGTCGACAAAGTCCTTAAAGGTGACTGGGCGTACAACGGCAGTCTCCGACTGACGAACGAAAGTGCATATCTGGCACGAAGACTCGAGACACTCCGGAGCGTTGCGACTTGCGTGATCGGAGGGTAATATAGACATCCCCCGAACGTGTCGAATAGATACATGAAACTGACTGGCAGTAGAAAGGAATGTCAGAACTCGAGGGCTGGCAGAAAATTCTCTTCGACACAGTTTTTCAAATGCCTGTACGCATGGCTTGCTGTCTGTCAGTACGCACGTTTTATTACAGGACTGTATAATATAGGGCGCGAAGTGTTTCACAGCTGCGGCGATAGACAAAGCCTCCACCTCACAGGGAAGCCAGGCCATCTGTCTGCCGCGTAATTTGGCGCTAAAGAATCCGCCCAGCAACATTTTAGAATTTCTTCCGATGTATAACGTAGCGCCAAGCCCATGCTGTTTTACTCATCCGTCAGTAATGATCCATAATTGGTCGCTTACTCGGGGTAGCGCAATAGTTTTATGGTGTTTCAACGCATCGCGCGCTCGATGGAAATGCTCAGTAAGCTCATCGGACCAAGCAATAAGTTCTTTAAAGTCTTTTCCGGCGACTTCACTCTCTAAGGGGGCAACGAGATAAGCGGAATCTGGTATGACACGACTTAGTATTCGGAACGCTCCAATAAACGAACGTAAACCGGTGACATTTGATGGGCGGTCACAGGATGATAGGGTCGATATGCGGTGCGGGCTTGCTCGGATTGTACCACTGCTCCAAATCCAACCGAGAATAGATATCTCCTTCGGCGCTATGACTGTCTTAGACGCGCTAAGATTCAAATTGCACGACCTGAGAGCACTCAACAGATCTTGCCAGTTGCGTAAAAGTTCGGATGGCGTGTTGCCTCCACAGTATAGGTCATCAGCTAGTTTCACGACAGTACCTTTTGCGATTAGATCTCCGAGAACTCTGCACATGAGTTCTTCGAGGGCCGTTTCAGACCCTGGCATACCCATTGCGCACCGAGTATAAGCGCGAACTCCTTTGAAAGGCGTCACTGTGCCGCAATATTTCATAGAACTCCTCGATAATGGGATTTGGTGAAAGGCTTTGGTAAGGTCTGTTGTGATGATGTAAGGCCACTGCGCAATTTGTCTTAATATACTATCCACATCCGGCATAAGTGACGGCTGCGGTTTTGCATAACGTCCGACATCGGCGAACGCAGTAACCAAGCGGAAACCACCACTTGGTTTTTTCACCAAGAATGAAGGGTTGAGGTACTCTACTGAGACGCCAACATCTTCGGGACGCTTGAAAACTCCGATACGTTCGAGCTCGTCGAATTTGTCCTGTAATTCCTGCAGCTGACCTCTAGAATACTGGGGTAAACGGCCTTTACGTTGGGAAGGCTGAACAGGTCCCATATTAACAATAGCCTCGAAAGGTCCCACTGCCCCATTATAGCCAGTGAATGAAGGATTAAATACATCATCAAACTCCTGTAATGTAGACCGGAATTTGGAGACAATATCACTAGGTAATTGCTTATCCGAATCCACCCGGACGGAATTAGAAAATGGCACACGAACCTGACTATCTGTTACAGAGGCAGGCTTGGCTACAACTGCAGAATCTTCCTCCAAAATTATTTGGTCGTCGAAAGAGTGGGTGAGGCGAATTTGGCAGAAATGTTGGTTTTTCTTTATGTGCTGGGGAAAGGATGACATATTGGGGATGCGTAATTTACCGTTGACGCTAGTGACCATCATAGGTGAAATCCATCGATCATGCGGTGGTAAATCAGTGCGGGGTTCAAGTGCCAATGTACATCCTGACTGTGGCAAGTGTTTGGGTACATCTACTTCAACGAAGCTGTCTGGCCACACTGTCGTTGTCAAGTTTGGAGCACGCAAAACATCAGCTCTGCATACTGAATGACGCATAGCCTGCGTTTGACGAGATGGGTAAGTATAGATATGATTATCTCCATTGTGGATTTCCTGTTTTGCTGGTCGAATGGCAATGTCATTGTATTTCATACATGGAATTCCCACTAGCACATCGACATCCAAGTTTTCCACAGCAAGTCCTTCAAAATTAATTTTATGTTTGTCGTAAACGAAAACGGTACGTACCTCCCCAACAACTTTTAGGTGTGAAGTCCCATCAGCCGACGAACCGCTTGTGTGCCTTTACTAATCGTAACCCCAAGATACTGAGCACAGGAAGTACGCATCATGCTGCCAGTTGCACCAGAATCAATTGTCAGCCTTACTGTATCATGGTCGTGGAAAACATCTAAATATGGTGACTGTTCGATTTCTACGCGGTTTACCGAATGAGTGTCATTTTCCTTTGCGTCAATAGTGGCTGCAGGTTTGTTCAAGCTATTCTCATACGTATAATCTTCGCACTCCGACTCTATCTCATAGGCATCATAGATGCTTGAAATGTGGCGAGCCTTCATTAAGTACTTTCTATCATCTGCAGGTAGAAATACACATTTACTTAGGTAGTGTTGTAAACGGCCGACCAGCGGTTTTGCATAGGGCTCAAGATGGAGTATGCCCAGGTCCCTTACTTGTAGACTTAGGAATAGGAGAATTACGTTTTACATGGTGAGAGGTAACAAATGATCTCATAACTTTGGCGTTTTCGGCGTTGTGTAGTTCTTCAAGGAGTGAATCAATAGCCTGCGAGATTTCTAGGCGAATGGAGGCTAAGGAGCGTGAACGGAGCTCCGTACCATATCTCTGTTTGATTAGTTTGGGGAGGTCTTCATGTATAAGCTTCAGCCAAGTGAGTACAGCGATATTTTCCAGGGTCGGCGTAAGTTCCTCCTCTTCAGTCACTACTTTACCGTGATGGTTTATACCAGAATCGGGACCCAAGAGGTTGTCCTCTATAAAGGCCATCATGCGCCGATAAAGGTCCTCCGGTCTTTCGTCTGGTTGGAACTTTATATTAGCAAAATCCAGAAAATGGGCTCCGGAAGATTGAAAGCCATAATGAAGGCGAATAGACTGCCAAATACTATCAACTGAAGTCGAATTCTTTACTATCGTATTTCGTGAACTGATAGGGGCATAGTTTGCGATCTGTCCCAAGAACATTTCAAGTAGGGCGGTCAGACTACTTTAAGCCCACGGAAGATTTTAAGCCCACCGTAAGTCCACTGTAAGCCCACTGTCTTCCTAGGGGATATTATGTATATTTGTTAATATATATCGATAGGTTGACTTAAAATATGTGTCTATACAAATTTCTGTAAAAATTCAACTCCTAATAACTATGAAAAGTCAATTTATATTGTCTAACATCTATGAATGGTTGGATCGCCATTTTAAAGAACGATAACTCTAGACTGATACGGCAAAACTGATGTGAGGTGATTTATCATTTTCATCTTTTTCAGTGAAAGTTCCGGTGACAGTGGATGGCGCGTGTTTAATTAAATCATTTCAGGCTATAATAGATATGGAATGAAATATTTAGTATTTACCAAAAATTAATGTATGAAAAATAAAAACCCAAAACAAGTTAAACCTTCCACAGGGATACCGTTGTATAATATATAAGACACTCTTTTCAGTTTTTGATTGATTTTAATCAGTTCAAAAACTGAAGTAATCTATGTCTTTGACTGAAATAACTGATGTTATTTTTTCAGCTACTCTGCCTAAGTAAAATCCTTAATAACATTATGAATTATAAGAGTAAACTACAGTTAGCAACAAAAGAAAACAGAAAAAAATGTATATATAAGAAGAGGGTACAGGCTGAAGAAAGAGGATGCTAATCAGATGAAAAATTCAGTCTCTATTTTCAAGATTTCATTAAAGTGGGAATAAAGCCCTGATATTAAACGGATGATCAAGAAAGTGGGAAGTTGACACGTGTCTTGTGATCATGTCTGAAAGATTTAATTAAGAGAATCTATTACTTTTGATAATGAAATTTTGCTTTTGAGCAAATATATCTCCATTTACATCATCATCATACAGAGGACAACCTGATATTAAGATGTTTATGTTTATTTGAACTGATAATGTATTGATAGATCTATTACGTAATTCACTGTAGTTAGTACATTCCAAAAAGAAATGAACTGCCGTTTACGGGAGACCACAGACACAGCTGTCATCATCACGTAGATGATTTTTACACAGATCAGCATTCAGTCAGCTGCAACCCAATTGAAGACGAGCGTGCAATATTTGATCTTTACGTTCTCCACAATAAAAACAGTTTTGACAAAAAATTGATTTTTAATCAATTTCTGGAAAAAATCTTGAAATTTATAAGTCCAAGGGCCATAGATCTGTCAAAAGTAAGTCGATCGTAACGAAACTCGAACTGGTACTGACGCCGCTTGAAATAAAGCTATATACCAAATTTCAACTCAATATCATGAAAGACGACAAAAAAGTCAGGAAAACATGACCCCAGATGGACGGATGCACGGACGGTGGCACAACATAATACGTCCCGTCTAATGACGGGCGTATAAAAAGGCGAAAAATGCTAAATATTATACAAATCCATGTATCAAGTATGCACTTAAATTATAGAATAAGGACAAACATACATAATAAAATTTTTGAAAACACACTGTATGTATAAAATAAATCAAATAGATATGTCATATCAAATTAGATACATTAGTTACATTATAGTTAGAGAAAACTTGTACTGAATTTATGTTATTTGGTACAAATATTTAATATCATATTTATTAATAGATTAAGTAAACAAATTATGAAATATACTTCATAAAAAGTAATAGTAGCTAATATAATAGCAGAGACATATCTCCGATAATAGTAGATAGATCTAATGTAATCAGAGTTATCGTTCTTTAAAAATGGCCATCAAAACAAAAAGAAACCCCGTAACATAAAAGGACTTTACATAGTTAATATGTGTTGAATCTGTTTAGAAATTTCTTTAGACACATATTTTAAGTCAACCTATCGATATATATAAACAAATATACATAATATCCCCTAGGAAGACGGTGGGCTTACAGTGGACTTACGGTGGGCTTAAAATCTTCCATGGGCTTAAAGTAGCGGTCATACTTAAATACGCCTGCAGAGAAAAGTATACGCCTGCAGCTTTTAAACATTATATTATGTAATAAAATTGATATATGTGAATATAGATGATACATATTTATGCAATTACAGACTTTTGTTTTGATATGAACGGTATAACACAAGTTATCCAGGTTTATATTATCATGACATGCACGCCTGCTAAATCCGTCGCCATTTTGTTTGCTATTGTTTATGTACAGATTAAGCCTGCTACAAGAAAATACGCCTGCAACTTAATAGCGCTATATAGATTTATGATACTAATATGTATAAACTTGTATCATTTGTCTAAATAAAATTTCAAAGTTTCAATACATTGTGAATGTATTAGTGTGAGATATTCATGATTTCGTATTTGAGTGAAATACGCCTGCTAGATTGGACTCCATTTTGTTTATACTGGTTAATGTACTACTACAAGAAGATACGCCTGCGAGTTAACGGCACTATATATCTTATAATACAAACATATATCAACTTGTATCATTTATATATGAATAAAATTTCAAAGTTTCAATATAGGGGCAGGCGTGGTGTAGTGGTTAAGCGCTTGGCTTGCGGCGCCGACGATCCGGGTTCGATTCCCGGGTTGCGCCACTATGTTTAAGAGGTTGGTAAGCTCCTGCTTCCATGTCGCGATATAACTGAAATATTGTTGAAAGCGACGTAAAACACCAATCAACCAACCAACCATCACAGTTTCAATACATTATGAATGTGGTAGTGCAAGAGATTCATGTTTACATATAGAGTGAAACACGCCTGCTAGATCAGACTCCATATTGAATTTTTGTTTGTCCTGGTTTATTTACTGCTACAAGATACGCCTGCTAGTTAACGGCACTATATATCTTATAATACAAACATATATCAACTTGTATCATTTATATATGAATAAAATTTCAAAGTTTCAATAAATTATGAATGTGGTAGTGCAAGAGATTCATGTTTACGTATAGAGTGAAACATGCCTGCCAGATCGGACTCCATTTTGACCCCAAGTAGGATGACCTTTTGCTCTTTAGTACGACGGTTGGCCTCAGGTACAGGATGAGCATCGTCAGCAAATCCACGATGAGGAGACTGCTTGGACTTCTTCTCCCACGTAACACCACTAACCAAGAAAGGGGCAAAATTGCTATCCAGTGTAAGAATATATACTAAATTTTGACGCCAGGATTCGAACGACGTTATGGTCTCTGTTTTTGTGAGACTCCACTGTTTGGGAGCACGTATGGATGCCATGGTAAGTGGGTAGTACTAATACTGTCAAACTATTAGTGGAAATAACAATGTATTACGTTAGGACAAACTCACGGTGACGTTTTTGTCACGGATTGCAACACCCCTCAGCACGAGGGTTCCGGGTCGTTTCGCCCTTTTCCCCGTTCGCCCTGGGGTGTTTCGCGTTGGGTAGTTTTGCCCTTAAGGTTGACCCGTTCGCCCTTGTACGTGAGTTATTTCGCGACGGGAAGCAGAACTGATTGCAGTTAGTGTAGCAGCCGACGACCTACAGCGGGAAACGAACAGCCGATACACACGCCTCGATAACCAACTTAGAGACCTGTGGACTTCTTACCAGGATTCAGAAATGACGACGTCTGCTTTCCTTAGAAAGGTCGGACACTTCTACCGCTTTTGTTAGTGACTATCTATGCTTTTATTGTATCCAGTGTAACTATGTAGTGCTCAGTGTTGTTTCTAACATGTTTATTCTATGATATTGATTTTGATATGTAATCTGATTCGATACATGCTCATGTTTTTATAGTGCTTTTCCATAACAATAGTATATTACAAATGTATTTTTTTGTGTAATTGCATCCAACTTTTCATGAATATGTCTTTATATCATTCATAAATAAATGATGATAACCATAAACATATTTTTTTATTCTGACATATATATTTTGTGACCTATTGGTCAAATCCCGAAAGATCGTATGAGATTATGATGTTGAATTTTAAAGATACCTTTTATATTTTGTTACAATGCTGCACAAAACTGAGGTGGATATAGTAATTGTACAATTCAAATCTATCACCCGTACACAAGTACTAGAAACAAACCATTTACACTTAAGAATATAAGTATTTTATGATAATAGTTTGTAGATAATCATACCACTGTAAAAACACAAGTAAATTAAACCCAGGGCGAAACAACCCTACAAAAAGGGCGAGCGGGGCAACCTTAAGAGCGAAACTACCCAGGGCGAACGGGAAAAAGGGCGAAATAACACGAGGGCGACCGGGAAAAAGGGCGAAACTACCCGACCCCAGCACGAGTTGCCTCTGACTATGGAACATTGAAGCACGTCAGAGTCCATAAGTGTATGTTTTCTTCACCACTACAGAGAGGAGAGTAGGTTCTTTCAAACGCTGCCACCACGCCAACGAGGCTGCTGCAATAATCTGTCCTAAATCCACAACAAGTTGATCAGCTAGCACAAATGGGTTTATTCGAGGAAAAAGCGTGATAACAGACAACTCGTACAAAAGACAATTCAATATAACCAATTACACAAATGGCGATGCTATAACAATTAACAGATTAGCGAAAATGAAATTTTGACTTGCAAAATAGAATAAACAGTTTAAAATGTTTGGATAAAAGTATGTAAATAACTAGATCATTTCGACTTTACTGCGGGGACTTACATTTTGGTTGGCAAAATGATAACTGTTCCAACAATATGACGTCAGGGACAATCAGTTTTTTTTTATGACGTCAAAAATTTTATGAGAAACGTTATCATTTGCCAATCAAAATGTTAGTCTCACAGTAACAGTGAAAGCATATATAGATGTTTGTTTTGCATCTAACTAAACTGTGATTTGAAAGGAGGCTTCTCATTTCAGTGGCGGATTTAGAGGGGGGGGGGCTTTTTTGCCACATATTTATTAGTAAAAATCCAGATTTAGCACCAAAAATGGCTAAGTCGTTTGGCTAATACATATGTGCCCCCCCCCCTTTCGGAAATCCTGGATCCGCCACTGCATTTTGTCGTTATAAATGAATTTTTTACATCACACACGAGCGAATAACGATATTTGTTAAGGGTTGTAGTGTAGTGCAGTGTAATGTCAACCCTTGACGTTGTGAAGATGAGTATAGTGTTGTTAGCTTATGGTCTTTGACAGTAACGCTGACGTGTAATAGCGGTGGTAGTATTCTACCAGACACGACTTCTACGGTACAACCCACAACGTCGATCAGTACGACACTGCAAACCTTGCGTGCGACATCAGACCATGTAACTTCAAGTTCAGAGGGAACAATCACAACCAATGACGCACTCTCATATGAAACAACTGCAAGAGTAACAACTTCTGAAACCGAGGACAGAATCCATTGTAAGTAAATCTCAGATAGTGAAATAAGAGAGATGATGTAAGAAATCTGGCTACGCTGTATGACACTTTCTACACAAAAGGACAGTCTTAGGAAAGTTAATATATACATATACAATGTTTAATTACATGACATCTACTATTAATAGCTACTCAAGCGTGTCATTTTTACAAACCAGGACATATATTTTAATAACTGTTTATATGTACAAAAACAGGGATCAATCTGATTTCACGTCGTCTTTCTGTCATAGCGGAGAATCAGCTATGGATAAATATGCTCCACAGTAATCTACTCTTTATTTTCTGTGCAGCTTCTAATCCAGTAATTTTCATAACTAAAATGACCGAAATTCGGTAGTTTCCCTTCACCAAAATTGTGCAAAAATTCCCCAAATTCCCAATTTATCGATCGTGATATTTTGTTGCGCTTATCTTTGTGCAGTCCGTTGAGAAACCATTATAACAGTAATTTTCGTTATATCTGGGTCAGTAAATCTATACGACATAGACAACACGAGGGAAACAAGAGGATATCTGAAACAAGATGTTTCATAACGAGAAATGCTATACTAAAAATTACAAAAAGTAGTTGCAAATAAAGAGTTGATCGAACCTACTGCAGAATCGTCTCTCTCTAAACACAGTCAATCATGATCAGAATGTAAGAGTCATTATACAATTGCGAGTCGTGATGCACATACCGCGACTGGCGTTACCGAGACCCCGGGCCTGGACACTGATGTGGATGCGATAGACGAAGCTGACAGTTGTACTTTTAACGATGACCATCCAGACTCCGAGTCAGCTACGTGTATGGTTCCTTTACCTGACGCACGTATATTTTATTGACAAAACCTCTTAAAATTTACAAAAGATAGACAGAGAAAGAGAAAACTTCAGTTTTAATTTAAAGTGTGAACAATACATATACAATATTATGATAATTTTGCAGAAATGAAAAATTCCCAATTTCTCCATTTTTTCCCGCTATTTTTCCCAAATGGAAAGGTACCAGATAGATTTGAAAATTTGTGTGAAAATCACTGTAATCCTGCCATTAATCCTTTGTGTTTGATCTCTTGTGAGTACCTTTCATCATTTTAGCTCACTGAAGTCGAAGGCTCGGGTGAGCTATTGTTATCACTTTTCGTCCACAGTCCGTTTGTCTGTCCGTCCGGGTGAACTTTTCGAATTTTCGACTTCTTCAGAACTGCTGGACTGATTATGATCAAATTTTTTAGGGATGAAGTACTCAATGTCCTCAACATGACGTGTTTGCTTTTTGGCCATATATGTCAAGGAATGGGTCCAGGAAAGGGCAGTCTTGGCTTCAGAGGGTACCCATCTTCGACAAACATCTGTTTTAGACCTGCTACATAGATGAACAATTCGAATGTATTAGAGTAATCCAGAAGGGTGTCTTTAGAAGTGTTGTTGTTTTTATATTCGTTCCGAAATTTTAGAAATTTTTAAAATTTTCTAATATCTCTTTTGACTTTGTATTTCTCTCTGTAATATCTCCTTGTGTGTTGCTTATAATGCATTGATTGTATGTATTTGTGTAGTAGGAGATTCTGTTGTTTAAAGTAGAAAAGGAGATGTGGAACACAGTTCGTATGTAATAATAAGCTTTGATTGAAGTCTTCCTCAGAATTAATCGAAAGATTCTGATGAAATTTGGTAGGTATATGAAGTACTCAGAATTCCCCACAGGAAGGTGTCTTAAGAAGTGTTGTCGTTTTTGCACCCCCCCCCCCCCCCCGCGATGTATGTGTGTTTTAGATGGATGTAATATCATTTTTTGGTTCGATTTTGAAATAAAATTTCTTTTAAGGATACTTTCGTTTGAGAACATTTTGATACTTTCTAATCTTCCAATCAATATCTTGTAAGTTTTCGATCCTTCACCACACAGATATTACATTTGATATAAAAATTCTTAGTTTTGTTTTTCTTGTTAGATGGCTGTTTGACTAAATCTTATATTGTAGTATAACTATTTGAATTTACACTTTTATTCTGATATCAATTTCTTGCACCAGATATGCAGCAATTCTTGCATGGTATCATCTTCTTATGTCTTTGTCAGTTCCTTCTTTCTTTTTGACTGATTCACGAAGACAGATATACATAACAACACAATGTATCGGTTGTTCGACACGCATAACCTTTTATCTTTTAGCCTAACGGCATTTTATGAAAATCTGGGTCTTGCTGCTGAGTGTGATCTCTGCTGCTTTATAAGTAAGACAATATCGTAAACTCATCACATAAATTAAGCTTATTTTGTTGTGAGCTTCCAACAAATGTTATAGTATTTGTTTCTAGTTATTTCATTCATTACCAACTATTACTTTCACTGCTGTTGACTTATTATTATTATTATTATTATTATTACATTTATTATTATTATTACATTTATTATTATTATTATTATTATTATTATTATTATTATAATTGTTGTTGTTGTTGTTGTTGTTGTTGTTGTTGTTGTTGTTGTTGTTGTTTTTTCTATTTTAGGTGGAAACAGCCCTGATATTAGTTTAAGCCGTAAGTCGTAATTAAAGAACAAAAATTAACGAGGCCGTTCTGGGTAAAAATATCTCAAAAACTACAATAGGAAAATTGATCATTTTTTCGTCAGTGATGGAATGCTACATAAAAATAATTTTCAGAGAATTGTAGAAAAATTTACCGCTTGGTTCAATTTTTGAGGAAAATCTCAAAAACACTATTTTTAACGTTTTCAAATGTCGTAATCAAATATTATGAGAATTAATTTCGATATATTAATGTTGGGTAGATACATTTCGGTTAAACTATGCTGATTTTATACTTTGTTGATATATTTTTTTTAATATTATTAATGTTTTTAAGACGCCGACTATGTTAACGATTACAATCGATCGGCATGCGCTAAAACTTGCGCAGCGCATTAAAACTCGTACCGAGAACGGACTCGTTAAAGACAATAAATTCCACGTAGTCCTACTGTAGATTGTATGCATTGGTAGTCCCAGGAGAAATTGGAGCTACTGGATTGTACAATTTCACCCTACCGTTTCAGTAGAAAATTTTAGCAAAAAAGATCATTTTAAAAGATGGAAACCACTTTCCTTTGCAAACTTTTATCACTGAATTTGGAGACTCGTCCCTTCTTAAACATGTCTGAGATTTTTTATACAATCGGGACCTGGATTCACACCTGAGTCTTATACTTATTCGAGCCATGCAGCAATCTTTCAAGATATTGGAATATACTTTGCGGGGTATTTTGTAAAAAATAGTTATATTATTATATGTCGATCACTCACCAATGCAGTGCATACAACGAATTCAGGTTCTTTTTACTTTTATGTGGTTAAAATATGATGAGAAATAAAATGCAATCGTGCCATGGTACTAGACATACTTTACTATGAAGCAGACTGTGGTAGAAATTTGATGGTGGTTATTTAGACACCGAGGGGAGAGGGTGGAGTGGAAAGCTGAGCTTAGATGTGAAATGGCTACAGAAACTGACATCATATTGTACAGTACCTTCTCTAGCATCACTTCGAACCTTAGAATGAGACATAAAACGATTTAAGATAATCATTCAAATGAGAATTATTTTTATATCCATTATTAATAAAACAAACTCAATTTATCATTTCCCATTTTTAAAAACAAGAAATTTTAACACTACAGTATATTCCTGCAGTTTTCCGTTCATAAAGACAACACCGACAGCTCATTCCCACGCTGAATCTAAACTTGTCGGATTCCCGATACCTTTTTAATGTCGGAGAAGTCTTTGCAATCAAATTAATTCTAAGCAATCACATCACACGAAAATATTATGTCAGCGCTCGTGCAGCTTAGTGCAAACACTATGTACATACCCATGATACAAAGCATAATTTATATTATTCCGATTCAATTTTATGAAATTTACGGTAGACATTCGTGGCAAAACGCACAAGATTTTTCCCTTCTGGGCAATTCGTAAAACCAAATTTAACACAATAATTATACATTTTCTTACTCAGTTAACTTGTTTACACTGAAACTACACTCTAGATCTTTTGGAAACAAATACATGTATTCTGAAAATAAACAGTGTCCAGCACTACCAATTCGCGACAGACATACTAATGAATGGCATACATAGCTCTGCAGGAGGAGGTACCTATTCAAACAGGGCGTCTGATTTTATAATTGTTATAAGATTCTATTTACCTTAGTTGATTCTTTTATAAATCTTGTCGTTTATATTCAGTTATTTCAAGTTCTGGTATCGGAGTTCACGATTTACTTAAATTGAAATGAATATGATACATTTAGCCTGTTTATTTATTATCAATGTGTTCGTTACAGCTTACATCGCTATAATCGTGTCACTGACCATCATTGTGTGTATCCTGTTGATACTGCTGATAATTCTATCCATGTAAGTATTGTAAATGTAACAAGTATTTCAAGATGCATGATTCTGCAGAATGATTTTTTTTTTGTTAGGTAATACAATACGTACATATAAATTTAATACACTTTGTTAAAAATTGTAAGAAAAGTACAAGTTGTTCATGAGTTATTCTCGTAAATCAGTGACGATAAAACAAGAAAGTGGAGAGAATCTCAGGCTCAACATAAAACTTTATTTTTTGTAAGTTTTATCCTATACGATATCAAGCAATTCATATATTTTTAGCTCACCTGAGCCAACGGCTCAAGTGAGCTATTGTGATCAATCGCCGTCCGTTGTGTGTCGTCCGTCCGTCATTAGCTTTTCTACATTTTCAACTTCTTCTCCAGAACCGCTGCACAGAATTTCACCAAACTTCATATGATGTAAGTACTCAAGGTCCTCTACCACGTTTGTGTTTTTCGTGCCCATCCGTAATCCAAGATGGCTGCCATTGGCTCTGATTGGTTGACACATTTTCGACTTCTTCTCCAGAACGACTGCGCAGAATTCCACCAAACCTCATAGGAAGTAAGTACTCAAGGTCCTCTACCAAGTTTGTGTTTTTCGTGCCGATCCATAATCCAAGATGGCCGCCATTGGCTCTGATTGGTTGACACATTTTGGACTTCTTCTCCAGAACCGCTGCAAAGAATTTCACCAAACCTCATAGGAAGTAACTAATTGAGGTCCTCTACAAAGTTTGTGTTTTTCGTGCCCATCCGTAATCCAAGATGGCCGTCATTGGCTCTGATTGGTTGACGCATTTTGGACTTCTTCTCCAGAACCGCTTCACAGAATTTCAACAAACCTCATAGGAAGTAACTACTCTAGGTCCTCTACCAAGTTTGTGTTTTTCGTGCCGATTCATAATCCAAGATGGCCGCCATTGGCTCTGATTGGTTGACACATTTTCGACTTCTTCTCCAGAACGACTGCGCAGAATTCCACCAAACCTCATAGGAAGTAAGTACTCAAGGTCCTCTACAAAGTTTGTGTTTTTCGTGCCGATCCGTAATCCAAGATGACCGCTATTGGCTCTGATTGGTTGACACATTTTCGACTACTTCAAAACGACTGCACAAAATATCACCAAACCTTATAGAAAGTCTTGTAAAAAGAAGCCAAATTTTCTACTGAAATGAGCTGTCATTTTATTGTAAATAAGCAATTTGTGCTCAGGTGAGCGATATAGGCCCATTTGGGCCTCTTGTTTCATTTTCTGGTAAAGGCGACAAAGAAGAGAATTGAAAAAGTATAGAAGTAAGACATACGAAGAGTTTAGACGACCAGCTGACAAAGACAATACATATGATAGTGTAGGCCATACAACATCAACAGCCACATATAGTAATACGGTGTTCCAGTAAAAATTAGATACAAAACTAAGGTATAACCATCCTTCGGAATAAGACATTTTTGGCGCATGATATTGTAAATAGCGAGGTTACAGCTGGTTTGCAGCTACACACTGAGGCTTGATGGAGATGCCCAGACAACACAACAGACGAAGGAGACAAATACTGCATGTAAAATTCTAGGAATATGATTAGTTCTAACCATTACCCCGAGCAACCGTTAGTATACGGACGTGATTGACAGGCGGATGATAGTGTAATAGACTTGATTTTACAAAGTCTACATATGAGGTACCTAAAATAATGACAGATGTATGAGAACTTAAACAAAAGTCTGAAAACTAACAATCGTCAATGGAGTCCGAGAATGCCCGAAAATACCCAAAAACGAATTCTCCGACCGTGTCAACGACCATTGTCATTGATGTCATTCTTTGTCACCATGATGTCATTTGGATGTCTTGTCATCTACTATTAGACAATTAGATACTACAGTGATAAATTCTATGCAGTAATAGTGATTTGATTGTTTCTTCTCCTCCCGGGCACCTGGTCTCGCCTCTGAATTTCAGGGGGCCGTGAATGCCCATTGCGGTACATTGTTGTTAGTGCCATAGTCATGTGACACCAGTTTCTTTCGTATTTTTTTTCCATTTGACACTTTACTTTATGGTTTATAAGTACATAAAGAATAAACAATATGCAAGGACACGGAGCTTGATGATCAGTGGCGGATTTAGATGGGGCCCGGGGGAGGGGCGGGACTACCATTTTTGCCACATATTTAAAAATGCTTGACTTTCACATGTGCCCCTCCTCCTTTTTGTAAATTCTGGATCCGCCATTGATGACATCGAAGTAAAAATAATCAAGAAATAAGTGAAATGCATACACATTGTCATCTGTGATTAAAAACTGAGTATTTTACATCTTAAGTGTAATTACATAAAAGATTATATTTTTAAAATTCACGGGATTTATAAAGGATGAATGTCAGGAACGGTAAAATTGAACAGTAATTGTTAAGGTTTTACCGAAATAATGATGCAATAAAAGGAAATTTAGATATTTTACATCGAACGTGAATCATGGTCTGTGCTGAAAAGAGTTGAATAAACCATATTCCGGTTTTGATAATTGCTGTCTTTTTGTCCGAGCTAATACATTTTGGCGTTGTTTTTCATAGTGACGTCATAACGCATGACATAGATTCATTATAACGTCACTTTGAAAAACAACGCCAAAGGGTATTATCTCGGACAAAAAGTCGTCATTTATCAAAACCGGAATATGGTCTATTGGGCGGTCTTGTATCCCTAACCTGACAACTGAGAATGTTAATATAGTAACTAGTCGGGTAGGAGTACATTATTGTAGCTAGGCAGAGGAAATGTCAGAGGATGACCAGTTATACACACAATCTCCGAGCATAGACATCCTCCTAGTAACCGCGTGTCATGAATATTTATCAACACTTTTTGCAATTCTGGTACACGTTTTATTGGGATATAAATATATTCATAATAACCTTTCTTAAGAAATTCTGTAGGCTGAAACATTGGAACGCGTCGAATGTAGACAGCAAACATTTGAGCGTTTCTATACTTTGAAGGGTTGCGTGTCGGTGCCCTAGCGACACCCACCAGGCACCAAAAACGGCCGCCGGTACCCATCAGGTCTCATGAAGAATATTGACCGAGATTCGTGCCGCGCCGTGCCAGGTGGATCGTCTGCCGATGATGGGTGGTGACCCAAAGACTCGAGAAAAATTATCCCCCAACTCACCCATTACCTAAATATGCCAAACGCGCCCGTAGAGTCTCGGTCGATTATCGACTGATAGATCAAAAGCATAAGCCTTCACCTTTCAACTCCATACTATTTACTTCCGATGGTTCAACGATGTCAAATTTCTGAAAGGTGGCCATACGATGTTGAAAAGCATTGGTAGATCTTTCAGCTCGTGCGGAAATTGGTTGAGCACCTTATCGGTGGAAATATAACTTAGGATATAAGAGTGACCCTGACATGTTAAAATGTTAAAAATGAATGAATTCGGCATTAGATCAGATTTGAAACCAGGCACGAGAGACTGTAGTCTTCCGAACAGCAAGTAAATTAGAGGAACGGAGTCTTGCATTGCAGGACTAGAGAGACTGGTACATCATAACAAATAAGATCAATATAACTTGCATGCAAATTAAACCAATAAGAGGTTTGCTTTATTTTCATTAATTGATTAATTATTATGGTCCGGTCTAAAATAAATCTAGCGTTTGGGTCATACGTCTGTCAGTTTGTCCGTAATTCCGTTCCACTTTTGAAAATAACGGTATCTTAGTTTGCGATAACACAAGACCTGACAATATTGAATAGTAAATGTATCTCAAATTAATCATACTTCGTTGACATAATGTGACCCCTTGGTGGATAGGGGTGAAGTCTAGGAACTAATGCCTTAATGCAGTTTTGTTGTCGTTTGGATGGGTGAGGGCATTCGTGTGTCACAAATACGACCATTTAATTATTTAATCCCCCCCCCCCCCCCCCCCCCCAGCAGACGATGTTTTGGGTATACAGGAATTAACCTGTTCGTTTATTTGTCCGTCCATAGATGCTCAGCGAGATATTTCAGATCATGTTTCATGATTCATAGGCCGGTTGTGACCCAGTGGATGAGGTGCTCGGCTTCTGACTGGAAGGTCCCGGGTTCGACTCCCACCGTGGGCACACCGGTTTTCTGTCTTACGGGTATGACAGTAAAAGTCGAGGTCCCGTGTCACGGTTTCGTGGCACATAAAAGATCCCTCTCTGCTTCGGGAGGGTCCGTTGCAAAGGTAAAAATTTCTATGCTGTGCACCAGGCAGATGCCGTCGCCATATACGTGAAATAATCCTGGATTGACGTGAACCAATAATCAATCAATCAATCATTTTCATGATTCATGTTCCAAATAACAAATTAAAATGATTGATTTTAGCTCACGCAAACCGAAGCCACAAGTGACATACCGTGATTACTTCCCGCCCCCTCCGTCCGTCCATAATTGTTCTCACTTTGACAAGAAAAGGGGGGCAAGTAGCAAAATCGTGAGACAAAAATAATTTTAATAGTATAGCACACTGAACAGTATAATGCATACATCATTCTAGTTTCAAGTTTGCTTAAGAGAAAGCTGCCACACCACTTATGCCTCCGAAATTAGGAGAAGTAATCTGTTTAGTTTGGTTTATAGTGGTTTAACGTCGCATTCAACCATATTTCATGGGCAGACTCTCTCTCTCTCTCTCTCTCTGGGGAGTGTTTTAAAGATATATATTCACATTTTACACGATTATGACCCTAGATTGGATATTTTTTTCTGTTGATATTAATAATGTAGTAAGTACATAAAAACAATAAATACCTCTCCAACCAACGAAACTGCAAACTTTGATCAAGATTTAATGGAAAGTAATGGGGGTTATTATTCTTCGGGATTCAGTTTTCTTCGTGTGGGTTAAGCATATTTTAGGGGTGATGACATGAAAAATAACCCCTTTGACTGTAAAACTGACCCCTGGTCATTATTCTACGTCTAAAATGACCCCCGCCCAGTATCCTACAGGGGTCATTATTCGTCGTTATACCGGTTCTGATTCATCTATTTTCTGCCTCGTCTTCCTCTGGATGAGACACAATAAAGTCCAAGTTACGGTGTACACATGTACATGTACGTTAGCACGTACAAAATCTCTTACTGCTTCGGGAGGGTCTGTAGCACAGGACAAAACTATGATTGATTGATTGAATATTTTTCGTCACTCCACGATTTCATATGGTGATGGCATCTGCCTGATGCATTGCACAGAAATTTGACCTTGGCAACGGACCTACCCGAAGCAGTGAGTGATCTTTTACGTGCCACGCCTACCGAGACACGGGACCTCGGTTTTTACTGTCTCAGAACACCGGTGCGCCCAGGGCGGGAGTCGAACCCGGGACCTCTCGGTCATGAGCCGAGCAACTTATCCATAAGCCATACCGGCTTTGCAAAATTATGAAGCAATTTACCAGACAGGTGCCGGTGTTATTTAGTAGTTTTTCCCCCATAGTAGTTTTCCCCCCGGAAAAATGGCTATATAGTAGTTTTCCCCCATGGCGGAAAAACTACTATATAGTAGTCTTTCCCCCCATAGTAGTTTTACCCCTTACGTAACGGTTTAGAAATTATGCACGTTCGTTCTGTATCAGTCAGATAACATTTGAAATACAAATGTACTATAGAAATAGCCTGTGGATCAAACCGATGGTGGTATGGTTAATGGGTTTCTATATGCTGTTAAGTGTTTTGTTTGTGCATGTGTGTGTATTTATTTTTTGTTTTATCTATTTATTTACAATTCTTTCTTTATATATATATATATATATATTACCATAGTATATAATTTTCTTCTATTATTTCACTGTAAAAATTGTCGTTTACTTGCGTATAGATGTCAATCATGACGTCAGGCTGTGACTCAAGATTCGATCCCAGGCAACTTTTCGTAATACATCATAACTAAAATAGGAATTAATCAATCGAAATGTTCAAATGACAAATATAAGAATTGAACGTGCAAGAATTCCTTGAACATTCAATTCCAAATAAATTAAGACTGATGCATTATATATATCACAATATCGCTCATCATGTACAGAGTACATGATGAACATGAAAATAACAGATGGGAATTTCACCCAGGTGTCCACGATTTGCAATCTACGACAAGGCTTGTCTAGTCCCAGATGTTGTAAATCATGATCACAAAAATGTGATTTTCTTGTCCCTTACGTAAAATATGAAAGGTTTCATCTAAAAGTATCTATATGCTAAGTTTCAAAGCTCTACACCCTTTTGTGTAGAAGATATAGTCAAGCTTAAAGTTTTTGAAAAGTAGGTCACACTTCAAGGTCAAAGTCATTAGGTCAAATGTCAGTGTCCCAAATTAAAGATCTTATCACAAGTAATCTATATATGAAGTTCAAAACCCCTTCTCCTTTTGGTACAAAAGATACAGCCAAAGCTTAAGTTTTTGAAAACGTGGAACACCAAGGTCAAAGTCATTAGTTAAAAAATCATGGTCCCAAATAAAAGGTCTCATCACAAGAAAACTATATGTGGAGTTTCAAAGCCTTGTACCTCTTGGTACAAATGATATAGTCAAGTTTTTTGCCACAGGGTAAGAGTGACAGACAGGTAAAAAACTAGATGACCCCGAATTTCATTCCGGGGACATAAAAACGAACTTGTTTTTCTTTTTTTCCTTTTGTATATACAGAAATTCCTCGGATTAAATAAAGATATCTCGCATGAAATTCTAGTAGATAAATCTCTATTCTAAAAAATGGCTATATAGCAAAATTTCCCCCGGGGGAAAAACTACTATATAACACCGGTGTTATACAGTAGTTTTCCCCCTAGCCATTCCCCCCCCCCCGGAAAATGGCTATATAGTAGTTTTTCCCCTCGGGTAAATGGCTATATAGTAGTTTTTCCCTCGGGGGAAATTTTGCTATATAGCCATTTCCCCTCTTTAGAGGAATTTCACGCGAAATATCTTTATTTAATCCGAGAAATCTCTATATATACAAATGGAAAAACAGTAGAATAATCTTGGCATAAAACAAAAATAAACAAAACAGACAGACTACGATATCGATAAATCCGGTCGTTATACGGTGCTCAGTCGACCAAAAAGCCTACAGATCATTAGGGAGTTCGGCACATGCTATTTAAATGACCTCTATTTATAACTATAGAATTTACACACTCTTCACCAAAACTGGTTTTACACTCGTCTGTAACTTGTTTTGATATACTTCCTTCTTGATGAGAAGGAATATGGATCTAGTACATGTTTATTGTAGATTTTTCATCTTTATTTACTTTCAGTTCATTTTAACGGAGGGTAAGTGATAAATGCTTACATGTTTCGTTTATGTATAACAGTATGTATGCTTACTTGAATGAAATCTTTAAAAATATTGATAATTGGTAATAATTTAGGCAAAAGTGCAATTTACAGTCGAAAAGACATTAAGTGTCGTACAAATTGTCAGATACTTAATTTCTCAGATGTCATAAATTAATCTGTACTCAAACTGTTATATAAGAATCGATCATATATCTCGTATATCTATATGTATTTCATTTTGTGTGTTGAAGTAATCTCTCAAATGAAATAATTAAGTTGTACAAAATTGTAGAGAGAGAGAGAGAGAATTATTTATTAATATATATTTGATGTTTTGGGATAAGATTGTTTCACCCGAGGCCAAGGTACACAAAAAGGAAATAGCTCAGAAAATAACCGAATACTGTTTTACGTAACTTCCATTCACTGCTCTTCTATGGATAAAAAGGAAAAATTTCCGTCCATGCCATGGCAGTCACTTTCCGTCGCCCTCTTTCTGAGAAACAAGGAAGCATTGAAGAATGCGAAAATTCTTTTTCATGGTTTTAATATTCTTAGAGAGGAGTGGAATCAATGACCTGGGTAGATCATCCTTTAGATTTTCAACTGGCCAAAAAAAAAAAAAAATTGAAATAATCAAATTGTACAAATACAAAAAACCAAAAAAAAAAAAAAAAAATAATAATAAATAAATAAATATAAATATAAATATAGGGAAAAAATCGCACAAGAACATGTTTTAAAGACCTTTTCTACATACATATTTTTCTTTTTTACTTTTGTTTTGTGATCAGATCTCGTGTACTGTTGTGTAGAGATGTAGTGATACAGCTTCTCACGATGTCATAGTGTCATGATACTTCACTAACGATATGCTATGTAACGCGATTCAATCTTAAATCAAGAAATCAGTTTTATTACGATATTAACTGCATTGGTTTCATGAAGTATCAAAACCTAGAGGATAAGGTGCTCGGTTTGTGATCGAGAGGTCCCGGGTTCGACTCCCGCCATGGGCGAACCGGTCTTCTGTCTTTCGGATGAGACAGTAAAAACCGAGGTCCCGTGACACGATGGGCGTGTCACGTAAAATATCCCTCACTGCTGCGGGTGGGTTCGTTGCAAAGGTCTAAATTTATATGCAATGCATCAGGCAGATACAGTCACCTTGTACGTGAAGTAATCGTGGAGTGACGTAAAACGATATTCAATCAATCAGTCATGAAGTATCAAGAAATAGAACCATAACCAAATTTGAGCTTGACCTAAATATCCTTTAGATGTATCAGTATATCAAATATAATTTTAATATCTTTATTGGTTCCAGAGATAATGTACGGAAACTGCTAATTTTAAGAAATTTCAAGGGGAATAACTCTGACAAAAATTAATGAACTATAAGCAAATTTGAACTTGACCTAGATATACTTAAGATATATCTGTAAGCAAAATATCAATTCAATATCTCTATCCGTTCTTAAGAATGAGCGGAAACTGCCAATTTTAGTAAATTTTTATAAGTCCAAGGAGGATTACTATGACAAAAATTATTGAATAATAACCAAGTTTGAACTTGACGTAGATACCCTTGAGATGTATCTCTTTACCAAATATCAATTCAATATCTTTATGATAATGAGCAGAAACTGTAAATGGAGCGACTGACAGACAGACAGACCGACGGCAACAACAATATGCCCATCCTTCTTTGAAGTGGGGGGGGGCATAATCACTTTACCTCGAACTGCCGAACGCCCCATCGATGAGTGCTAACATTGCTATTTCTGATGCATCTCATGCGCGGATACAGAGAGGGGGGGGGGGTTTGGGGAATCCGAAAATATTTTGGCATTTTTGGGGTTGGACCCCCCCCCCCCCCCCCTCGTCTAAGAGAAAAATTTACCTTTTTGGTTGGACCTCCTCTGACAAAAATTTCTGGATCCGCGCATGATTCTCATAAGCTTTCAAAAAATCATACCCTTCAAAATCCGCCCTTGGGATGGTTGGGGAAGTAAAGAGGTCAAACTAGACCTCTATGCCATAATATAAGAAGCCGTTTTCGTGCCATTTTAAAGAAAAAAACTTTGTTTATCCCATTTGAACAAGAAACAAGAAACTATCTTGTTTGAACGATGAAAAAATAGCACTAATACGGCTTCGTAAAGTATGTGCAATCAGAAAGCGGCGTTTAATCAGCTTCACGCAATATCTTCCTCTTCTTGTATAATAAAGCTGCATAAACTCTAATAATTTTGTATATTCCTTTTTCCTTTAGGAGGAAACTGTCCCGCAGGAAGCTCGAACCGTAAGTACATTAACATATATCATCTAACACAATAGCAAGAGACTGAACTATGAATGAACTGATTTTGTCTAACATTTCGTGGATTGAAGAATGAATATGATAATATTTTAGTGGATGGAAATATACCCCGAAAAAAGGGCCGGAAAGCTATGTGTCTTGCACAAATTATTAAATTTATTTATTTTATTTTCCTCTTCAGTGTGAGACTATGTCTTATCTTTAAAATGAAACAGGAAAAACCTGGGCCCCATGTCACGTATGTAGCTCATAAAAGATTCCTCTCACTGCTCGACTTGTTCCTTTGCATTGGTGCGCCAATGTGACGTAAGCAAAAGAGAAAACTAATCGTTAATTCTCACGGTAAACATGTATGGAATTTTATTTTAAATAAATGTTATAAATGCAAGTCATTATTTTCAAGCAAACAATGTCAATTTCACATTTACATTGCAGATTTTGTTACCGTTTTGAAGAAGTTATAGAGACAGGGCGAATTGGTGTTTCAAAATATTCCTTATTAGCTCTATTTGTACCTGGTAGGGCTTTTCATTGTGTATAACTCTAGAACAAGAGTGTTATTCAGGAGATCTATTTTAAATCAGATTATTCTAATGCTCACTTGAGATGTCTACTAAACAAGTGATATGTTTGGGCAGTTTACCTATTATGTTGCTTTTTTCTATACTTCCAGTATGCTTATTAGGGACAGATTTATTCAATGACACTGCCTTTAATTTATGATCTATCAACACGGGTTCGATCCCGGTTGTCGACGTCGGTCCGGAATAATCTAGAGTAGTTTATCATCTTCTGTCTCTTATTCTGCCGTGTGGGGGAGACAGTATAATCCGAGGCCCCGTGTCGTGGTGTGCGTAGGCTTGTAAGAGATTCCTCGCTGATTGGACGGGTCCGTAACCAAGGGCAACATTATGAAGGTTTGCACCAATCAGGTGCCGCCACCATACAAGTGAAATCATTTTGGAAGGCGTAAAACAATATAAGAATAAAAGAAATCAACATGCTTGTAATATAGCAATATCATTGTCTTTTTTCAGTCGTGAACATGTGTACATCTACAACGATGACTGCCAACAGATTTGTGATAGACACTTCAGTGTTTGAGACTGTACAGGTGAACAGCTGTCAATGTTCCTTTATGGCACCTACGGCAGGAAATTTTAGTATGGCACCGACTAGTTTTACCCAGTCGACAGGATGTGGTACGAAACTTATCATCAGTATCAACAACATACCGACACAGGGTGGAGTAACAGAGTGTAGACGTGATCCACTTCTACCCGCCATGGCTTCAGCAGGAGATACAGTAACGGTGGAGGTCGTTAGTACGTCATCAACAACAAGGAAGGCCCCGTACTGTCATGTTGCTACTTTCCCGAATAATGGTAAGATGTGTTATAGATTTAAGCTCGTGAAATTTATGTATACAGTACTATGAGAGATGTGACAAGGGAAAAAATATGAAACACATTTATACAGATTCTGCAAATACAATTTTGCATTCAATGCCGTAATAGAATACTTTGACTACTGTCCGCGCCACCCACTCTGGAAATCGGAAAATCTGGATTTTCAGTTTTTCATCTTCAGAATAATTTCAAAAAGGCAAAACCATTCGATAGATCTTGTTTAGTCGTAACTTTTGGTGTATGCTATATGTTTGTATGAAGAAGCGTTCATATTTTATAGAAAAAAATCAATTTTAGATAGGGCGATTTCCATGTTAAATTTTGACGTGACGTCGCCAAGTTTCCCATAGACTCAATGTTAAACATCGGCGACGTCACGTCAAAATTAACATAGAAAATGCCCTATCTAAAATGATTTTTCCCTATAAAATACGAATGCTTCTTCGTAGAAACATATAACATACACCAAAAGTTACGACTAAACAAGATATGTCGATTGATATTAATTTTGTAAAACTTTTTTAAAAATAAATAAGTGAAAATCCAGATTTTTCGGTTTACAAAGTGAGTGGCGCGGACAGTAATATGATACGGTATTCACTAAATACATATTACAAGTAAGACTGCTGTAAGAATGTTCTATGATTAGTTTTCATTATAAAGTCATTTTAATCGTTACGATTCAAAACTAAATTAGCTTTATCGAGTTAATATTATTTCATTCAAATACATGTATTGAACACCACATCGGATTTTTTCTACTAAAATAAGAGAGAAGTTTTATTGTTAGAAATAGATAACCCAAAGATATAAAAACCATTAATCAACGTCTCTACATTAATCTAAATTAATATTTAATCAAGAGAAGACTTTTTACCTTTTTATACTAAGTCAGTGATCTATTTTTGCTCACTGACCAGGGTCCGACGCCATAAACTGAGAATATACTTAAGTCAAATATTTCATTTTAATTTATTCCGTTCAAATAAATCTCATGCAGAGTGATTTAATTTTATTTATCAATAGAATATAAGTAAATAAAATCCAAACCAGTTATTAATTAATGATGAACCTGAACTAAAGGCTCATCCGTATGTCGCCCGAAGACTGTTCACATTTTCAACATCTTCCGAACCACTCGGAGAATTTTTATCAAACTAGATTGTGATAAAATGCTCAAACTCCTCTAGAAGAGAGCTATTATGATAGCGTGCCATCTGTCGTCCTTCCATCCGTAAACTTTTGATATTTTAGACTCTTCTTCAGAACCACTCTGATAAAGTACTCTAGGTTCCCTACAAGTTTTGTTGTTGTTTTTTGTTTGGTTTTTGGGGTTTTTCTTGCCAGAACCGTCAAGAATTTGATTTCAGGGCTTATCTCCAAGTTCAAGTTGTCCATGAGGGTATGACCAAAATTGGTGTGGTCTGACTTTGCTGCTAACAAAAAAGGGAATTTATTCCATTAAGACCGTTCTAGGATTTTGTTGCGGAGATATACTGCAATCACCATATCTGCCTGTCCGTGTTTTGTTTTGGGGTTTTTTTTCTTTAATTATTTGTAGATATATAAGTATTCCACATTTATTCACACATCCTCATACATATGTCACCGTGAATTGGTACACATCGTTATTAACAGTAATTATATCATGTTCGAACTTTGCTGTGGTTAGTTTACAGAGTTGTGGTTCTGTATCTGAAAGTATTTTTCTATCCCTCTTTTGATACAGCTATTCAGATATTGGACTGAAACTTCCAAAGGTCGCGGACTTTGTTTCTTACTTTACACACAAAATGTGGCAACTATGATCCACGAACACAATGGTGTCATGACCTTGACCGATGGTTACTGTAAGCTTATGGTCAAATTTGTTCTACGGCTGTCGCAGAGAGAATAAAGACTGTTCTCGCTGGGGGAGGGGGTTGACATGAAATTTCTGATAAAGAATAGTCTTGTATAAAAAAAATCTGATTATATTTGTCTCGTGATAAAAATGCTCAGGTGCATATAGGTTAACTAGTCATTTGTTTGCAAGTGTATTCAGTGTCGCCTACGTAACTGATTACAAATTAATACATTCTAGGGTATAAAACTGAAATGTTTGTTTAAAAACTATAAAAATGATCAAGTTGTTATCTTTCACATCTGTCTTTGACAGTAACGCTGATGTGTACCAGCGGTGGTAGTAATCTACCAGACACGACGACTACAGTACAACCAACGACGTCGACCAGTGTGACGCGGCAAAACGTGTTTACGACGTCAGACCTTACCAAGACTAGTTCAGACGCAACAACAAATTCTGATGCAACATCCACAACTAGTAGCGTTGTTTCCACCACCATGCTTCCTTCTTCCCGGAAACCTGTAGTAGGTGCCAGTACTGGCACAGAAAGCCAGGTTCCATGTAAGTACTTCAAGAGAGATAAAATGCATCACTGCCCGTCTATTCTTTAATATTTTAAGTTTCGTAATATGTTTGTTTAGATTGTGTTACACAATTCGTTTAATCTAGATATTGGCTGCTTAAAATATTGAAGGAGGATATAGTTACTTAGTGACTGAGTGAGTGACATAAAAGCTACCCTGATACATTTGCCTACATACAAGCGATAGCGTCTTAAACCCCACGTGGTCAATATGCAGCAATTATCATCGATGCCAACTCTCTGGACTTTACATGTTTACTTCTTAAATTATAGAATATACTTCATTATGTCTACCTCACATAATTCCAGTGACCATTGTGATAGCAGCTGCAGTGTCCGGTGGTGTTGTGTTGGTAGCCCTTGTAGTTGCTGTGGCGGTATTATGCAATCGAAGGCAAGTATCCGTAATGTAATTTGCATTGACAGGTCATATTTTTCCTCTTGGAGGCTTTGAACTAGGTGTTTGTATACCTTTGTCCTGATGTTGTGTGGCTCTCACACTTTCCATACAGTGTTAGTCCGCATTCATCTATGTCTGTGTCATCTGTAAGTTTTGGAGGTTTATAATGAGAATGACTAGCCACACAGGAGACGCTTACTCCTCCTGTCACCTGGTTACACCTTCGTTACCAGATGGTCATCCATGGCCAATGTTACGTAATTGTGAGTTATGCGGTAACACAGCACAAGTTACCCTAAACGATTGCAGTGCTTACGAACGTAAAACATTTTATCATGCCAATCAAAAGACCATTGCTTCTTCTCTTGACCATCCTATATTTGGGCAATGGAACCTGTTGCTTCAGTGAAATAAATAAATTTTACCATTTATAAGCTCTTTTATTTTATTTCTTGTAGAGAAATACGACAAAAATCTGTAAACGGTAAAATTTATCTATTCCTTCGAAACGACATGTTCCTGTAATTTAAGTAATGTTTTTGTGATTATCTTTTCTTCTGATTGCCATGGCTATGAAAGTTTCTGTCTAATATTGAAATTTTCCTTTTCTTATTAATGTATAATATTCATGTCCTTGTTCCGTATGTTGTGCCGCTGTCATGTGTTCTATAGCAGTGTAACTTAGTCCACACTTTTTACAGAACTAAACCGGCTACTACCACATCTCGCAATGACTATGAAAATCAAAATTTCTCCACTGAAGAAGACAGTCAAAGTAATGGAGTAAAAGACAATGTTTTATATAAATCAATGGACGGAGTAAGAGACAATGTATTATATAAGTCAAGCGACGAGGTAGGAGACAGTGACTTATACGATAGTATCAATAATGACAATCCACATTACTGTAGTGTGATCAGGAAAAGTGGCCAGTTTGAGGAATCAAATGAAGAGGGTCAGCTTCACACACAGAGAGAAGAAACTGGAAACCGTCCACAAGCACCTGTCTATGCGGTAGTTAACAAGAGCAATACATCGAAGACCAACCACTTGAATGAGAAGCCGAAACCACCAATTGCAGCAAAACCTGGAAAAAGTAAATCTACAAAACATGAACATGTTGAATTAGAAAATAAGCAAGATAATGCTGAAATACCAGTGTATGCAATTCCGGATAAACCAAAAGCGAAAAAGAAGGCTAATGAAACTAATATCTATGACATACCTGGAAATAATCAAGCAGTGCAACCTCCTGTCCCTGCGCGGACCTCTAACCAGGACGGACTTCTGTACTTTGAGGTAGATCACATTTCCTCCATACCACCACTGCCAACAAAGCCATCAGTCCCTAAGGCAGACGACGGTATCATGTATGCTGATATCAAAACAGAATTGTGACGTCATTTACAGAACTATTGTAGTATTGCTATATAGTAGCAAATGTTCATTACAATCAGCCTTTTCTTAAGCTTGTGACCTATTGGAATGGCAGAAGGCTGCAACCACACACACACACACATTATCCAACGACTTTGTTCCCGACTGCAAACTGATTCCTTGTTAGTAAATCATGCCTTAGTTATATAGTCAATACGTTATATAGTCAATACGTTATATGGATACTAAAAGGAACAGTTGTGATTTTCAGGTAATTTTTAAAGGTGGATATTATTTTTTCGGTGCTATTGTAGTAGGGCAAATTTACCATGATTATTTTGTGACGTGTGATCTCTTTCGTTGGAGTTGGCACTTTTATGATAACTTATATGATGTCGACAAAATGCTATCACTGTAAATAGCAAACGATTACAGTGTTTCTGATTTGGGTTTTTTTTTCTAATTTGTTTGGGTTTGCGTGGATATTCAGTAATGTTACCCTTGTAATAGATTTGTCCCATGATTCCTTGCACTGCGTTATAGGGAAGCAAGGAATCATGGGACAAGAATAACCGGCTTTGTAAGTGAAACACTATTATAAATTATATTGCTACTTTGTTTGCTTTGTACATACTTTATAATCAGACAGAATGTCTCGACATACATTTTACTGCATTGTATGCTTTATTATGTCAAAGACCACCACGTCTGTATGTTTTAATTTTGTATCGTTTAATTTGATATTGAAGACTTCTTTAGTTTGAATTAAAGTACAAAATCTGTTCTTACCATGGGATTCGGATATATACCTGCTGCCTTACTTATTGTATCTTACATGATACTCATGCCTATTTTTACTTTGTTTACAGTTTATTCAGAGTTATTGATATTATGCCATTGGTGGAGTGAATTATACTGCTCTACCTATCGGGTATCTTATTAAGTGCTACTACCTACATTGCAGCTATGAACGATTAATGTACTATTGAAATAAAAACAATAATTATGATCATAGTTTTCTTGCTGTTCTGTAGATATCCAGTACAAAGTAATTGTCTCATACTGTTATTTAGACGTTTTCATGAACAGTTAGCAAGGTAAAAAATAAAAGCCTTCAATTAAATTTCAAGGTCATGCTGAAGTTCAGTGATACACCAACATATATCGACATAACATGTACCAATTATATTATCATGAGTCTAATGGAATTAATGTGGTAAAATAATGCAAGTATTAACAAAGTTCACCATATGCCGAATGTGGTATTCGTTTCTGCGCGTTGTAACCACCTTGAAAGATTGATAAAATCATCAGAATAAAAGAAGAAAAAACAATCTAAATTCTTTTTAAATATCTCTATTCATTTCACACGTGTTCGGATATAGGCCTAAAACCTTAATAAGCGGTTAAAACTACTTTAAACGGAAAATGAGGAACAAAATAAGTCAATAGCTGAATAATAGATTTAAATGGTCCTACAGTGATTAAGATTTCCACCTATATAACTAGGAAGTATTGCTAAAACACATTTAAAATGGGGAAGAATTAGAGGGGGTCTAGATATTTCCTTCCATCAGTATTCTCAAATAATCAACTAAAACATTTGCACCAAGAACCATGTCGCTTTATTTCTCAACTCATTATCAAGTTTCATAATTCTAGTAACGGTCAGAAAAAAATTGATATAAAGAGACGGATAAGTGCAAACCGACTGCTGAAGGGCACCCACCCTAGCTGGGCTCTAGAAAAAGGGAATGGCACCTGATACGGAATCCCACTCAACATCTCACTTTCTCTTTTCACATACCGGTATACTTAAAAGTAGTGAGGACCGAACTAAGATTAACAATGACTGAAGCTTTGATGAAGTGAAATATATGAGAATATATCAGACCGAACACTGAAAAGTGTCTCTTAATTGCAGATATTCTACTTTGACAGGAAATTATTTTCTGTCATTTAAATACGTCACAATCAAGAATTTACACATAACGGTATTCGATATAATTTCTAAACCTGACTGCAAATATCAAGTCTGACACTAATTAATTTACAGTCAAATTACAATTTCATCGTGGCAAATTTTTTATGCACCTGCCATACATGGCCGGAGGCATACATTTATATATATTGCACCTCGCGTTCATTCCGTCATGATACAGTTTTTTCTTCAAAGCTCATCCTAAACAAAGATCACAATAAGTAGATGTGCGTATTGTTAGGGAAATGCTGTCCAAAAAGTTATACATGAGTTGTGGCCCTTGAACTTAAATTTTTATGCACATATAGTAAATCCAATTCGTCTTCCCAACTTCTCATTGACCCTCGGGACGATTTCAATGAAACTTGGCAGAGTTGGTGTGCATATTGTAAGGGGAATGCTGCCCAAAAAGTTTACTGGAGTTATGGCTCTTGTGCTTACATTTTTACGCACATTCTGTAAATTCACCTCGTCTTCGTAACTCCTCCTTAACTCTTAGCAGGATTTCAAAGAAACTTGGTAAAAACACAGATCACAATATACAGATGTGCATAATGTAAGAGGAACCCCGTACTTAAATTTTTTAAAGGAGTTATGGACCTTGGACTTCATATGAACAAATATCATTTGAAAAATTTTGCTGATACTGGGGGAATTTGTAGTACAGCGACATCTAATTTTAATTGTTTTATGCCACACAAAGATTCTTTCGAAAATAGGATGTCACATAGCAAGGAACCCCTAATGAAGTAGTGATGGATCTATAATGTGGTAATGGATACAGTGACACAGGTTCTTGGTCTATCCGGTCTCATCCGAGTGATAAATTACATAAGAAAAATTTCAATCACACAGTCAGAATCGAACCCGGGTTGTCAGATGAGCAATCCAGTGAAACATCGCTGGACCACCTTGTCAACTGATCGCACATTAAAGGCAGTTTACAGTTAGGCTAGCCAATTCAAATTTACATCAATAAACACCGTTGGTTTCCATTGCTATTTGAATAAGTAACCCAGAAATAATTGTGCACACACTGTAGATCAAAAATACACCTGGATAAGGCTTTTCTTAATTTAGATGGAACTAATTACTGATGCAGCATTTAATACTATGTACATTGAATTTCAGCAGTTTTGACCAAAGCAATACAAAAACATTAAGCAAATGTTCCTCTGACATATACACCCTTTACAGTGTCATATCAGGAATCTGAAAAATACACCATAAACAAGTCAATTTATTATTTGAAAAATCTCTTTAATCATTTGAAAAATCCCTTTATTTTTCATGACAACATAATAGAAAGATTTTTATGATTTGAGTATTCATGTACTAAAAGTGAATTCAAACAAATACATCTAAATATCATGGCACCAAATCTTACAAAATGAAAAACTGTTACAATCTTTTGACTTCTCTTGTTATACAAAGCACTACATATTGAAAATCACCTTTAGATAAAATCAATGTTTCTCTTCAGTAATTATGAATTCATGTGGAGAAATGAATTATGCATCATATATGCAGAAACTGTGTAACAGTTTTGGCAAAATACATGAAAAATAGCAAAGGGATACCAGACAATATAAGTACAATGGAAGATAATATATAGGTATAAAGTGCATTTGGTTACTTAACAAATTTTTCATCACTTCTAACAAGTATTTTTTGTACACAAAATATTGGTCATGAAAGCAAGGTAGGAAGAGTTGGCTTAGAGAATTTACCGAATATAAATCGTGAAAGAAGTGAAGACTGTTGTAAAATGTACTTCAAAAAATTATACACATACTATATGTATATAATTTGATTATAAGGCCAATTAAACTTGATAGGTAGATTTTCATACCACCTCCTGAAAATGTATGGGGCGGATGGGTGGAATTTATTTTTTTATAATTTATTTTTCTTGTATAAAAAATGTGTGCCATAAAAGCAAAAGCAGTACTATTCTGTAACAATATCTTGCATAAATTGTATGTCATTATGCCCGATATATGCATAACTACCGGAAATGGCGATATGCATATAAACTGAAACATATATCCGATGCGGACCCGAATTAAAATACTGGAATTCAGATGCGTCGGATTTGATTGAAAAATAAATAATTCTGGGGCGGGTCGATTTTTTAGGGGTGGGCGGGGATGAAAATCCACCAATTAATTTTAACTGGCCTAACTGCACCATAAATCATAACTAGACACCAACAAATAAAATACTATACATCGATATACAATGGCTTTCAAAAGGGTTAATCATTTCTAGTAAATGCTACGTACATTATGGGTGTTAACAAACTAACTTACTAAAAGGAATTTAAAAAGAAGTATGACTTATATCCCTGTAGCATAACTTGTGAGATGTTGTTTCTTACACAACAAATCGCAAAAGGAATGTTAAAAAAAAATTTGGAACAACATGATTATAGCTATATAGCATCAAAATTGATATGTACAACATTTAATTACAACAGCATAAAATATGCATAAAAATGTATTAAAATTTAAAAAAAAAAAAAATGTCAATACCAGTGCAAAATCAACAAAATGAAATTTCTAAGTTAATTCTGATTCATATATATATATAAATTAATTCATTGAGGTCCCTATAATACTCTCGGTAACAACGTAAAGGAAAAAAAGGTAAAAAACAAGGTGCTCCTCCTGTATAATTATCGAATCAGGACTTTGATTTAGTTTCAGCTACGTTAGCTACTAAGAGCAAATTTGGTAAAAAGATCTCGCTATATATCTTATTCTAACTATTCAGAAATGACAATGTCACTCCTATTAACATAAAGTCTTTTTCAAAATTTTGATAAAGAGATCAACTTCATTCAATATATACTGCAAAAATACCTTTGGAATATTTCAGAAGAACTATGCAAAACAAATACATCCATGCGATGAAACAACCATAATGGTGAAAATTAAACGACATATATAGACGGGTACATAAATATTTCTTAAAAACTTACAAAATAATATGGTATAATTATCAGACAAAATGATATACAATTACAAAGTGTAAAATAGATATTTACAGTATTATAAATGACAATGTCATCTATGCTGAAATAAAATATATAAGAGCTTAAAATGATGTATTAACCAGTATATACATGTCTTATGTATAAAACAAGGGTTACTGAGATATATGGAAATCCATAAATATTACAATGTTTGGAATGATTGCTATGAGTATCACAGATAATCAATAGATATGAAATATGGTTTGCTGGAAAAATGACACTTTCAAATTCATGACAAAATACTCATTTTAAGCTTTACATGCTTAATGATATGCATGCAAAACACATACTCAAGATTCAGAACACTTCTTGAGAAATATTTTTAATGGTTGTGTATATCTTATTACAAAACCACTTGTAAAACTTTCTATTTTGCAACTACAAAAGTAATAATACATTTACAATGACATTTAATTACACAGTAATGTAGAAATTGATGTTTATAGAAAAATAGAAATCGATATGTTTGTAAAATGACATTTCAGTAGATATATTGCATACATTGTGCTACAACCTACAGAATGATTTTGATATGAAGATTGATATGATACATGCTGCAATAATGTTTATGTTGTAGATTATGACGTTGCTACTATTACAATTGTTTTCCTTACAGAAACAATAGTTGACTGTTCTTTGGTATTGAGTGACAAACTTCTTACACCCTGTGTAACTAGCCTGCACTGTTGCACCTGTAAGAAGATATGTTCATTCTGATTTAACAAGGACATATTTTTTGTTGTTAAGTTTTAAATTCGAATCATTATTTTATACAGTGGCAGCATGAACTATCAAGTTGTTTATATTTGGATATGCTGCACATCATTTTCATTGGTCCAACGACCTTGCTATGAGCCTTTTCTCTTCGTGCAGAGTGCTTTGGGCTGTTTAAGAAAACAAAATACTTTACACATTTCCTATGCTTTTCAATTTCCTCTCACAAGATAATGCATGGATCCACTTCCTCTACATGAAAGTGACATCAACTGTTATGTCTATGACATGATAATCAAATGTCTGACCTCACAGGACCTCATAAAGATCAAATTCAGTGCTATATGCCATGTAATCAATGGAAAATGGATACACTGTGGTGTTTTTGAATCCCATGTTTTGGACTTATTTTCATATTGAAATCAGAGACATACTGTGAAGAGAGTAGAAATCCATAATCCACTAGGCCAGGCTTATTTCTAATGCTGATTTTAGCCATTGGAAACACAGAACATATTATATACACATATATCTGTATAACATCTCTCTTTAAAAGATTCTTAATGGAATATGGTAAACATAGGCAATATATGTGAAGATATTCATGTACACTATTCAAGATAAAACAATGCATTTGACTGAATGAAACATTTTGAATTTTAAAAAGGAAAGGTGAGTTATTCCAAATGTATCTGAAGGTGTCTCATCCATTGCTAGCTCATTTTATTAAGAACTTGAGTTTTCTTCTGTGATCTTTCAGAGTCAAATACCTCACCTGAGAACATACTCAGGGTGCAATAACATACTGGTATCTGATTAAATGAGCTCTAATTATTGCCTATCATTACCTCACTGCTACACTTACGGTGTAAACTGAGACTTACATCTGCCACTTCATTCATGAAGTAAAATTTACAATGAAAATTGCACAAAAAGTGAAAGAGATTGACTTAATATTATCCAGCATTTTGTTATATGCAAATTTGCTTAAACCATACAAAAATTTGATATTTCATATGTCAATTTTTCAAGTATTCAGTTAAAAATAAAATCAGTAAAACTGATGGATGCTGCCAAAACTGCATTAAACCAATGGATGACTCCATCAGACAGAGAACTCTTAAATTCAAATTTATCAGGAAGTTGTATGTATACATATGAACATACTTTTGGTGAAAATTTATCAATGTAAAAGCCTTTTTTGTATTGTAAATTCTAGTTGCTGAATGACCTTGACCTTTCAGGAATAATCTTCAAATTCTGAAAGCTAACATCCAAATTGCAGTTTACATTTGTAAGATGTATGATCATTGCCTATTGAAAATTCACTCTTTTTAGGTACTTTCAGTTTCATTTTCTAAGTGACCTTGATTTTTCAAAGATGATCTCAAGTCACCTTTGTCCAAAAGCCCTTTTCCTGAGTGGCAACTAACATTTGTGTGAAGTATAATCATTGCCTATCAAGTTAATCTATAGATCATAGATGATTTTCCTGATTATGTTTTCTGTAAAACATTAATTTACATCTTGCAATGAATTTTATTGTGTAAATTTAATTCTACATAGGTAAGACAAACCTGTAGAGAGACTGAGAAGAACATTGTTGTACTCGACCTCTGAATAACAAGCTCTCCGTGCAATTTGATACTCTGTTAAATAAAAAAGATACTTATCAATGGAACATTTTCTGAAGAAATATTTCAGATGTATATTACATAAAGGCCTAAGTAATGTATCTTTTATTTCAAAGTTAAGAAAAGTTATAGAATTTTATATTTCGCTCTATTAAAGCTTTAAAGAACCTGGCCAGAGACTAGAAAATTATGGCATGAAAGGGATAAATTACGACAATATCTTATTTTTCCTGTATCGCATAAATTATAAACTTTGTGTTAATTGCAAAATTTAAAACTAAAATCCCTAAATGTTTTTGTAGAATAAAGGTAATTGAGTCAAATTAAATTCGGTTGGTTTCAATTCTCCAAATAAGGCGATGCTCCGCCCATAATTATGTGCATGTGCGGATATTCACTGTAGAAAACAACAAAAATGGTTCACATGCAGGAATACGAGCACGGGAAAAAGGCAAAAGGGCAGTAAAAAAAAAAATATACACAGACTCCGAGGCCAAAAAAAAGAAAGAAGAAAAGTTGAACAAATGTTAGAATCGGGTAAAGCACGAGTTTAATTGTCACGTGATTTCCTCTGACCGTCCTCATCAATATTCAAAGAGTTGGCGTGGTTATGTTGCAAATTTAAAACGGGCATATCTCATTAACGACATCGACTTTGGTAACAATACTTTTTACACATCTTAGATAATATCCTAAAAATCGATTTCCTTTTAAGAAATCCGTTCACATTTTTTATACTTTTCAATCAGACCATGCTCCTTTAAGTTATATACATTGTAAGATTTATAAAATCAGAATATGAACATCAGGGATAAATCAATCATTATCTTTATGCCGATTACTTCCTTATTCAGATATGAGGTTGAACCAAAGTGCATCATATGAAAGCTAAATTTGAATGAGTGATTCCCATGCTTTACCTTCGCTATTAACAAACACTAAACTCTAGCTATCTCTAAAATCCTTTTTCATTCATATATGCAATTTCAAATTGAAAAAGTGAACAATTTACCGTCATCCCATTCCTTGGAGCAAACATGACAGCTACTTTCAGTTCCTACACCAGAGTCCTCTGCATCAAACGGTTCTACCTGGCAGTATGAACAGGCATAACAGGTCACACCATTAGGATCCTTATCATAGTCATTACCTCCTCCTGGACTCACATCACCTGGTATCACTATCTGCTCATCCCAGTTTGTCTGGAACTCATTAAACGAGCCATCATTCCATCCTGTCAAGATCATGATATGGTTACACGAGTTTCTGTTACGCCTTTCCCCCATTTTTTTATGCACAAATTTATTTCTTAACTAAAAGACTTAAACGCATGATACATGACAAGAGCTGATTAAAAATATGTGTACTGATGAGGAATATGAAGGTAATTTGTGCTGTGTCACTTTAGCGCATACAAACATGAACAAAGGTTGATATTCATAGACCCCTGAAAATCCCAGGTGAGAACCAGTGTCCAAGAAGAATGTTTTTTTTTTTCACACACAATACTGAGTTTATACTTCATATTTATATCCTAACAGAGCTTGAATGCATTGTCTGTTATGTACTAATTCATGAGTATTATCCACTGTCACAGATCACCCTGACTCATGACTAAAGTAATGTATATCAAACCTGTATTGTCATCATTGTGTGCTGAAAAATTGTTGTGCTAAGTTGAGTACCCTACAATTACAGTATCTGTTCCATATTCCTAGAACACTGTTTTCCTATCAAATGTTCTATTTGTCTCAATTAAAATTAACAAATGATGCTGCTGTGAAATAAATACATAAATGTATAAGTGTAAATAAGTTAATAGTATACCAAATCTTCCTTGATGGTAACAATATCATGACAGTTTATTTTTCATGGTTATATAACAAACAAGAACAAGCTGTGTTTGTGAAACACTAATGTCCCCGGCGGCACCAAAGTCTGAAAAGCATGAAGGTCATTGTCAAGGTCAAAAGGTCATTAACCTTGATGTAATTCAAAAGGGCTCTAGTTGAGTAAGCATGTCAAATATTAAGTCTCTATCCCTCACGGTTCAAAAGTTGACAACAGAGAGACAGACAGGACAAAAACAATATGCCCCTGATCTATCGATCCAGGGGCATAAAAAGTTAGCCAGTTGATCAAGGACACCCCTACAAACATTTCCACTACTATCAATGGGCACAATTCTGAAAGTAGTAAAAATCAAATTTACAGTGAATATTATAGAGTGCAAACTGGTTGCCATGGATAGGAACATTTTATCGAACCATACCGCTTTAATCATGTGGAAAAAATAATTGTTACAGATGAATTGACAGACAGATGAACAGATATTGGATCACTATATACCCCCAACTCTTTAAGTTTGGGATATATCAGTAAGTACATGAAGTATTCTGTATCATACATGGATGTTGAATACATGTATAAACATAACCCAAAACAACTTTATAGTTACTTCAAAATTTAACTGAATAATTACAATGTATTAATATACCTCCTGGGTTTCCACCTGAAGGGTATAAGTTGCCAGGATTAGTGTAATAGTATTGCTTAATTTGAAGTTGAAAGCCAGCTTTGTTTTCCCTTTTATTGTCCGATACAAACTGTATGGTTAGTTCATTCTGTGTTGTCTTGAATGACCGTAAACTTGGCAGATCGGATCCAGAGGTAATAGTTCCACAGAGACCTGATGGTGGAAGCCCTGGCAATAATCTTGCATTATCCACTCTAGGACCTGAATAAAGAAGAAACAGATACCGTACATGTACATGTATAGTTTTAAGAATTACAATATTTAGCACATTCTTTTCAATGAATCCAATTGATAAAACTTTAATAAAATCTTTCTCCTGCACTATATGTAGTAACATTTTTCACCAAGACATCACCCTGCGAGGCATCTCATTGCATCACTACATTTTCTTCTTTCTCACACATATACACATAATTCCTCACATTTTTGTTGATACATGAATAGACGTATTAATAGTGGTAAGTTTATAACTTTCCTTTCTCCTCTTTAGAAATATATGCTTTGGTGATGAAATTAATATATCATGTCCAAAACAGCATTATACTGAAATGTACTTACATACATGTACAATCTTTCTTCAAATAAAAGAGTTATTACTAATAAAGACTTTTTTGTTGATGATAAAGGATGCATCACCCTAAATCAAGTAATCACTTCAAAAATCGAAAATTACTTAAAACAAACCTTACATTTCAATTTACATCAAGATTCTACTTCAAACAAAACTCTATCATTCAAAACCAGCACTGTAAAGTATTTTGTGTCATATTAAGCACACACATTTATCAATTGCAGACCCTTTGACGTTATAATACTACCAAAATGACATTCAAACTTATATAAGGACCAACACAGAGAAATACCCAAATTTTAAGTTTGTTTGTTTGTTTGTTTGATTATTGTTTTACGTCACTCCACGATTATTTCACGTATATGGTGACGGCATCTGCCTGATGCATTGCATACAAATTTAGACCTTTGCAACGGACCCACCCGAAGCAGTGAGGGATCTTTTACGTGCCACGCCTACCGTGACACGGGACCTCGGTTTTTACTGTCTCATCCGAAAGACAGAACACCGGTGTGCCCCGGGCGGGAGTCGAACCCGCGACCTCTCGATCACGAGCCGAGCACCTTATCCACTAGGCCACACCGGCTTCCAAATTTTAAGCCCCTTGATGTATACACTGCATCACCTTATAGTTCATATAATATGCAATGTTGCTGTTGTTTCCTACTTTCAGAGGTAAACCAAGTCAGACCTATAAATTTAACATCTTTGTTCTGACCAATGAAAACAAGATTTACAAAAGAGATTAGATTATCATTATTCAAACCTTGAAAACAATAACACTGAAAGATAATAGGGATATAAAACTTTTCTAACCCCCACTTTTTACCGTTCAAAAGATATATATGCCTTAATGATAAAATTCATATACATGTCCCAAACAGTGTTACACTGAAGTCGTACTGGTAATTTATCCCATCTTTCTTCAAGTTATTACTTTTAGAAAAGTTAAATAAAAATTGCTTTTGATAAGATATACTGACCATTGAAGAGTTTCAGGAAGTCTTTGCACTTCACTGGGTGTCCTCTACTGTCCAACACAGCATCACCATCTATGTCAAGTGTCTCCAACAAAATTTCTATCTGATGCTTAGGTTTACCTTTGATTGATACCACACAATTCTTAGAGTCCTGAAAACCAACACCACATAATACAATTAAGATTATTTCATTGAAAGGAAATTCCATATGATTACAATTGACACTCCAAGTATGTCAAGATGGGTCCTGTTTATTACAATGTACATGTATATACATAAATATGAACACAGTTTACTTCATCCTGTGTGAGAATCAAATGAATGATTCACTTACAAGTACATGTGCTATTTAATAATGAAATGATATCAATTGGAGAAGTTTAATTATACAGGGTGGCACACCATGTATCAAATGAAAAAACTCATTTGATTCAAGATGTACATGTATACAGTAATAACATACAAATACATATTGACAAGAAAAATTATACCCTATAGCTGTTATATGCTAAAGAATGACTCCTAACATCAACTTCCTCCTCATTTTGAAAGCTGTACTTTGTGTTATAATAGGCTGGGTTTCTGCAGTATTCTTCATTGCATGTGGAGCAAAACTTATCATCCTGTACTACAATTGCACCTGTAGGATCAGAAGTTGTACATATGTATGTATTATGTATATGTATACAGCTAAACATAATGCAAGTCTAAACCTAGTCATAATCATGATGAAACATAAGATTACAGTACAGTCCAGGTGTTCTGTAAATTTTCCACCCACCACAGTGGGCCAGTCATCAAGGTGTAAATTCAAGAATTACAAAATACACTGTATTTTACAAAGGTGTGAATGAGCACAGGTAAATTTCCATCTGATTTCCACTGCGATTTCTGGTGTTTTTCCCATTGTCACTGTTTTGAGCAGTTTCTCCAAACTTCTGGACTGTACTGTAATCAATTACAATATAGGTCCTATATGCACAAGTCACATCATGATGATCGACTATCTTCTATATAAGTATATTTATAACTATTGGGTAAAAGGTTGACATACATCTCTGTAAATATTACATTGAAATTTACAAATAATGAAAATTGCCAAAAATTATAAAAAAAAAAAAACAAACAAACAAACATCTTTAGTTCCTTCACAAAACAAAACAAACACATAAAAAATAAACAGAAGGCTATGGACACAGGTAGTCGTATAGTAAGGAGGTGGGAAGGAATGGTTACTCCTAACTCCTAACACATGTTATGTGTTAGGAGTAACCTGATGATCTCTTCCCACCTACTTACTATACGACTGCCTGTGGCTATAGACTTTAGTATAGTAGTAGTCAGTATTCACTATTTGGTCGTACAATCTTCAATGTGAGGCAGTTCAAAATTTTCTGGAAAAATTCGATATCAAAGTACACACTGGCAATGTAAATTTATCAAAATGATGATCTTCTTAAAGGTGTTCGTTAGAACATAAAGACTACCTGTAACACCTTTTACTAGAACTAAAATTGCAATTAAAACACCTTCTTCCATTTTGTAAATGACGTCATAAACAGGTAAAATTTATAAAATGAGTTCACCGTTTCCGTTGAATGGTGTAGCTCATCTAATTTTAGTACATAGCATAAAATGATAGAAGAATATATACAATACATACTGAAACTTGTTCAACTTATTCACATAAGCTCTGTGATCAGAGACATGTACTTTAAGTACGTGACACAGTCATTTCACTAAACTGGCGGATTTCTGCGTATACCGTGACCGGTTTTAATATTATACCACTCCTTTCACTAAAACGAAAATGACCAGCGTTGTTGAAGCGGTTTCTGACGACTTCAGGTTAAATAAGGAACCAGAGAAACCTGTAGATAGAGAAAAGGTATAGTTGTCTTCAGTCTACTTATTTTGGATGTCCTTGTATTAGATTAATTATTAGCAAGAATTGTCTCAGATTTTCCTTTTTCCACCACATGCATGCAATACTAGACACTGCTGCCAGTGCTGGCACTGGACTACATGTATATATATTGCAGGGGGGAAACTTTGTAAGAAAATCTTAGGGGCCAAGTGGGCCCCTAACTTTTAAAATTTAGGAGCCCACTAAAATTTTCACGGGCCCACATCTTTTCAATGTACTTGTTCAGTTATGCAGATGAAATTCCAGAATAATGAATGCATATTTTAATTTATTCAAAATACACAATTTATTCAAATTCTATCTCCCTCTCAAATTCCAATAATCTGTCATTCACTTCACTTTCATCTTAAAAAAACAATCAAGGATGAAAGGGCAACTAAACGAAATGGCCGATGTGAGTTCGTTTGGTTGCCACTCCATTTTCGATTGTTTTGAAAATTGCATTTAATCGTAGTAGTCAAATATTCTACTAGGGATATATTATATTGATAGAACTACCTTATCTGTACAATATTTTCTACAGAAAAAAGGAATCCTGCCCTTCCTGATAGATTTTATTAAACCTTACGCATAAATCGATAAAACGTCTATGATCGAAAAGGAAAATGAGACAGACAACTTTATGTATCCATCGACGCTCATTCGGAACATCCTCTCCCTTTACTTGTACCTATGTAAAAAGATTTTTTTTACACAGGAAAAGGACGAGGATGTCCGAATGCATCGACGCTTTAATCATTCGGAACTATCTCGCACTTTACTCGAAACTTATTACGTAGGAAAAGGTCGATGTTATACAAATGACATTTTATTGAGTGTAACAGGAACTTCGCACATAAACTGCCATGCTGCGATGAGCAAAGACCTCTCGATGTCTTACGAAAATTACATTCGCCAAGTGGGCGATTTCTTTTGAGATTTTACGAGCCCACACCCAAGAACTGGTCGCCAATGCGAGTGGGTGAGTGGAAAGTTTCCCCCCTGTATTGTACTATAGCTTTACTAGTCGTAGTAGCTGTAAGAGTTGCATCAGCAAAAGGATGCTCCACTAGTTTGTTCACTAGATGTTTCGGCCTTACAGGCCCTTAGTTCAACATGGCCATCGTCAAAGCTACCCTTAGATGGTCTGGCCTAAATGTAATTTATAAAGTAAAGCAGGGTTAAGAAACTGGAGACTTGACTTTTGTTTTAAAGTAGAGCATTTCCAATTTTTACCAATTCAAGAATTTGTTATATCAAATTCAAAAATATTTTTTGATAGGTCCTAAATGGGTTGGTTGGTTGGTTGATTGGTGTTTTACGTCGCTTTCAACAATATTTCAGTTATATCGCGACATGGAAGCAGGAGGTTACCAACCTTTTAAACATAGTGGCGCAACCCGGAATCGAACCCAGATCGTCAGCGCCGCAAGCCAAGCGCTTAACCACTACACCAAGCCTGCCCCTTCCTAAATGGGCTTCCGTACATATATCATGTTGTAAATATCCAGTTGTCAAATCCTTTCCAAAATATCTAATAGACCTCTTTCCGTTAACTGCAGAGCTGTAGCATAGGACAGCAAAATGATTAACAGTCCAAATTGATCAGAATGATGTCAGATTACATTATGAGGTGATAGATTTGAACAGAACATTGACCAATTTTCCATCCAATGTTACAGCTTTGCAGTTAAAGGAAAAGGTCTATATAATTCCTGGATACAGATCTATAAATGTCCTCATAACATTCTGTTGTGAAAGATGTATTTAGTTGAAAGGGCTATTGCACTGAAACTCAATGCCAGTTGGATTGTCAGACATTTCTAATGTGTAGCAGGAAGGTTGAAAAATCATTGGCCAGACCGGGACTCGAACCCAGGACCTTCCGCTAACAAGACGGATGCTCTACCAATTGAGCTATCTGGGCCGATGTCCCAGTCTGCCACACACCTCCCCTGCCAATCTGAGGTTTCCCTGAAACCTCACACCAAGTCCTCCTCTTACAGTGGCATACAACCTCTGCCAACTGATGAGAGTTGGTGGAACCTCCAAACTGTAGCAGGAAGGTTGAAAAATCATTGGCCAGACCGGGACTCGAACCCATGACCTTCCGCTAACAAGGCAGATGCTCTTCCAATTGAGCTATCTGGGCCGATGTCCCAGTCTGCCACAAATGAAAGCTTTTTGGGCCTGATAAACAGGCCTTTACTACTGGACTATGTGTCTGATAATCAGCCTAACATTAACCTTTTAGCATGTAACATCAGTAATTGTTTATGGTTTAATGAATGGTCATTAGCCTAAAGTCAGTGACCATAAATGTTTCAGATGTTTCTATTTTCTTCTTCTTCATCTTCTTCTTCTTCCAATATGAAGTGTACTCAAACATTGAGCCTTATACTTCATATCGTAGTCAAAATAGAAGCCTCACAGGGCAATATGATACAATTAAAAAGTTTAAGTCCTTGATCCTCATCTAAGATGGCATGTTGACTATTGCAGTCTGGTAGTCCTGCAAGAAACATGCTGATGTCATTGCTGATGGAAGTCTGTTCCAATTCCTGATGGTACGTGGGAAGAAGGAGAACCGGTACGCATCCTTTTGTTGTTTTCAATTGTTTTATGCCATATAGGTAAAATATTATTAATTTATTGATCTGTTTACAGACATGTCCTTTGCTGTTGCGAGTATTCTGCAATATGGGTCGCCACAATGCTATGAGTGAATACTCCAGAGGATCCACACCTCCAAATGAATTGCAGATTTACACATGGTATGGTGACTGTAGATAATTTTACTTTGTTACCTGTACAGTAATTTTTAAAAACATACAGGGTTTGAAATTAGCAGTCGTCTGGTCATCAAAAACAACATAAAATCTCTTTTGGCTGCCTAAAATTTCAGTGAATATAATTAAGGTCATCCAAATTTCCTTTAAAATAAAATTTTTGCCAATTTCCAACCCTGTAAGTAGATTTACAGTCTACAGATTAATGCAATCTAATATAACTATGAAAGAGAGACCGTGTAATCTCACCTCCGAGCACACAATTTTGTTTATCCAAAATAAAACTTGTGGAGTCCATCATAGTGGCATTTGAGTGGTTTTCTCTCACTTATTATTAAGCAACCATGAATGAAATTTGAAAACACAGAAACATGGATGTGTGTTGAAAGCAAGAATTTCACACAAATAATAACATAAAAAGTGGTACACAATAAGGTAGAAATTATAAGAATCTTACTTCCAAATGGCATGTTTTTACATACAGTTAAAGGAGGAAACACTTTTTCTATGTGCCTTAGGTTTAATTAGATGTAAAACAACCAACCAAAAAACAAATCAAATCAAGTATTTTATTTCCCCATTCATCACAGTGATCACAGGTATATGTAACATCAGTTATTGTAAAATCAGCATATATGCTTGTCCTTCTTTTCCTTGTGAGCTTGTGTAGATGTCCATTTTTCCTGCTTTCAGGAATTTTACCTGTAAGTTGTTTTTGTCACTGGGAACTAGAGTGTAGTAGTGCCATACAAAATGATATTGGGATATATGCTATATTTTTAAAAGAAGAGTATTGCGGAGGTGAAAATACAAGTAGAATGACCAAAAAAGTCAAATAATATGAGATATTATTCTTATCTTTCCAGTTCTGGCTAGTATTATTTATTTTGACATAACTAGTACATATTTCTATAAGATGTAAAATCATTTAAATGCAATTAGCATAATTACATCTGTATTAGCATTTACTGACTGTCCTGACAGATTTAGCATTTACTGAGTCCTGACAGATTTTTCTAAGGAGTTTCATTATTTCAGATACTGCGGACTTTTAAGATCATAAAAGTTGACCCTTCTGAGTTTATTACCATATGATTTATAGAACGACTAGTTTACTGCCAGTGAAAATCCTGCAATATACTGGTATACCAGTAATGTCACTCACTCCTTGTGGGGACATTATAAAATACATGTAATACACACCTGTGGTCATATTAGAGCATTATTAAATTAAAAATGGTTCTGTGTTGTTAAATGCTTTACAAACACAGTCAGTGTTTTGTGATTAAGGAGCCAGAGAATTCAGAGACCAATTCTGTTTTGTATGAATGAGTATGTCTACATGTAATATTTGGATCTAATCTTATGATGTGGTAAAATTGATTAGATATATGTGCATGTAAATCCTTTTTAATTAATTTAATATCTTAAATGCAGACGAAATACGTGTAGATATTTACTGTGTTTAATAATTCTGTAGAATACTTGTATTTTGTATGACTGTATTTTGGTTGACTTTATTTTCACAATAATCTCTCTTTGGATATATTTCCAAGATATAATTTTGGAGAGAAGTCTTATAAAAGACAGATTAATTGTAAATTCATACAAAATGAGGACTGTATTTATTTATTTATATTTTTATTTCTTTATTTATTTATTTTATTTTATTTTGTTTTGCATGGAGTCATACTCCCAAAATCAGATGAAAATAAAGTTCAGAAAAATTTTTAAAAGTTTTTTATTGTACCACTCTTTTAAGTTCTTATCTTTTCATTATTCCCCTCATCTCCATCCCAACATCTCCTTGCAACCCTCTAATTTGTATATTTTAGTGAATGATTTTCATGGTTTTTCACAGGTATCTCCCTAACTAAACAAAAGGGTCACAATCAAGAACATGTCTTAGACTGACCTCTTTCTGAGCAATTATTGTATGATGTACTCCAAAATATATGCAGAAGGATTTTTGTAATATTATAATTCATTCACATAATTAAGATGATCTACATCATAATTCCCAAAGAAACATTACATTGTACATTGCACCAGTTTTAATTCAACTTCTCATTTCTACATAAGCAGAACATTCATGTATATTTAGGAATGAAATTCAGCACCTGTGAGCATACTCTTTTTAACAGTTAGATTTATCTTGCTATTGTTATCCATGATATTCAGGTCTTGCTTATATACAGAGTATTCAAGAATTGCTTTTACTCTTATTCTATAGGTTAGATGCCACTTTAAAGGAGTTAACAAGCTTAGTCAAGGAAGTAAATCCTGATGCTCGACAGAAAGGAACATTCTTTGACTTTGCTATTGTTTATCCTGATCCTAGAGCACCTGTATACAGACTTCGTGAAATAGGTACTACCTGCTCTGGTCATAGAGGACAAGATGACAATCTATCACTCGCCAGTAAAAAGTTTGTGATTGGAGACTACTTAGACATTGCCGTTACACCTCCGAGAGATCGTCCTGGTCCTCCTCCACGCAGGAATAGACCATACTAAACAAAACATACCTAGTGAATAACACTCATCTTAAGAATATTCTTCATTTTATTGTTTAAAACTGAATACAAGATAAGCTCTTTTTCCCATTTTCACCATATCATGATGCATCATTTCATAGAACTGTTTTCTTTCATGTTAAATAAAAGTAAGAAAAGGACAGCAAGAGTTTTTACTGCATAATTACTTCATACTTTTAATTTCATATTGTACATATATATCAAAATCATTTTAATAAAGAAGACATTGTACCTATCTCAACAATATATTTCATCATTGATGGATTATCTTTTCTTTCAACAACATTACCTCCTGATTCATATATTTTGACTTGTATCTCGTGAAATATATTATGATAATACAGATGTAGATAAGATGATAAATATGAGAAACTTAACTCCTTATGGAATAAATGTTGTAAATGACATGGTGATGAAAATAAATTTATATGTCTGTGGACATCTTTGTGACCTTGTCTTGATTTTTTAGTACATAGAATGATTGAATTTGATTATCTATTCAGGATTTGTAAGCTGAATGTAGCAGATAACCATTAGGTCATTGTACCTACATAGGTTGTCATTGAATTTGTTATAGGTCTGTGATATGGTAATACATGTACAACATATCATTGCCACTGATCTGTGATTAATAGAATCTAGCACTAGTTTGAGTTCCAGATAGAAATAGATCAGTCGAGGGTTGAATGAATCAACAAATATCAACCGAGGCGTTAGCCGAGGTTGAGATATGTTGATTCATCCAGCCCGAGACTGATCTTTTTCTATCTGGAACTCAAACTAGTGCTTGATTATTTTTCTCGCACCTCAGCAGCTCAATGTAGGCTATAGCTGTTTTTAATGTTTTTGTTTACTTCCTTTGATGGCCGAATCACTGACTGAATAAAAAGATAGGAAGGATACAAATTGTTCCAGATAGAATTTTCCAGTACTGATAAAAAATGGGATTAGTCGATCTCAGGTGCTAGAAATGATAATCCATTACCAGTATATTGATGTCATTGCCTTGTGCATGGTAACCAATTATATTTCCATCAGTCTTTGATATGGTAACCCATTATTTCATTGGAGCGATCTGTGATATATGGTAACCCATTATATCATTGCCATTGGTCTGTGATATTGTAATGCATTGTATCATTACCATCAGTGTGTGATACGGTAATCTGTTATAATATATCATTGCTATCGGTTTTAATATAGTAACAAATTATATCATTGCAATTGATTTGTGATGCAATAACCTGTTATATCATTGTAATCAGTGTGTGATATGGTAATCCATTATATCATTTTAATTGGTCTGTATATGGTAACCCATTTTATCATTGCTATTGGCCTGTGATATAACCCATTATATCATTTGAGTGGTCTGTGATATTGTACATGTATATAAGTGTCATAAGACAATAATTAATTCAGAATTTCTGTTTTCTCTGCAATTTAACAGTTATAGCCAAGAATAGATGGGGAATATATGGAACAGGAAAGAATTTATCGTTAAAACAACAACCTTAGTAACTGAACAACTACTTGAAATCTTGCCCAAGAGTATAAAAGGAGCATAATTGGCCAGATTGCGATTCAAAATCCAGTCTATGGAATGGCAACATCTGCCTGTCTGTCTGTCTGTCCGTCCGTAAGTCTGCATCAACAATTTGGTTTATCTCTTGCATTTAAGTTCATTGCTGAAAGACCGCTGATAATAATTCTATCAAACTTCACTTACAGATACACCTTATGAGCTTTATCTATCAAAACCTTTGTTTGTGACCTTGACTTTGACAGTTCTCAGTTTTAAGGTCATGCGTAACTGAGGTTTTTTAAAAGTTCATTGCAGAAAGACCAAATGCTTAATTGAATTTAGTTGAAAGACCACAGACAAAATCTCTCTCAAACATAACATGTAGATAAACCTTTATGAGCCTTATCCATTGAAAACTTTTGTGACCTTGACCTGGAAGGTTCCAAGTTTCAAGGTCAAATGTGTAATTGACTTTAGTATAATTACAGAAAGAACATGAGAGATTTGTCTTTGAAACCTCACAATAGATTGACTTTACTTTTATGAGCACTGTTCTTGGTGATTTTCTTTGTAACCTTGACTTTGAAGGTTCCCAGTTTCAAAGACCAACCATATCTAAGTTTAGTTCAATCACAGTAAGGTCATAAGAATTAGATCTTTCAAACCACACACACTGATAGACCTTGATGGGCTGTATCCCTGAATGACCTTGACCTTGAAAGTTCCCAGTTTCAAGGGAAAATGCATAATGATTCCCCCTTCAGTGAAGTTAGACCATAAGAATGAGATCTTTCAAATCACACATATGGTTTGTTATTGATGAGCTCTGTTACAACATTTTGGACCTTGACCTTCAGTACTCAGTTTCAAGGGCAAATACATATTAAAGTATAAATCGATTACAGAAAGATCATTAGATCCTTCAAACTTGGCACACAGATGGACATTGTTGAGCACTATACCCAACATCTATGTGACCTTGTACTTGAATGTTCCAAATTTTATGGTCAAATGCATAACTGAATTGAGTTACAAAACACATTCTGCTTTCAAATATTGTCAATGCTTCGCAATACAGTCATACCGCCTTTAGCAGTTTCTTGTTTTTAATTTGATTGATACCAAAGTCCTGCAAGATGCAGAATTTAGTTTGATGCCATCATCATAAACCGTTAATTTCAAAAATAACAAAAAAAAAAAAAAACCTACCTTTTTTTTTTAATGAGAGCAGGCTTTGAAAATCAGAGTGGACAGGGATGAGAAGCTATAATTTTTATTATGGCCTAATCAGATTCTTCAATTAATTTTTGCAAGATGCAAAATCATGCATGGCCAGAAAGCATGTTTCTTAAGGAATTCCATGCGTATTTGGTTCTTTGATATTTATCATTGTAATGAATGAATTGCTGTTAAAATTTTTATTCATATTTGAATTGCATTTTTTTTGTCGTTTTCTACCCTGTTGAATTATACTATTGGAAGAGTCTTATTCAAACTGAATTTTGGTTCAAATTAACAAACGATAACTCCGATTTGTCGAGTAAGGTTATTGTCAGTTACGACGAAGTTGTTTCGATTTCCTTAGCAATCGTGGTGTTTTGGTGTACGGATTTTGCAAAGGCAATAATCTTTGTAGTTGTATGTGGTTAATTACAAAGAACAAAAATCTAACAAACAAAAACAGAGGGAAGAAAGAGAATACTGTACTGACTATTTAACGTCGGTGTTATGTGTATGTACAGTACTTATCTTTTCTACTTCATATTAACACCACACGACCCCACCCCTCCCACACATACACACACCAATTTATCTGTGATTATAAACTAACACCTATTAGATATCAATTTGGTTTACTGTACAGACACAAAAGCGTTTATATTGCACATAAAATCTAAATGTCTATAGGTAGTTCATCGTTTGACCTACTTTAGCCTTTTGTGACACTGGTCATTGGGGATACTAAAATAGAAGGTTAACATAGTCTTAGCGTTAACCTTCTATTTTAGTAAAGGTCACAATATAACAAATCAGTGCGTATACATAAGAAAGTAAACCAGAACCATACAGCGTAAATGCCTATCTGCTAATCATGTACATTGTATATGGTTTTGCCTTCTTCGGTATGCAAGAAATTATATTGAGTGGTGAACTCTTTATTAATGTATGTTGAGTCGATGTGGCTTAATCGGTTAGGTGATTTGTTTGTGACTGAGATGTCCTGGATTCGACACCCCTGAGATGTTGTATAGGTGCTCTGTCATTATAATGAAACAGTAAATACCGAGAACCCGTGTCACGATAAACGCGACACGTAAAAAAGATCCTTCACTGCTTTTGACGGATCTGTCGCAAAGTTCTAAATTGCTCAGTCGATCTGATATGGTTTTAATCAGATTGTAAATTGCTGTGCTCTACATCAGACTGATGCCGTTACCATGTAAGTGCTATAGGTGCAATAATCTTGGTGTGGCGTAAAACTCCATAAATGTATGAGTCGTCTGCGCTTGCCAACTGGGGCAAAGTTTGGTTTGCATTGTCTCCATGTGCATGTGGGTGTGTGTGTGTGTTGGGGGGTGGGGGTGTCGAGGAGTGTAAGAGAGTGGGGTTAACATATTTTAGAACTTAGAATACACTGGAGGACTTTGCAAAATGGAATTATTTGAAGGGCAAGGAGAGTAGTTCAGCACTTGTCTTGCGGTTCAAATGCTACTAACTTTAGCACCTTTATTAGGAGTTGTATGTTACTTCTTGTATCAGTGTCGCAATATAAGTGTAAAATTGTTGAAAGCGACACAGAAGCGTAATAAACCAAACGAAATTATCAATGTAAAACTTCTTGATTTCATACATGAATACCTCAATAAACCAAACGAAATTATCATTCTAGTAAAACTTATTGAATTCATATTCCGCTTCGGTAAATCTCTCCATTATTTTATATGTAAACTGTGTACATATCAGTCTATCTTTGCCGTTTACCTTTTCTACTTTTACTTTCACGGCCCAATGAACTAAGGAGATGCAAAAGATGGAATCATGATCCTAAGATGGTGGGAATGTGTATATTTCGAAGAAAATATTATGACTTGAAAGATGATTTTGTTTCTTGTTTGATGTCATGCAGAGATCATTTGACTCCTAGAGATATAAATTAATTACAGGTAACCGAATCAGAAAGTATACCGACATTATGAGCACCACCCCCTTCCAAGACCAATGGGATCCAATCTAATGTTAGGTACGAAAGAACTCTTAAAGTCTTTCATAAAGTATAATTGCCATTACCACTCTCGGTGGGTTTGAAAATTTGGACACTGATCTCCCGTTAAGGCTGTTGCATAAGCACAGACACACTTATTTATACGTGTATGATATATTTAATGTCTATCTAGATTCATTGCATGCGCCACGGTGTACAACTGAAAAACTAACAACCCCAAACAAACAAATCACATTTAATTCCATTAAATTAATGGCATGGCTTACATAGCTGTACATAACATCTGGATCAATGCCACCCTTGAAAGGCCGTATTCCCAAACGTCAATCTTCAGCAGTCATTTTCAAGTTGACCCGCGGCATGTCACTAGACGCGAAGTATAATGTTTCAAAAATCCTAGTGACAGAGATACTAGCTATTACTACACGTAGCCCGGTGTGAACTTCATATAACTCGCAGAATTTAGAATCTATACTGCCGGATTTTTCAGTGCAACTTCTTTTCCTCTGTTTCAGATTCCCAGTCAAAATCTAGATCCTACTTACATGTAGTGGCGGATTTAGGGGGGGGGGGAGGTTGCGCCCGGTACTGAGTCTGAATTTTACCAAAAACCCTATGTTTTGGCCCATTTTCTGTCAAAACCAACAAAACTTGACCCTTGATCCCCGGCAAAGGGGGCACTGGATCTGCCACTGTAACGCTTAAGATTCATCATCTACATGAATTATGATATATCAGAGACATATATACACTGTATATATGTCTCGGGATATATAGATCAGTGGCTGACGAAGCTAAAAACACAAAATTCTAGCAAATCTTTTCCGCATAAAGTAACAAAAAATTATGACAATATTAATTATAAAACAACCTTCCCCCATTAAAAACAAGAACAGAACAACCTCCCCCTCCCCATAAGATTTTTGTTAGTAAATCTCCCATTAATCCCCCCTCCCCAAACACTTCTGAAAAGAACATAGAAGTGTTCGTGTCCCAAATACCTTTTGTCCCATGTCTCTGCAGGTCTCTGATCAACTCCGTCTAAAATTTAATTTTATATATAAGAAAATTATGTTGTCATGGATTTTCACAGAGATCACGTGACATTCAAGTTAGCAGAAGATCCTGTTAGGTGTTTCGTCCCTTACACCGGCAACAGCTTGTGTGCAGACCAGTGAGTAAAATATCATGCATATAATTTTGATTCCATATTTTTACACAGAAATTACACACTGTTATATAGTTCGATTCATCCAGTGTGGGTTTACATTCGAGATTTCAACGATTATTTTATTCTCGCATTTAGCTCGAATTTTCTCTTTAGATTTGACAGTTGCACTGACCTATATCTCTGTATGCACTACAAACAATGTTTGATGCACTTAGTTATATATACATAGACGAATTGATTAGTTGACTCTTATTCTCTTTAAACAGTGTTTGAATATATGAAAACCTTAATTTTGGAACTGATATTACTGTATACAATTTTTCAATTATGTTACTTGTTAGAAGTATCTAGGGAGGAGGTTGCATAAAACCTTTATCTGTGTAATATTGTTACCAATTTATCCGCATTGCAGGAGCAGACATGATGTAGTGCCTAAAGTTTAAGCACACATTTATATTTAAGGGAACAGTTGCAATGGAATGCTGAAAGTCCTTTTCGGAAACACATTTTTGAGATCTACAGTCTGTACCAAAACACATTCATTGTTTTTCAACAGCAAAATTAAAAAAAAAAACAGATCTTAGAATATCATTAACAAAGCTAGCCCTTGACGAGACAGTTATATTAAACACCTTATTATCTCTAAATGCAACAGCATTGCAGGGGATATAATAATGGTACTGTTCATGTGTGGGTGGGTGTGTCTGTAACAAAACCTTGAGACATTTTAGAGGTCACAGTTTTAGCCCTATTGGGTTCATATCTCAATTTTGGGGTCAAATGTTAAGATTACTAGAGGTTATCATAGAAAAATATTGTAGACACTCTAGATACTACATTTTTAGCCCTATTAGGTTCAAACTTCACATGAGAGGAAGATGACTATTGATTTTAGGGTTATTGTATTAACTTGGATTACTAAATAACAGGTACATTTTTACAATGAAAATATTAACTGCTATGACCAAAATGACATGTAAACCTAACTTCTTTATTAGATTGATTATCATGGTCGTGTTTGGTATAAATTTTACAGACAACATAAACTCTATTGGTACATGTAAAATGAACTACATATTAAAAACAAATGCAAGACATCGACAGGGTTCTCCTTAAGATCCGGGACCTGGCAATTTTTTGCTGCCCACATTCTCTTTTATCGCCCCTTACTTTTTTTGTACACGTCATTAAGATACTGACATTTTTTCAACAAAAAGGCCTAGTCTAGGTAAGGTCCTTTCCTTTCACACTATAACGAATTGACCCAACGTATATGGACGAATTGCAAAAAATTTGACCTAGTCCACATACACACAACTTTTCCACTGTACGGATTCCCTGAGACTAAATAGAACGTACTGACAATTTATGAAAGAATTGATAACTAATGCCTTATGTATCATTAACGAACTAATAACGATGTAATGCAAATGTGGAATGAATGTCAACGATTTCTAAAGGAACGTCTAACAAATTGTGGTCACTCTCTGCGAATGCTGTGCGTACGGTCTGCGAATTCAGAACAATCACGTGACATATGTAGGAAGACTTTCGGTATTCAGCAACCTGACACTTCAGTCGCAATTCCACATCATCTACAGTACAAAGAATATGCCATGGAAACATACTCTACAAAAGAAATCTTCCCGAGGTAGAGACCGGGGAAAGAATATTGTTTAGGAAGAAGCCGTTCCGAAAAGGACCCTATCTGTTACTGCAGTCTCGCCACATAGTGCATTTCTGCATCCAAATCACAGGTACCAGGGTCAGTGAGGTACCTACGCTGCTGATTTGTTCCGCTGATCGATGGATATGTCAGCCGTAGTGATTGGTTGGTAAAACTGCTGATTTGTTCCGCCGATCGACGGATATATCAGCCATAGTGATTGGTTGGTAAAACTGATTTGATCCGCATTTCGACGGATATGTCGGCCGTAGTGATTGGTTGGTAAAACTTCTTGACCAACCAATCACTATGGCTGACATATCCGTCGATCACTGGAACAAATCAGCAGCGTAGGAACCTCACTGACCCAGGTACCTGTGGTTGAAAGAACATTTTATATTCGTTAATAATATTCAAGCCTTTTGCAAAAAATTTCCTTGACTTGCTTGGACGAATAAGACCGTTCAGGTTACATACCACTACCGTTGCTGAGATGAAGAAAATGTTTGCATTCTGATTGCCTACCGTTCCCACCGAGTAAGAGCTATTTGTCGGCATACGTTGACAAATTCTGTGCATGCACAACAAATGTTTTGCTCACCATAATGAACTACTATGTACGTGAACGTATGAGAATGAACAACAACGATCCAAAGCGTTGTCAAACCGTACCTCAGCAAATGTTTAATATTTGCAAAATGCAGATGTACATGTACACTGGACCTGTTCTTTATAGTGTGAAAGACCCTTAAGAATCTAATATATTGACTATTAAATTGTATTTTTCAGTTTCAGTTTTTATGCCCTGGATCGATAGATCAGAGGTATATTGTTATTGTCCTGTCTGTCTGTCTTTTTTTTCTTTTGAAACTTTATGTTCACTTATTTATACATGTACGAACATAAATAAGATGATTATAATATCAATAACAAGGATAAGACTAAAGTGTATGAATCCATTAGAATAAGTGGGTTCTGTTTAAAGGCCGAGCTTGACCTACATGAAAATCCGGTGGTAGTGCAATTAAGCGTATTTGGAGTTGGGCGGTCCTTGCCGCTGTAGCAGAGATAAAAATAACACACAGCGTGTTTCGGCCGAGTACAAACACGTGCTTCACACATAGGTTACTTAACAAAGTGAAGGCTAAATACACATCACAGAAAACAATAAATATTAATTACACCTCGTACTTGAAAATACCTAAGATTAGTTTTATGCTATAACAATCGTTCGAATATTTTCAAAATAAGTTATATAGAAATGTAATAGACCTCCCCCCCCCCTTCCATCCGATAGAAAACTGGCAATTGCATCCTTTATCAATTAGCAAAATTGGCATGTGTCAGTATACAGTATTTTTATCATAGGTATTAAATATGGAAGGAAAACAGAAATTAAATTTTAATGTTACGGAGTTGAAATTAAAAGCTATGAAAACTTTATTTGTGCTAAACAATTGGGACTTACACCTCCTTGACCCACCACAACACACTGGAATTGGCGGGAGTTCGTACGCGCTATTCCAGGGAGTGGACAAAGTGACTCAGACGGACTTTGGTGAAAATACTATTATATGTGATGGAGACGAACATAATGCCGAAGAGACATTTGTAATATCGCAAGACTCAAACAGTGAAGAGTGTCCGCTTTGTTTATGCAGACATTGTATAACGGACGAAAGTAATACTCATGCAGTTGTGGTGGTAATCCGAACCCAGTGTAACTTATCAACGGAACTCTAAGATAAGAAAAGACAAATAAATAAGGTTTTGGACAATGTTATTGCATCGCGGTGTGTGGAACGATCAAAGAATCTAGAGCACTAGAACACAGACGCGAAATGCCTTCGTGTTTAGTGAATTTGTTGAGGTCATGGCTTCCCATCCAAAGGATAAACTGTACATGGGACATATGTGGGAATAAAACTTACTCATGATGCAGTCTAATTAAAACCAAAAAAGTATAAGTACAAACAATTTTGATTTTCCGTTTTTATACCATCCAACATCGGAATGCACAAATTGTCGTTATGCCGACAATAGAATAAATACACAGCAAACAATGTTTAAACGTATTATGTGTTCTATATATTCGTGGATGTACTTGGATAATCTGAGACAGACCAGTAAGTCAATTTTTTATTCTATATAATTATAGATCTTTTGTTATTACTTTGACGAGGCACTCCTGCTATCACAGTTGGCGCTAAATTTCTTATCAGACCGTCAACATGTGCTGCTACTCACACTACATCCGGTGTAAACAAAAACACACGAAAACACGCCCACTAACGAACGAAATTGAATTTGAAATTAGATAATGAGGTCTGCTTCAGAACTTTGACGAATAAATATATAATTATGGGAAAGTTTCATTACAATATTAGTTGATACGAACTTGTATATTACGGAGAGGAATAAGCACAACAATTTTCGTGAGTTAAATCGACGTAATTGTTGATAATTTTACAAATTTATTGCTGCAATCTGAACGTGTCTCGAAAAATCAAATCTACCACCATTTTCTTGATTGGCCGCTATTTATACTCCGATATCGGCCTTTAAGCTCTTTCCATTTCTCTCTCGCTCCCAAACTATGAAATTGAAGGATGGTGGGGAATTTAAAAAGTAACAGCACCTAAGCGTTGGTCATGCTCAACATTTGTTTTTAAAAGGTGATGACCTGAGATGCATAATACAAACCATTCTTGTTTATTCATTTCAGGCAAAGATTTCACAGCATTCTGATTTAGTGATTAAGTAAGACAATTAAGTGTCTAGAATCAAGGAAATCACTCCTCTTTGCTCCTTTTTTCCCCAAAAAATCTGGGGAAGCATGCCCCCAGACCCCCTTAGAAGGCTTGCGCCTTAGACACTCACACCTTTCTTCACCTCCTTCTTTTTCTAAAATCCCCTGCTATTTTTAGCTCACCTGAGCCAAAGGCTGAAGTGAGCTATTGTGATCAATCACTGTTCTGCATCCGTCATTAGCTTTTCTACATTTTCGACTTCTTCTCCAGAACCACTGCACAGAATTTCACCAAACTTCATAGGAAGTAAGTACTCAAGGTCCTCTACCAATTTTGTGGTTTTCGTGCGGATCCGTAATCCAAGATGGCTGCCATTGGCTCTGATTGGTTGATTGATTGATTTTTGTTTTTACGTCACACCACGAATATTTCACGTATATGGTGACGGCATCTGCCTGATGCAGTGCATACAAATTTTGACCTTTGCAACGGACCCACCCGAAGCAGTGAGGGATCTTTAACATGCCATGCATACCACGACACGGGGCCTCGGTTTTTACTGTCTCATCCGAAAGACATGACACCGGCATGACCAGAGCGGGACTCGAACCCCGGCCTCCCGATCAGGAGTCCGACGCGATACCACTAGGCCACACCGGCTTCTCTGATTGGTTGACACATTTTCGACTTGTTCTCCAGAACCACTGCACAGAATCTCACTAAACCTCATAGGAAGTAAGTACTCCAGGCCCTCTATTAGATTTGTGTTTTTGTGCCAATCCGTTATCCAAGATGGCCGCCATTGGCTCATATTGGTTGACACATTTTGGACTTCTTCTCCAGAAGAGCTACACAGAATTTCACCAAACTTCACAGGAAATAAGTACTCAAGTTCCTCTACCAAATTTGTGTTTTTTGTGCCGATCCGTAATCCAAAATGGCCGCCATTGGCTTTGATTGGTTGACACATTTTGGACTTCTTCTCCAGAAGCGCTGCAAAGAATTTCACCAAACCTCATAGGAAGTAAGTACTCTAGATCCTCTACCAAGTTTGTATTTTTCGTGCCAATCCGTAGTCCAAGATGGCCACCATTGGCTCTGATTATTTGTCGCATTTTCGACTTCTTCTCCAAAACTGCTGCACAGAATTTCACCAAATTTCATTTGAAGTAAGTACTCAAGGTCCTCTACCAAGTTTGTGTTTTCCGTGCCGATCCGTGATCCAAGACGGCTACCATTGGCTCTGATTGGTTGATACATTTTCGCCTTCTTCTCCAGAACGGCTGCACAGAATTTCACCAAACCTCATAGGAAGTAAGTACATAAGGTCCTCTACCAAGTTTGTATTTTTTGTGCCCATCCGTTATCCAAGATGGCCGCCATTGGTTCTGATTGGTTGACACATTTTGGACTTCTTCTCCAGAAGCTCTGCACAGAATTTCACCAAACTCCATTGGAAGTAAGTACTCGAGGTCCTCTATCAAGTTTGTGTTTTTCATGCCGATCCGTAATCCAAGATGGCTGCCATTGGCTCTGATTGGTTGACACATTTTGGACTTCTTCTCCAGAAGCGCTGCACAGAATTTCATCAAACCTCATAGGAAATAAGTACTCGAGGTCCTCTACCAAGTTTGTGTTTTTCGTGCAGATCTGTAATCCAAGATGGCTGCCATTGGCTCTGATTGGTTGACACATTTTGGACTTCTTCAAAACGACTGCACAAAATATCACCAAACCTTATAGAAATTTTCGTAGAAAAAAAGCAAAATTTTCTACTGAAATGAGCTGTCATTTTATTGTAAATAAGCAATTTGTGCTCAGGTGAGCGATATAGGCCCATTTGGGCCTCTTGTATAAGATAGGGAGAACCCTGCGTTGAAATAAAATTTTCAATTGGATTTAGATGACATCACTGATTATACAGTATTATAAAGCAGAGATGTTGAAAGTTTTTCAAACCAACTGGTCATTCGGATCAGTATCTGATGAATTAACCGGCCCCAAAAAATTTTCACCGGACTGACTCATTTTTTAAACAAATTTCAACATCATAGTTTATTTGTAGCAACTGAATGGATATGGTATGAAATAAATTATGATGAACACGAATCTTGTCAGTTCATTTTAAATTTGATATGAAATTCAATTTCTTTTACAATTTTGTCCAGCATTTCACCATTTTCAATTTCACTTTGTTCACAGTCACTATCGTCCTACTCTTCCTGATTTTTTTCTTCCTCATATATGTCTTCCTCACTAACTCTGACCTCCTTATTCTTTACTGTACATTATGATCAATAATTATACTGTAGGCTCCTTTGTTTCCTCAGAATCACTCTCTACTTCCCTCTCCCCCTAACTACTTCTTCTCTCACTTCATATCACAGGTATTTGTAAATAAATCATGTGATTACTTTGAAATGACCACAACAACTTCCTCTATACATTATAGATGAAGTCGAAGGGCCGTTTCAAAGTAATTACATGATTTATTTACGAATACACATTATTCATCTCTGATTTAAATTCACAAGGTGGATTATTTTCATACTTCTCTTTTCATACTGTTTCTTCAAAGACATAGCTATTTTCAAAGTAGTCTTGTCTCTTTGTTTCTTGAACAATCAGACGTTTCTAGCCCGGTTTCACACCCGACACATACTTAATATGCAAAGCGGTGACTATATTTGTTTATTGACATCAATGTTATTTTGATGTTTGAACAGAGCAGCTTCATTAATCAACGATCAATTATCAATTATAAAAGACATTAAAAAGCGTTTAAACGATGAAGAGTAATATTGACGTTTCTAGTAATAAATGAAAATTTGTGTCGGAGATTTTACCGGTCAGTCTTACTGATCAAGTTGCGTTTCTAACCAGTCATAGCAAATTTTAACAGGTTTTGCCAGTTGGACCGATTACTTTCAACATCGCTGTCTGAGATCGAATCCTGATCTGGATAAATCGGAAGATTTCTTCTTCCATTTCTGAGTTTGGTTCCCCTAAGCACATTAAAAAAATCAGGCGCATGATGGCAGACAACTAAAAACCTCACGGCATATTTACATTTAAAAGATACCGTAGTTAAAAATTAGATTTGTTGGCTTAGATGGTGAGTACCTTATGACCAGCTCGCAGCCTGTCCAATTTTGAACCCCTCTGGTGATGACCAGAGATCTTGAAAAGTTTTTAAACATGTCGGTCTTTTTCAATTTTGCTAGTCGGGAAAATAAAATTTATAGAAAAAAATTCAGACTGGCACTTTCTACACCACTGGATGACTAGATGTTATGGCTAGAGGTAGCTTGTTCCACAGTCTGATGCATCGTGTGAACCCCCGTCTCATCTCTCCTTCTCTCGTTCTTGAAGAACGAAAGAAGGAGAGATGAGACGGGGGTTCACACAATGAGTCTGATGGTTCGTGGATAAAATGATTGCCTATAAACCTCTTTTTATTTTGCAATATCCCAGAATTTGTTTGAACCACGGGTGCGACTGTCACCCGCCACAAGGTATTTACGTGGAATGTCTGCTGGTCTGTAGGCGATCTTAAACATTACGGACAGTCTGGTCTGGTCGCCAGGTTTTCCAAGCCAAGATGGTGAATCATGCTGGTGACTGCAACTAGTGTGTAGTCCTTATGATTGTCCTGTACAAAACGAGCTGCCCTCCGCTGGACCTTTTCAACTGCTGTTATTTATTAATTGGTATATAGGTCCCAGAAAAATGCTGCATATTCCCAGAGACATATGTGTATATATGTCTCTGATATTCCAAAGTTGGTGGCATGATAGTACTGTACGCTGCAACTTCGAATGGTGGTTTGGAGCCTCGCAGGTTTAACCTAATAAAACTTGATGACCTGTTTGCCTTGGTGGTTAGGTTTCTAACATGGGTGTTCCACTTTAAATCCTTTTCTGTTCCTTTTCCATAGTATGACCATGTAGCCGGAAGTTGGTTATCAACGGCCTCTTTTTGTTTTGTTCATTTGTCAGTATATCCGCCGAAAGTCGTTTCCTCTGGACACTTAACCATTAGATATGATGACAACCATTACATAGGTGTGGTTTTAACAATCCCCCCCCCCCCCCCCCCTTAAAAGAGAAAGACGCCCACAAAATTTATTATTCACTTTGTTATCTGTTTGTGTGTCTTTATTTTAATTTGTTGTTGAATTTTGATAAATATGACTTACGGAGTTACTGAGATAAAAGATTTATAAAACGATGGCTGAAGGAATAAATTTTAAAGGAGAATTCAGGAGTACCTCGTTTTTAATATGCCCGTCCGTATTTGTATTTAATTACATGCATATATTAAGATGTATTAGACGGTAACCATGCACGTACATGCAGGGGTTACACCTAAGGCGGTAAACCGTAATGGAACTATTTTTTGTATAAAACTTCTCGAACTGGAACTGAGCTGTACGCGGTGAAAGCCTGTGTAATATACATGTATACATGCCCCTATAACATTCACCTGCTATGTATTTATTATTCAATCTCGTAAATGTTGTGGAATTAATGATCCGAGAAGGTCACGACACTTTAATGAACTGTACTTGTACATAATACCTGCCCTACATATATTGACTGCTGACGGTTGGACTTTAGACTCACGTGTGGTTTGTTATGAACGAATGATCAACTTCGTAGTGCTATCAGCTAAGCGAGTTAGTATTTATAACATTCAGGTATGCTTACTAGTACATCTGTCTGTATAACAGCTATATTGTAGTAACAAGGTAACGTTTTGATAATTCATTATTCTGTTCTCTATACTGACTTACATGTATAGGGAGTTTTATTTCATATGGAGAACTCTCGTGGTTTTTGGGACTTTTTTGTTTGTTTTGTTTTTTTTTTGTTGTTATTTTTGGTTTTGTTGTGTGTTTTTTTTTTTTTTTTTTTGGGGGGGGGGGGATGAGATCTATATTAGTAGCACTAGCATATATTGTGAATAGGCTCTTTTTTATTGGTTTTTAGATTTGTTTTGGGGGGTTTTGTTTGTGCTAAATGTATATTTTTACACTTCTTTTTGAAAGTTGGCCAGTGCCGCATTACAGTCTTTTGTTATATATGTACGAAAGTGTGTATTTATATAATAATGATGATAATGATACTTTAGTACATGTATGTTTTATACTTTGTTAATAACAAGAAATAATACAGGTCTCAAGGTTGAATATTTTCAAGTTACGATGGCAATGCTGTAACTCAATTACTCAGCGAAAAGCCTACTTTAGATTCGTTAAAAGTTTCATAAAGCAAAATTATGGTAACGGTTGTTATCATTTTGTATGCATTATTTAGTTAATTCACTGCTAAGATTTGCTGTCATCTTAATATGAAATGTTTATGTTGACATAATTATCCCCCTTTTTTTAGATGATATAGGTAACAATGCCACCTGCACGTAGATGCATTCTTTTGGTTATGAAACCTTCTTTTTTTGATCAAGTTAATACTATGCACATTTCTTTTTGTCGAGCCAATACATAGTAGTGGGTCATGACATATCTCCAAGTTCAGGATCACAGAAACCCATTGCATGAAATTCTGATATTGAATCCTGTATGAAACCTTTAAGCTTGCTTTGAATTTGATCAAATAGATAATTAATACAATTGACACCCATAAGACGAAAGTGTGGTTGACCTTGATTAAAGGTCATACTTCTAAGATCAACACCACAATGAACCATTCACTGAAGTTTTTGTCAAATCCATTAAAACAAAAAAGCTTAATTTGATTTGCATTACACTTTGTTGTCTTTGCAGAATTGTAACCAATGAGGCAGGGTAGGTCTTTACTGACCCAATATCATACCTCCAAAGTCAAGGCCACAATGAGCTAATAACTCATATTATTGTGTGGTTTAAATTACCATTTATAATACGCTTGCTTTTATCAAAATTTTTCTTCACACATTTGCTGTCTTTTAAGAATAGAGTATTTCATGATCTTGACTCAAGGACATACCTCCTAGGTTATATTGATAGTGCACCTACACCAGAAATTGTCAAATGGCATGAAAAGCTTAAAGATTATCATTGGTTTTCATCATATGTCATAGACTTGTTACTTATGCTGACTCAAGGGGATATGTTCAAGGTCAAATGACAGTAAACCTTTGACCAAAAGTCTTATCGGTTATCCTGTCCATAAAATTTTCTGATGACTGTTATTTCATACATATGATAATAATGAAGGAGTTTATCCTGGCTTGGATTACACATTGTCTTTTCCATGTTGTCTTTTCTCTCTCCTCTTGCTCTATTTGATACACTCTCTCCTTCTGAGTCTCTATCTATCTTAGGAGTCTCTTTCTTATTCAACTGAAGGGTTTTATTTGATACTTTAACAATTTTCCGAGATCAAAGTCACAAGAAATTTTGAAAAGGGTGTTGTCTTATAAAGATGGCTTTAGTTGGGATAGTTTATGTGTGAAGGAAATCTTTACTTTGTGGTTCTCTTGTTAGACCTTTATTCTATGTCTAGCACCTTTATGAGATCTTTTGATTTACACTGCTTTCATAAAGTTTTATGGTATGGCTTGGTAACTGTTCAACCATACATGTCAGTATAGAGCTCATCCTGTCTCAGCATCTAATTTCCATGTTGTCTTTTCTCTCTCCTCTTGCTCTACTCTCTGTCTCTATCTAAGGAGTCTCTTTCTCATTCAACTGAAGGGTTTTATATGATACTCTAGTCTCTAACACTATTACTCTTAAAAATAATCTGTTTACCAGACTTCAACTCCTATAATAATCTAATATTATTTTAAAAGGGATCATTGATCATTGATCATAATGAATAATTTTACTTTGCTATCTCTTAGATAAACTTTCACTTTATAGTAGCTTATTATTCTTATCAGAGAAGATTTCAGTTCAAAAATACTTAAAGTCTTTATTCAGCAGGCCACATTATTCTGCCACATAGTTTGACAAAAAGTAGAATCAGTATAAATTGACTGTGAAAATTAAATTTTTAAATACTTCTGTTTGCCTATTTTATGCGTGTGCATTTATAATACTGAGAATCATATTTTGGAATGTTCAATGAAGTTGTTTTTGATTATAACATTTCAAAAGAATTATGTAGTGTGACCTAACCAATCAATTACAGTGCAATATTATTACTGACTGTAGGAAATATAAAGTAATTTAAGATTGAATATTGTAGGTGCTGGTGGTTCTGTGGTAGTTGTTACATGGTTAAAGAAGTGGAGCCACAGAGCCATATTCAAACAACATGGCAGAAGCTCACTCTGCTGTAGCTTTTTCCTTCTCCGTTACCCCAGAAGGAGTCAATGTAGATGTTAATCATGAGGCTCTATATGCTGTCTGGAGGAGTGGTGTTCGGTCCTGGAAAAAACGCATTGGTCGTACAAAGGTAAGGAATTTACCATACATTTTCTATCATTTTTATATTTATTTCTAATAGTAATCCTTGATAATGTATAATGTACAAAGTGTGTGAATTCATTTAAGACCTTAGTACTCTGTAGTGTTTCATATTTAAATAAAGAATTATGAGATTAATATGGTGTGATTACACGAGTCATTCTTTTTTTTTCAGAATCAGTTCAGAAATGGAGTATATCCAGCCACCCCTTTCAGCTGGCTGTTTGTGGTCACCTTAGTCCTAGCTCTTATCCTTGCTGGAGTCGATCCATCGTGCGGTTTGATCAAATTCATCAGTAGTCATTTTCCTGTGTATGTATATGATAGAAGCATATTTCTATACCCACCATAAACAAAATTTGCACATATATATAAAAATTACCCTGTCTGACTGTCCATCATGTACAGAAGTTTAAAGATTTAAATGGTCCTATAATACAACTCCTTTTTACTATTGATCTGGAAATACTTCACACAATTGTTACTCATGAACAAGGGTGTGATATGACCAAGGTTAAAGTCACAATGAACTAACAACCAAAAATAGTGGTATAGATTATGCAGTACTATGATTTGGTCCTATGCATTAGTCAAATTTTCTGTGTAATATATCAGGCAAGTGTCTTCACCATATAAGTGAAATCATTTTGGAGTGATGTAAAATAAAGAAATAACAAACCAAAATGTAGCAAATAAACAATCTCTCATTGGCTTTTTGTACTCGATGACAAATATAAGTAAACAAATCTTATACATTGACATGAATGCGATACAAGATGACCAACAACTGAATGTTAATAACATATTGAAATTCATTGAGTCAGTTACTATTTTGATCAAATTTATAAATGATGTATGCAAATAATAATAATATAAGTGCCAACCTTTGGTTTTATATATATTTTCTGTTAATTTTTTATCTATGTTTCTTTACAGTTTAAGTACAGCTAGTCCTGTTATTAGTTTCTATGGAAGCTGTTTAGTGTTTGCAACTATTGTATGGTTGGGAAAAGCTTTTCTATTGAAGTATCTTATAAAGCTATTGTTGCATTACCATGGATGGATGTATGAGGCCAGGGGACCAATGTCTTTGAAGACCAAACTGTGGCTGGTAAGTTATAAAAGTCGTTCTCTATATTGTACTCTGTTATAACTGAAAATCCTACCTTGTGATTTTTATGTCAACATCATGATCATCATGAAGTGTAATGCATCATGATAAGTAATATTAGCCAATCTTGAAAGAACCTGTATTTACATACATGGTGCACCTGTCATGAATCTCGTTCATAAAAACTGTTTGTTAAATTCATACTAATACAAATGTACCTTTATGAGTTTTTGACAATAAAATTTCCACATCTTTTTATTGACAGGGACTTGTGAAAGTGTTAGGAGGGCGTAAACCACTGCTTATGAGCTACCAATCATCCTTGCCTAAAATAGCTGTACCAAGCATTTCAAGTACAATGAAGAGAGTTAGTGTTTTTTAATGTTTTCTAAAATTACCCAGTTGTTGAGTCTTAGAAATATTAATATGAAATTGTTTGGATTGTCCCTTATTTCATATTTGTTAGCTGACTGGGACGAAAGTCAGGAGAGCTGTTGTCATACCCCCAGCATATTCGTTATCGTTGTCTGTAGACAAAACATTAACCTTGGTCAAAACTTGTGAACAGCTAGATGTAGGGCTTTCATACTTTATATGTGTATCCCTTGTAACAAGACCTTTTATTGAGTGTCAAATTTTTGACTTTGTGACCTTGGTCTAGAAGTTTGACCTACTTTTAAAGAATTTTAACCTTGGTCATAACTTGTGAACAGCAAGAGATAGTGTTTCCATACTTCTTATGTGTATTCCTTGTACCAAGACCTTTCATTGGGTACCAAGATTTGTGATCATGTGACTTTGACCTTGAAGTTTCTTCTACTTACAAAATAACTTTTACTGTTTAAATTTGGTAGCCACGTGTGAGCTCTGTTGCCTTGTGACAACTCTTGCTTACATTTATTTAAATATTGCCACTTCTTGCCAAGAGCTGTAGAAATTGTGATCCATGTGTTTGTATTATTAAAGTAAATGAATTGCTATATTTATATGTAAATATAAGACTTAATAGTATCACTAAATTGTCTTTCAGTACCTCAGATCTGTTCAACCATTGCTTGATGATGAAAAGTATAAAGAGATGGAAAAATTAGCAGAAGATTTTGAGAATAACTTGGGGAAGAAATTACAGCGCTACCTCATCTTGAAGTCCTGGTGGTCTTCAAACTATGTATCAGATTGGTGGGAGGAGTATGTGTATCTGAGTGGCAGATCACCTATCATGATCAACAGCAACTTCTATGGTGTAGTATGTATACTTATAATGCTTATATATGTACTGCCAGTGATTTTCTGTGAAATGGAATCACGGATGGAATGGCGGAAATGACAACCTGAAATGGAATCTGCTACATTTGTTTTGAAATTTTTTATTTCGTATATTTTCCTGATATTTTTTCTTTTTTTCCCATTAAACTTCTTTCTTAAAACAATCTACGGCATTTGCCCTTCATTTATAATACTTTTCTTGCAAAATATAACAAGTATTAGCTAAGCACAATTTTACAACATTGGTTTTTGGTTTGTATATTGAAACGTTTCAACATGGATCAAATTCCAACGATTGCTAAGAACAAAAGTACATCACTTCTTGCAAGGATCAGTGCTGAAAGCTGGACATTACAATTTCCAGATTATTTTTACAGTGACAATACCATTCTTTTCTGCAAATTTGCCAACATATTGTAGATTTAAATCAGATTTAATTTGATAAGTAGATTTGAAACTAAGGGGGAGGGGTCTGGCAGTGAATACAGACAAGTAACTTGAAATCTGTGTTTAGATCAGTTAAAATCAATGCTTAGATAAAAATGCCACCTAAAAATATAAACACTTTAAATACATATGGACATTTTATACTTATTTTGCATACCAAAAACGGAATTTGCAAAATTATAAAACAGAATTTATTAAATTCAGAAAGGGAGAGTCACTGGCCCTATATATGCTTTATTAAAACCAAGAGTTCATAAAATGAGTATACAGAATTTCTTCACACATTTCTTGTAGGATGCAGTGTTGATACAGCCTACAAAAAGACAAGTCTCCAGAGCAGCCAATATAGTGTATGCCATGTTATTATACCGTAGAGAGATAGAAAGGGAACAACTCAATCCTGTATGTTGTTTGTTTATTTTTTTACTTAATTATTTTGTGTTCAGGTTTGCTTTCATTACAGTGTAACCTGTAATCTCTTGATTTAATGGTAGAGTAAACTGAAAATTCTAATTTTATATCAGTTTCCTATCATTGTATCAAATAATAAAAAACGCAAGTCAGACTTTATCATTATAAACTCTGTTCTGACCTTTTAATGCACACATTTCTCAACAAATTATTGCAGGTACGCCTTTTTTGTTGTTGTTTGCTGTTTATACACCTGTCATAGATGGGATGTATTAAGTGATGGCGTTTTCCGTCTGTCTGTCCATCCGTTCGTCCATCCGAGGTTATGTTGTCTGGACATTTTTCTGGTGTCTTTCAAGGTATTGGATTGAAACTTGGCTTATAACTTTATATAAATGAGGGTAATTACCAGTTAGCATTTCAGTATGATTGACTTGGTTTTGCCAGAGTTATAGCCCTTCAAGAATTAGTTTTCCAGACTTTTCTGCAGTCTTTCAAGGTATTGGATTGAAACTTGGCATATAACTTCATATAAATTAGGGTAGGTACCAGTTCACATTTAGGTGTGATTGACTTGGTTTTGCCATAATTATGGCCCTTGAACTTGGAAAATTTCAAGGATTTTACAGTATTCCTGACTTTTTTCTACAGTCTTTAAAGGTATTGAATTAAATAGTATATTACTTTATATCAACAAGGGTCAGTACCAGCTCGCATTTGGGTGTGATTGCTTCGTTTCTGCCAGAGTTATGGCCCTTGAACTTAGAAATTGTCTGGATTTTAGAGTTTTCTGAACTTTTTTTTCTGCAGTCTTTAAAGGTATTGGATTAAAACTTTGTATATTACTTTATCTCATTGAGGGTCAGTGCCAGTTCACATTTGGGTATTATTGCTTTGGTTTTTACAGAGTTACAGCCCTTGAACTTAAAAATTTTCAAAGATTTTACCGTTTGCCGGACTTTTATCTGCAGTGTTTAAAGGTATTGGATTAAATCTTGGTATATTACTTTATATCAATGAGGCATTATGCCCCTTGAACTTAGAAATTTTCAAGGATTTTACAGTTTTCTGGATTTCTTTATGCACTGTTTCAAGGTATTGGATTGTAACTTGGCCATTCATTCAAATTGATCCCCTTCAAGCTGAGCGACAGGTGTATTATGCCACGCTAGGTGTTGCTCTTGTTATTTCTGCTGTATTCTTACGTTTTTGATTTAGAAGAAAAAACCAGTGGGAGGGAGGGTTTAAATTCTTTTCTTGGTCGTAACTTCTTACTGCCTTAATGGTTTCATTAATATGATACAAGATGGTTGCCTTCAGCTAAAGCATGTGTTATTTTGAGTCTGGAATAAATGAGGGAGGGGAAGCTTCCACACTTTAAACTTTTTTCCTGTCAAACTAAGGGATGGGTGTATTATGCCATGTTAGGCGTGGCTCTTATTTCCTAGTAGTATTCTTTGATATTCATCTTTTCAGATTCTGCTGAACAAGACAGTACCACTTTGCTCAGCACAATATGAAAGACAGTTTAATACCACACGTATACCAGGAATTGAAAAAGGTAATATGATACATTTTATGTAGAGGTTCTGAAGAGAATTAAATCATTTTGGAGTTCGGAGGTTTTTTGTTTACGTGGGTCCTGTCATTACTCACTAAAATTAAAATATGGCTTTATACACATGTATATACATGTAAAAGTGATGCGAAATAATTTGCATATGTTTCTGTATCAAAGGCTTTATCAGATACTTATCTTTAGACCAAATAGTGTAAAGTCTAAGTAATACAGAATAAAGAAAAAGAAGAAGTTTTTAGTAGATAGTATTGATTCTTTTGGGAATTTGTTGATATCTAATGTATCATTTACTGTTAATTATTAACTGTCTCTTTTCAGATAAAATTGTCCACTATAAAGACAGTCAGCATATTGCAGTTTACCACAAAGGCAAATACTTTAAAGTCTATGTTTACTTCAGGGGAAGGTTAATGAAGCCCATAGAAATTGAAAAGTAAGAATATCATGCATTACTCTTTGAAACTTGCCATGTTCTTGCAGTGCCCTGCTATCTTGTTTCCATCAGTACATCCAGCTAGCTATCTGCTCAGCTGTATTACAGTAATAAGTTACAATGTAAATGCTACTTCTTCTCACATTTGAAGAATTAATTTGAGATTGATGATAGTGATTTTAATCACTTATTTACCAATGTGTAATGCTTGCATTAAAAAGAATTATATGTTCTTCCCAAGTGAATAGAATTGATTGATGTAAAATGCTTATGAATATATTAGGAAGCTGCCAAGTAGGTGTATTACTAGCTGAACTCGTTCAGACATTTGCAGGTTGCTATTTGACCAGAATTTTGTTTGTTGCAGAATGTTACAGCAGATTATAGATGACAATACTGAACCAGCTGTTGGAGAGGAACATTTGGCATCCCTCACTGCAGCTGACAGAGTATCCTGGGCAAAAGCCAGAGTGGAGTACTTCTCGAAAGGGAAGAACAAGGCATCTCTAGATGCAATTGAAAAGGTATATGTTCTTAAAACATTTATGCCTGTAAGTCAGAATGAAGATATTTGCCATTATACGTGTTCTCTACATTTAAAGTACAGGGTTTTTAAACAGCCCCCAGGTCCATAGATAAACTGTAAGGGGTCCCTTTTATACTCTATATACATGTCAAGGGATTGTGTCAAGACCCTGTTATTTGATGCAGTCCATAGCTTTACTGAAGTAAACTTGATTGAATGTTCATTTTCGTATTTCATATGAATGCCTTAGATACTGCATTTCACACCAACTGCAATACATACTATATAAACAGTTGTCTCTGAGTGTAAACATGTATGTAGTTTTGTGTCATAAAAATAATGTCATTGCAAATAACCCTCACATTATCCTTTAACAAGTATAATGTGTAATAGAGTAACCCTCAATATATTGGTTTTATTACCCCTACCCCTACATAGAGAAATCAGGGCATTTTTAAAATTCTGAAACAGGGGCCGGGCCCTTCAAATTGGGAATTTTGTGACGTTTTTTCCTAAAATTGAGAAAAATTATATCATTATATGTAACATTTTACTATATTGTTTTTTTAGTGTTTAGTGGAGCTTTAGTTTCAATAATATTTTTTGTTGAGGACCTCTTTGTCAGATCAAATTTCCTCGGATTTCGCAGTTAATCATTCAGAAACAGAGATATCATTATCATAATTTAAGTTTCACTTTCAGACACACAAAAGAATTTGACATTAAGGTTTCAAACAAAAGGATCCAAACGGCTAGTGATCATAAGATCATTAGTCTCTATCATACAGATTGTTGGTTTCTATTGACTATAGGGAGAAAAATGAAGCCAAACACCTGTATGACATAGACCATTAGATTAGTTGTGATCTAATTTTAGATTGAGTGTGTGAATATACATTTATTGTCAATTTGTACTATCCTTATGGATGCAATTTTTATGTAAGTTCTTCGAGTTGAAATTATATTTAATAATTTTGGTAGGAAGTTATCAGTTTGGAATTTTCCAATCTGAAACTGGGAAAAAGCATCACATTTTACAGACCATGCGAAAGTTGAAAGTTTTTACCAGCCATTTTGTAGGGTAAATTGAAATTTTTCACCAATTTTTTTACCTGACATTTTTAAAAATGAATTAAAACTAATTCAATTCATTTTACAATGTTTATATGATAATAATTGACTTATTTGTCTGTGGCAAACATCAAGATTTCATTAAAAATATCAGATTTGGATTGAAAATCAAAACAAAAAGCATCATTGTCATCTTTATTTTCTTATTCTTTCTATCATATTCTTCTTTTTTTTCTGTCATTGTTCTTATCGAAGTCATCATTTTGTTTCCTTTTTTTGGGGTATGCCCCCTCAAAATACTTAAATAAATTATACATCATTCAGTGTTGCCAAAGAGCTGAGATAAAACTTTCACTGTCATTTCATGATGTGTAGTTTTAACATGCAAATCGAAACGGTATAAAGTATTACAATATGAGAATGTACTGTACACTTCAAGTCGACAGGTATCTACTTGCTATGTTTTTAAACTATTCCCTTTTTACTATCATTAAAATTATTATCATTATTTGTATTTCAATACTTTCAAGATTATACTTTCATTGTAAAGGTTCACTGGCGATAATGTCTGAAATCCAGATTTTTTTCATCTGTCAGATTTTTAATTTTACGGGCCTTCACTGGTGGACTTGTTAATTGTATGTCTGATTTTGGTATTGGGAATGGGTGCAAATTTCCGCCCTCTCTGGACCCTAAAAAAGCCTTGGAAAAAGATATTCTATTATTGGCACTAAAATTGTGTAGCCTTGAAGTCATGAAAATCAAAAATCTAACCATGATCAGTCTTAGGAATTCTGTTTGTTTTATTACTTTACACAATTGAAAACATTCTCTTCTGTTGATTTTTTATGAATGTTATACTTGATGAATTTACAATTTAAATTTACTTTCCAGGCTGCTTTCTTTCTGACACTGGACGATGAACCTCAAGATCATGACCCAGTAAGTTAAGTCATTCTGATAATTTAAAAACAGTCATCTATGATAATTGTTTGATAGTTTTTTAAAAATACATTATAAAATGGTTTTTTTTTTTCCTTCAGAATGATCCATCCAAACTCAGTCAGTTTGGCAGGGCTATGCTCCATGGAAAGGGCCATGACAGATGGTTTGACAAGTCTTTCACTTTAGTGGTTACTTCAAATGGACGTGTAAGATTAGTTATTGATGAGAATATTTTGATTATATGTTTAAATAGATAAATTGTTTGCTTGCATTCAAGAAAGATGCCACATGTTTGAGGAGATTTCTTATGTCTCATACAGCAGTCGTCTTGATTTTTAGTGAATTAACAACTTGTAGAAAACATCTGTATGTGCATAGAACTTATTTCTGATAATTTAATCCTCCTTTGACAAATATTTCTGATCCTTTGACAAATGTTTGAGGATGTTCTATTTAAAATATTTTCTATCAATTTGTTGACAAATGTTTGATTATGTTCTATTTAAAATGTTTTCTATCAATTTGTAGATTGGATTCAATGGTGAACATTCTTGGTAAGTGCTTTGCAGGAGTAAATGTAAATGTTCCACAGAACAGGAAATACTTTAAAATAATTCATTGAAATCAGTGGTTTTATTTCGATTTTCATGAAAAATTGAGACAATGTCCTTTTTTTAACTTGATCTATGTAAATAATGTATGAAATATTGTGGAAATTGATGCAGTAATAGTAAGAGGCAAATTAGATAAAAAAAATTTAACATTAGAATATTGAAATTTGATTAACCCCAGCTTGCAGATAAAAGTGTACAGTAAAATATAAATATGAGAAAATTTGAATTGTCTTATTGTATTTTACCGGTAATAAATTTTATTTCTCTGTATATGGAAAGTGATTGCAGTAAGATCAATTAAGATGTTAATGAGATATAATAGTTATTTTGTGTATAAACTGCATTTACTTGGCCTCTCTTCACTTTTGCGAGCTTTGCATGTAAACAACAGTTCTGCATATTTGATTTCATGTTTAAATCCTAAAAAAACAGTGGAACAAAATACCAAATTGATCCTAAAATAAAGTCATATGATATGACATTACACTCATTATACTCAAGTGTATTGTCAACAAACTTGGAACTTGTTACCATTCATTGATTAATGTATATATGAATTAATTGAAAGCAATACGAAAGACCAATTAACCAACCAAACATGATTAAGATATATATGAAGTTGCACTAATAATTCAACTTTGTTTTGTGTGGGATTTTTTCTTCATTTGGTAAATATGGTTATTAATGACATCAGAAAAAAAAAATTAAATCTTTTTGAATTAATGAAACTTGTAAGTCTCCTCAGTTTTTAAGCTGATGAAATTAATTATGGCAGGCATATTAATGAATGTAGATATTGCTCATATGAATTATTGCTTTATGTAACACTTGAAAGTAGCTTTCCAGTGTCCTGTCTTTAGGAACAGATATTAAAAACAGTAGATGTTTGCACTCATAAAAGATCCCTTGCTTCTTCCAGTGGGTTTATTGAATATTGCATAGATCTAAATTTGTGTTCATCGTATCAGGCAGATGCCATCAACATACAAGAGAATCTTGGTATGTCATAAACCAAAACAACTGAAGAAATGAAATTATCATTTAAGAATTAAGGTTGAAAATGGGAAGGTTTTAAGTATAATAGTTAATGAAACTTCGAATCAAGAGGAGATTACTAACCTATAGCGAGTACATGTACACTAGCAACATTATCCTACTTCCTTAGGGAGTAAGTATACTGAGAACCTTCACAAGAAATTTTGTAAACTCCTACTGAAAAACATGTCATTGTTTAAATTTACTGACATAAGCCAGACTTTTTTAAATATCGCAAATGATAACCTCTAATCTTTTGGTTTTGGAAATCAAGGTTTGAATGTTTATAAACAGATTAAAATCAGTAGAGTTTATTTGTTATGAATCTGATGTAACTACCAGTATATTATTTTTTTATCAAATCTGATATAGATTTCTTCTTTAGGATATGCAATAATTTGACTCTTTCTTAGTGTGTTATTTGTACCATTCAGTTAATTTGAGATTCAGTTGTAAAAAAATAAAGTACAGTCTGTATTCTGGGTTTTTTTTTTTTTTTTGGGTCATTTTGATTTTTGCACTTAAGTAGATATCAAAATTCTGATGAAATTTTTATTTCATTCTTTAAGATATTTTTGTGGAAAGAAATTTACTTATGTGGAGAAAATTATGAATGTGAAAGGTCATTCTAGTTGAAAATTTGTCATCATACACTACATGAAATTTTGTGTTGAATGCTTAAATAGAAGAACAGTGAATCACCATATTATATATCTATTCATATCTGAAAAGCATAAATGCATGCATTCTACCCTAAAGTATCCCTTTCAGTCACACAAAATTCAGAGACTTGTACCTTGACTTTTTTTTACTAAACAATAAGTAACTTCATCTGAGGGTTTATATTATTTCACAAACATACCTTGTTGAAAATTGAATTGATTTATTTAGTGCTTTAAGGGATAACTTTGTTTAAATGCCATCGTGATTGCAGTTGGCTAATGATTTGTCAATCTGCTAATCGTCTGTATGATGAAATGTAAGAAGCTCAAGATTCTATCCTAAACCCCAGCTTCTTCTCATATTTGCTTTGTATAAATTGCTTTCAGTGAAACGCAATTATAAAAAACTGAAGTGCGTACTTCAACTATACAGATTTTTTGTGTGTTAGGAAGGTATAGGGAGAGTAGAGGGGATAGAAGATTTTTTTTTCTGGAGAAAATCTTATTAAACCATTAAAAAAATCAATGATGAAATTTAGTTTTTTAACTTTTACATGTAATTGATATTTTACATTGAGTCAGGTATTTTCCAGGTATATAGGTTCAGTGAAGACCCCAAGTTTACTTCAGTTACTGGTTGCCTTTTGGTATAGGAAACCAAGAATATAACACCTCTTCCATGAAACTTATACATGTATTATGTATGGTAATCCTACTGTAATATAAATCTTTTTGATTAATATCTTATGCTGTAATTTCATGTAAAACTTTATCTTAGCAATCCATCTTCCTAAATCCCTCATAAATTACCAATATGAAAACGTGTTAATATAGTAATGGATTAATAAGCTGTATTTCCTACACAGGGCCGACGCCCCCATCATGGCACATTTGTGGGAATACGCCATAAGTGAAGAGGTTAAAACCTATGGGTAGGATTACTTGATCATACAAGAGTGTAGGGAATGTAATAATGCTGTGCTAATCATGCGTTCCCTCACTGGTTGATCACTAGTCTCTTTTTTGGTCATTATTTGTTCATCTTGCTATATTTTACATGTATCTCTGTAATTATAGTGCGTTTGTATGTTAGAAATATATACTGATTGTTTTAGAATGATCTTCTACTTTAGAAATTCTTTGAGATACATACTTAAAATCTCCATTTAGATTTGCTTGCTAAATGCCACATGCAAGTACATGTACTATAAATTTTCATTTATTCAAAATAATTGGCATATTAGAGAATGAACACAATATCTTATAGTCAGTGAAATAAACATATTATGTTAAATACAAGGAGAGTTTTTAAGTCTTCACCATTGTTCAGGAATATTGAACAATATTATGAACAAAAACTGACAGTGTTATAAGAAATATAAAAACAAAAGAATTAAGTCAAATAAATGTATTAAGAAATGAAACCCAAGATGAAAGCTCAAGTGTGCCAGTTTGATTACCATTATCAGGTTTTTTTCCTCAACAGGCACTTAATTAAGTAATGTTTTCAAGTTTCTGGAAAACTACATGACATGTCAAATGAAATTTGATGAAATTTAAAAGAATGACCAGTAATTGCAATAGATTAAGATTTGTGAATGTTGAAGAATTGAACCTATTTGAATGGGATTAAGTTTGGTATGATTTAATGTTTCAGGAGGAATGGAGTTAACATGTGAAAATGGTTAAAAAAGAAAATTCTGTTGCAATATTTTAAGCCCTGCCCCATAAACTGCATTTTAATATTGATTTTTTCATGTTGAAAACTTAATCTTTTGCTCCATTACTGGATAAAATGTCTTTGTATTTGGCGTACAACATCTTCTTGATGTATTTTTGTTAGTAGGTTATAAAAGATTATTTTTCACACACCTGTAGTGTAGGGATGGGACCATTAACTTCACATTAAATTAATTGTAGGACTTTCATGAATGATGGATGGCCCTGAATCTCTTAAACCTTAAATTAAAATGAGAAGAATTACAATTTATTTCCTTTTAAATTTAAAAGATTGACTTTCACGCCTGTAAATCAATAAATGTTCCTGAAAACGGAAGACTTCTTTTGATATTCATTTTTCAAATTTGTATTTTTGCTGAATTTTAACATTGAAAGCTTAAGTTTATTATGCAGTTTCTTGTATAGTTTAACTTCGAATTCATCAATCTTATAAATTGTTAAGTTGATTTTACTTTTGAACAAAAATGACATCAGTATAAGAGTTTTGAGTACTCAGTTCTGATTAACAATATGTTAAAGTAACACAAGATACTTTCTTTTAAAGTTTATTTTTCAATTTTTTTCTCAATATTTTTATTAAGTTTTGTTGTATTTTAAAACTTTTGTTCAGATTTTGTGGCTAAAGTTCAGATGTTAATTTTGTGCATTATAACTACAGATTTACATGACGTACTTAACCTTTCATTAGTCCGCTTAATATTGTTGTACTTGCTTTAATCATTTGAGCTGCACTGTCTTACTGGGTTTTTATTAATACTCTGAACTATCTAAATCCATTCTGTTCCAGCTTTCTGTGAAAGCAGGGGAAATTCGTTTTGGTTTCTCTGTCATTCACTTGAGACTTTTTAGATATTTTGATTATTTATTTAGTATATTTGTAAAACATTGACAAGACAATACATTATTAGTTAGAGATACTTGGAATTGTTTTTTTTTTCAAACCATGGCATAGGGTCATTGTTGCATTCACAGATTTGTTTCTATTTAATAGATTAAGTACATTTTGATAATTTGGAAGTGTTTTACATAATTCAAAAGGAGGTCAAGGTCACTGTAATAATATTGAAAGAGGTTTCTTTTGTGACTTACAGGATGCCAATGGATTTTGAAATAGGTCATTATTTTTTCATCAATTTAAAATTAAGAAACTAGAAGTCCTTAGCTAAGTAATTTTGTTACTATACTAAGAGATTCACTTCAGTCTTGTAGTCTTAGAGTAAGATGATTAATAGTTATTCACTAAATCAGTCATCTTGAAATTATAATTTATGTTGATTATATATAAAATCACTTTTAATAACACTCTGCACTGTAACTTACAAGCATATTGATACTGTGGGATGAAATAATATGATTTTATACATAGTTTTGAATAAACTTTAAAGCAGAAGATCCCTTAAAGTATAACTTTCCTTAATGATATATATTTTCAAAGAGATAAATGAGTAGCTTTAAAATCGTAAGTGATTTAGTACCATTGAAATATAAGAGTAATTTAAATGAAATGTAATAGCTTTCTAATAATGAAAAATCTCTTGTTAGGAATGTGCAACAGTAATGTTTCACATTGGTCAACCTGTGAATAGACCTAAACATTTAGAAGTTCTGCTCAATGAACTTGCATATTAAAAATTCTGAGTTTTTGTCAAATAACATAACTTTCTTTTTTTAAGTGCAGCATAAATGATTGCTCTTGAGCATGGTCATATTTAAAGCATGTTTTCAAAAATAATAGGTTATATCAGTGCATATTTGTTGACACTAGTTTGCATGCAGATACATATATTTTTGTTGTTTACTCACTGTTCAGCTTGCTTAAGTATAAAACAGAGACAAGTAAATGATCTCCACCAAAAGATTATGACAATATACCTATCAATAGGAAATCACGTAGAGATTTGTCATATTATTTGCTTGTCAAAGTTTACTGCTTTTGTTTTAGGTTTCTAGTTATATTGCATGATAGTATGAGTTAGAATACACGGTATATTGAATTTGTTAAGGACTTTAGATTTGTTGTAAACTTAGTGTTCTGATATGAACAGGGCCGATGCACCAATCATGGGACACTTGTGGGAAGTCGCTCAAGCAGATGATCGAAATCTTGGGTAACATTTTACTCTTTTTCCATACTAAGTGTGTCTTTACTTCTCATAAATGATTTTTTCAGCAGTGTCCTCAGATTCTAAACATATGTTCCATTTAGTATTGAATTGACTCATGTCATGGTTTCCATATGTAAAGCTTTGGTTTTGAAATGAGGTAAGTTATTCAGATTGGAATTTGCTGAATTTAGTATTCATTGACATGTATATTGATACTGAAGAGTTCAGGAACATGTAGGAATTTGCTGTTGTATGGGGTACTGTAAGATCAGATTAAAATTTGTTGGATATATATGATTTTTAACAGATCATAATTATTGAAGCATAGGGAAGATGGTATCATATTCCTGTGGACACTCGCTGTTATAGCAGTTCATCTAATTATGACATGAGTCTGTATGATACTAATCAGACATGTTTTTAGAATTTTTAAGTCAGTGCAAATAAAATCACAATCTAATATGATCTCTTTTCTGTACTAGTATTAGTAGATGATAATTGCACATTCACAATATACATGTAGATTGATAATGTGCCCATTTAAAGATTACTAGGGTAATTTCCAGAGAGTTAGTGTCATGTCATTGACACATGTACCAGCATTGATAGTCGGCAGTAAATCTAGGCCATACATTGTGGTTAAAGTTTTTATGTCCACCACCATTGAAAATAAGGTCGGGGCATATATATGTACCGGTATAAATGTTACAGAGATCTGACCTGTCCATCTTGTTTGGTTTCCACATCATAAGTTCAAACTGTTTCGATAGAATTAGATTATAATATGCATTTTAATAGAAATATTAGAACTCTTTGTCTGGTTTGATTTTCGCTAATTTATCAATTTGTACCGGAGGTATGACCTTTTCTTGACTTGAAACTATGAGAAGTTTGGTTTCCATGCCATGATGTTTGAATGTGATAAGAAAATTACTGCGCATTAACCTCACCTCTTGTCAAAAAAAAAAAAAAGAAAATCAAAATATTTCTTAAATTCAGTTGGTATACATATTGTATCACATATAATTGAAATCAGATTTGCATTTTATCTTTACTAAATATCATCAGTGATTACAGTTATGTCTTCATAGTTGGAGTTTAAGTTTTATTGTTTTGATAGGGGATTTTGCAAATTAAAAATATGTAATATTTTAGGCATTTAACTTTAGCCATTTCTATTTCTCTATTGTTTGTGGGCCAACAAAATCTAACATTCCATCTATAGTCACCATTCACCAGTTACCTTTTGATGTAAGAAACCTCGAAAACTAATTAATCATTGAGTTATTTTCAACCATTTAGCTTTTACTTTTACATGAATTTTCAAAATTTTGCATCCACTGTTGTGATGTTAAATATCCCATTAAACTTAAATGCAACTTCCTTTTGATGACTTCATTTGACATGCAACTTTTACTGATAATAAAATTATTGTTACTTTTACAAAAGGAATTTGTCTATTTCTAAGTAAGATCCTTTATATTTCATTATCAGAGAAGTTTTTAGTAAAACCTTATAAATAAGCTACAACAAAATGCAAGTTAGTGGTCATCACATTATTTCATTTACTGTAATTATTCAAAGAAATGAAATATGTCTGAATTTGCCATGAGAAGGATTGAGGTTAAGGCACAGTGAATGATATTTTGTATGCAAGTTGAAGTATAAAAAAGTTTGAATATTACTGATCTAGACTAAGTTCAGTTTTCAATAACTTTCTAGTATTTTTACCAGTATGAATTGATGGTCCTTGTGAATTTCAAAGCCATGAAAATTTTTCATTTATTTTATTAAATAAATTTTTAATTTTATTAAAATCAAAATGTCTCAATGGAATAAAATGATTTTTGCAATCAAATTGAAACAAAATTTAGCAGAAATACAATCTTTCATACCCAGGTCTGTTATATTCTTAGAACTTGTGAAAATGTGGGGTTCTAACATAGGGCCTAGAGAAACTTGAGACTTATTCAAACGAAGTCATATTGCATTCCCATTTTCTCTGGTTAACACATATTCAAATATGTCCATTCATACAATTTAGAAGGTATTTTACAACATGAACAAACTGAATTATGGAAAATGCTGTAAAGTTTCTATCATTATCGCAATGATTGATAGAGATATTGACATGAAATTTCATTTATTGTTGTTGTGTTTGTAGAAAGAGACTTTTAACTTGGTTCTTGTCAATTAATTTTAGGAGAGTTAAGGTCTTTGGACTTGTATCATTTCAAAAATTTCCAGGTTTCTTTTAAGCTCACCTGAGCCAAAGGCTCAAGTGAGCTATATTCATAGTGTGACGTCCATCATACGTCGCTGTTGTTGTCATTGTCCGTCCGTCGTTTACTTTTTCACATTTTCAACTTCTTCTCTTGAACCGCATTGCAGATTTGGATCAAACTTTGTATATATGATGTACTCAAGGTCCCCTACTGCAATTCCGGTCTATAAATTGGCAAAATCTGTCCGTCCGGCATCAACATTTTGCATTTAGCATTTGCAATCAGGTCATACCGTCCTTGACGGTTTCTTGTTTATTCTGGTCTGAAATAAAATTTGACTTATTTTCAACATTTGTGTTGACTTACTCACAGTAATGCAAAAATAAATGAATTCTTCTTGCCTGCATGACTGATCATCTAGGTACTGAGGTGAGCGATATAGGCCCACTTGGGCCTCTTGTTTTGTTTTGTCCACTTTTAATTTCAATTATGCCCTGATCATACCACTCTTGTTATTTTAACCAATGATATCTTCAGTGCTGATCAATTATTGAATGTATATTTTCTTTAAACTGTTAGTAATAGAAAATGTATATGTCTGACAGTGATAAGTGTTAAATTCTAATAATAATAATGTGAATTAGAATAAAAAAAAACATTTTTCCTGACTCTTCCTTATGATAAAATTATATATCTGTATGGCTTTGCTTTAATAAGTTACATATCAAATTTGAATCTTGTCCCAGTTGACTTGCTTTTGACAGAATCAAAATGTTACTGGTGTAACCCAGTATTGAAATTATTTTGAATGAAGTTGTCTGATGAGTACACTATACCTGGAATTATCTTTCAGTTAATTCTTATCAAGGTTGAGGTCATTATTACTTGCTTGATGTCAGTGGGCAAACGCTAGAATGAAGATGCAATGCATTCAATGAAAAAAAAATTGAGCCACAATGTGTAATAGGTGTATCTTACTAAAGATTTCTGTTGAGAGACTAGATTTCTTTTAGTCACTGTATATGTAGTGGAAATGAAATTGACAGGTTTTTGCATCTTTATATGGTATATGAACTTTTGACATAATGCAATTGATATGAATCTTTTTCTGTACTTTTTGCCTTGTCTTCTTTCTTAAAATTAATTGTTTTGAATACACTCTTGTAACAATTAAAAGTCAATACTAGTTCTAGAAATGTTTTCTTCAGACAGGTAGGTCTTTAATTCAGTTACTCTGTGAAATTTGGAAGCACCAGGTTTATTCTTCATAGTATATGTATTGGGAATTGCTTCTTGAAATATTTATTGCTATAAGCTTTTAATATATGACAGTACAGTATATTCTGAAGAAAGTGTACCACTGATATACTTGTACATGTAAAAATAGGACTGATAGAAGCAAACACAACAAACTTCAATTTTCGTGCTTTTTGACTTGAAATTTGTCTATAAATCAAATATGAATTGAAGTTGATAATTTAAAGTAATCACATATACTGCATATTTTTATCTATTATATTAATGTTTAGTTTGTTTGCATGAATTTTGTTTAAATGGTGAAGGTGCAATATTATTTCATAATTTGAAAATTTTGATACCTCTGTATTAATGTTGATAATGTTATTACCAAATCATAATATATACATGTATATACATATATATATACACACACACAATAAATATATACATACATTCATACATACTACAAAACATATGGGGCAGAAAAATATCATTTTACTATTTTATGAAATTTCAGATACACAGAAGATGGCTTTTGCTTGGGTACTATTGACAGACAGCCTCCCAATCCCATCCGTTTAGAGTGGGAATTCTCAAAACCTGTAAGTACTTCCCTTATTATTCCTATTTCATAATATTGTAATCAGTATCTATACATATTCTACTGCTTTATCTCACCTGGCTTCTCTGCAAAGTCTGTCTGTAAATGCTTAATGTAACATTGTTTTTCAATTACTTGATATTTTGTACCAAACCTCTTAAAGGGTTTAACCTTCCCAGGAGACTTTTAAATACCAGGGAAAATATATTTCTTGATGTGGTATACAGAACAATGAGAAAATCGATCACCTAATGAGAAAATCGATCACCTAATGAGAAAATCGATCACCACTTTGTCTGAAGAGGTTTGTCAAATCTTACTGCTTATTGAAAGTCTTTGACTCTAAGGTGGTATTTCGGTGCCTTTTTATAAGATGGTAATGATAATGAAGTTTTTACTCCCTTACCAACTCGCTGGAGGTTATAAAGGTTTCTTCTCCATTTGTATGTGTGTCAATCATTCTGTCACTTAATGGTTTCCATGTAGTAACTCGAAAACCATATATCAAAGTCAAACCAAATTTAGATACATCAAATATAAACTTAATTTGGTTATTTACTTAGTCATGAAGAGAGAAAAATATTCTTTTGATTTAAAGATCAAAAGGTCATTTTCACGGTATTAGTACTTTAGAGTGAAGATGTGGTAAAACATTCCATAAGATAACTCATGTAGATCTGGCGAAATCCCGTAAGAGTTCTGTTGAACTCTGATGACGTTTCAGTCACCGAAACAGTTATTTCCCATAGCCAATCAATGATTCGGCTAGGCACGTGATAGTGATGCAGTATGTAACAAACACTGTTCAAAAACTACCTTGTGGGTCACGCATGCTGCGGATGTTAATTCCTAGGAATTTGTAGCCGATCCACTGATTGGCTGAAAATCAGAGTTCACCAGAACATGACCCCTTACGGAGTTTCGCCAGATCTTTATCCGCAATGGGACAAATAGAGAAGCGGAATAAAGATCAGGGATGAGAATTTTCCGCGGATCCACGGATTTTGGACCTCTATGGGTCAATCCTGTGAAACGCATAAATTCGTAGAGAAAATTGGGGGGGTATATATGTATTTGTCATTATGTGTGTGTCAACCGTATAAGTAAGAGCACGTCGTACAGTCGCGAAATCGAAATCTGCGCCCGCCATGTATATGTACGAAAATAAAAAGAATTGCTAGCTTTACACGTGTATACTACAGCCGCTGTCATTGGCTCGTATTTGAGCATCAACCAATCAGCGTAGGCCTTACATTCCCCGGCCACTTGGTGAGTATTTGCCACCCGCCATTTTCGAGTGTTTCGTGTTGTGAGGAAGTTATTGCGATCATCATTCGTCATCATTTTGTTCCAAAATGGTAAAACTAATCTCAAAGGGAGACGAGGATGTGGTAGCGGAGATCGACAAGACAGTGACTCTGCATCAATTTTATGAAAACTCTGTAAATGTGTGTCTCCTAATGCAGATTTTTGTATTATAAAGTGTAGAAATCCAACAGCTTTAGGGGGCTTCGCCCCCCTGACCAGGGTTCCGCCCTGGACCCCCGCTATTTCAGCTGAAAATATCATTTGTCATTCTCATCCCTGAAAGATATGGTTTTAGTCAGATTGATCTAGAGGGTTGTCTAAAGACGAGCTGTTGTTTTTAGTTCCATTAAGAAATCAGAGTCTTTCTGAGCTTTGTCTGATTTGCCTTATTTCAGGCGATTTCATAGATTATTTGTGTGATTTAAAGGATCTTACATTATATGTAGTTGGAATACAGAAATAATTTTTTAAGGTTTTTTTGCAGTTTTTTTTTGGATAGAAAAAAGGGGGCGTTGATATACTATTACATGTAGCATGTAATAACAAACTTTGATGACTTAAGAACTATTCAAAAGATGGTGATGAAATTTGGTGGGTGCGAAGTACTGAAGGGCTCACACGAAAGTGGTTTTATTTTCCAACCAGATCTGTCAAAAGATGGATCCAGGATGGGGAAAGTAGACTACCAATCTTTGACAAATTTCTTCAAACTGAATGTTCTAGAAATGTTGTTTTGCAGCACTCCATCAGTCATATTAGAGAAAAAAATACTATGTAGAGAAGCAAGTCATTTGTTGGTTGTCAAAAAACATCAAAAGAATACATGTATATGTATTTGCATGTTTTTTGCTGCTGTCATTTGTTTGCGAATGAGCAAATTGTGCTGAGATGAGCGATATAGGCCCATTTAGGCCTCTTTATATGAAATTGTGTTTTGCATACTTGACCTGTATTGTCTAAAAGCAGCAATTTTTACAAGTATTGAAAATGCAATGTTTTGTTTTGTATACTTTAAAGTGTCTACAAGTAATTGAGAACAGTTACCAAGTAGCTAAACAGCTGATCAGTGATGTAGATCTCAACCTCTTGATTCATGATAATTATGGAAAAGGCTTTATGAAGACCTGCAAAGTCAGTCCAGATGCATTCATACAACTAGCTCTGCAATTAGCATATTATAGGGTAGGTATTTGTTTGTGCTTTAAATTTATTTGACAGAAAGATCCTGAGTTAGAATCTCACAAAAAGCTCATCACTGTTCTGTCTTTCCAGTGAGAGGATAAAAACTGAGATCTCAGATCCCTCATGCTACTCTCTGAAGTACTTTTGTTTTGATTGTTTCCTCATAGAACCAAGTGGGTTGTTTTTGTAATTTTGTAAACATTCAAAAGATATATTTAAGTATAAGAAGTAGATCATCCAGCTACAAATATATCATTGTAACAATCATAGGCTTTGTAACTATGTACATTGCAATGTTTGTCTGAAGTACTCCTAACTGTGATAATCTTAATTTTTCATGACTGTTTCATAACTTCTATTTAGATGGAAAAGAAGTTCTGCCTAACATATGAATCTTCTATGACAAGACTGTTCAGAGAGGGTCGTACAGAGACTGTAAGATCTTGTACTGTTGAATCCTGTGCATTTGTGAAAGCCTTAGATGAAAATAAACCTGTAAGTTTGTTTCAGTATACTTATAAATTTGTTTTATTTTCAATGTTACATGCTGTTAAAAATGGTGTAAACTTAAAGAGTTTTTCAGATTGTAATGCTGTACATATGTGGTTTTTTTTGTTCATTTATTTAGTATGTTTTATACAATACTTTTCAATGATATTTATATTAAATGATATAAAATATCTACATTTACCTAAAATGTAGTTTCAGTCATATGTAAAGTAATTTTAGAGGAGACAATGGTTGTTTCATAATCATAATATATCATGTTGTACATTTTCAATATTTATGCGTCAAATTAAAAATACAAGATAGTAAAATTGTTATTATAGAAAGATGAGTGTATTTCTCTGATGAAGAAGGCAGCTGATGTTCACCAGAAAGGATATAGAGATGCCATGACTGGCAATGGAATAGACAGACATCTATTTTGTCTGTATGTAGTCTCTAAATACCTAGGAGAGGAGTCTCCATTCCTGACAAAAGTGCTTGGTGAACCTTGGAGGTTGTCTACTAGTCAGGTCTGTGTATATGTGTAAACTAAATATTTCTGATATACTTTAATTGATTCTCATTGAAATTAATGTTGTCTATTTCTTCATTTACCAAGCAGGGTATAAGGGTCTCTGCCACATTATTTGTCTGCCAGATTTTTGTTCCATCTATCTGTCAGAAGATTTTTCCTACATTGGCATTTATTTTAAGCCTCAGATGTATAAGATCCAGGTGCATCTATTATTTGGATCATCTGTCCGTTTGTCTGGCCATCTGTTAGTACATCATTCCATCCCACTTAAAGAAAAGTGCAATACTTTTTTATCTTAAACACTCAACTCGCCAAAATTCAACTATGTGTGTATCTTGGACTTTCTCACATTTCAATAACATCCCCTGACCCAGAACCCAGGGGGTTGGATGGTTTCAACATATGGAAATTTTTTGTAATTTCACAATGTCATGTTCCAGTTATGGCCCCACATTATGTGTGTGTATTTTGGACTTTCTCACAACCAATCTTGTACACTGCCAATTTTATAAGGGTATTAGATAGAATTTCAAACTTTTTTTTCACATTATTTTCAGATGTTTTGGGTATAGAAAATATTTTGGTATCAAACAAGCATTCTGTTTCTTTGAAACTTCATATTGTTCAGATTAATTTAACCTTCTTTTTTTATTTGCATTAAGTTTATCTGAGCCAGAGGTTGAATTTATTTAGCAAATTGTAAATTGTCTTCATTATCTTACTTGATTCAATATTTAGCATACCTTTTTATTAGAATCAAATTCATTTTGAGTGAAATCCTTAATGTAGAATTCAATAAAAAAAAATCTTAAGAAAATTTTATTTTGCCAATATTTATTAATCACACTTCTCTTTTTGATATTTTTTTTATCAGTAAGAGTAGATTTTTCTGCAAATCAGTCTGAAAGTCTTTTTTCTTTCACATGTATGTTAAAAATGCAATTTGTAACTCATATGAGATTGTTGAACAGACATAAAGTGAACTTGTGGAATTTGTAGTGGCATGTCTTTATGTTGTAGACTCCACACCAACAGACCAATAAGCTAGATCTAGTGAAGCATCCTGAACATATATCAGCTGGAGGAGGATTTGGTCCAGTGGCAGATGATGGATATGGTGTGTCCTATATAATTGCAGGAGAGGATGTTGTATTCTTTCATGTTTCCTGCAAAAATGCATGTCCAACAACGGTCAGTATGCAAGGATTTTAATAACTTAAGTCTAAAGGCTTTAAAAAATTAAAATTTACCCAAAACAGTAAATAATTTGAAGTTATCATCCTACATATTTTTTGTTCTAATCCATCATAAGTTATTTCATTTGTCTAACGCATATATTATTGTTTATTTTTCAGAGTGCAAAGAAGTTTTCTGACAATATAGTGAAGGCAATGGATGACATCAAAAAGTTATTTGGGAAAGTATAACCAAAAACTGTTTTAGTCTTCTATCAAATTGGTAATGATTATTAAATCATTTACAGTAACTTCAGAACCAAAAACATTTACTTATTTAATGCCTTAGACAATGCAACAAATGTATATGTATATAAATACATATATAAGTTATAGATTTTTAATTTTTATGCATTCATGTTTAACTTTCGGCATCCAGTTATTGGGATGTCAGTCTGTCCATATTTGAAGTGTCAGTCTGTCCATATTTGAAGTGTCAGTCTGTCCATATTTGAAGTTAATGTTTTTAGAAAGCTAAATTTATGAAATGTCTATAGTAGTTATTTTACATCCATCAGGTTTGGTATGTTTAATATTTCAAGGTGTAAGGTTTTTGGATTTGTTGTTTTTGGGAAAGTGACAGGTCAAGAATGAAATATTGAATTAATTTTTCTGAAGTTTTGGATTAAGTTTTTGTTTGGATTCTCTTAGTAGAATAATAATTGAAAAAAAGTACCAAAGTATACATGAAATATATAAGCATGTTTCAACATCTTTTCATGAACTTGTTTGTGTTCTCCATAAGATCAAAACTGGAACTGTAATCACTTGATTATGACCTTCATCCCCAAAATAGCTGATGCTTTTGAAGTAGTGTTTCCAAAACATTTTTGGTTTTAGGGGTGTTTTTTGTTGCTTTTTTTCTCTTTTACTTTTTTTTATACTGTTTAAGGTTTAATTATCATTGTAAGCAGAATTACTTTTGCTGTATTCTGATGTTTAGATAATCAGTTTTCTTTTGTTGAGGTTTGATACTTGATAAAGAACCCTACAAGTCACCAAACCAGTATGTAACATACCATGCCATTAAATTCATATTGTGTTTGTGATACTGGAATTGTATAACTTGGTGATTACAATCAAGTTACCAATCTGACTATTACTGAGCTTAGTCCATCATTTCTCTTTACTCTATTTTGTACAGATTTTTCTGATATTAGTGTGAGAAATGTATTCTTTTATCTCGAGATCTCTAAATAGAAGTCTGTCATTAAATTCACTCATAATTTCTAAAACTGAATTGACTTGGAAAATACATACTGATCCTTTATAAGTGATTTAATGTGACTTCAAATTGTATGAATTTGGTTTGTCTACTATCCCTTGACTCAGTTATTCAAAACTGTAATCACTGCTTGCAATAATTTGGTAGATAATTAATAAGTCTTGTAAAGTCACTTTACATGCATTTAAATTTTATTAATTGATTGATTACATATACTGAAGTCAGTATTAATGACATCATACAGGGGATAAAGTAATTCATTAATTGAAGTGCTTATAAATAAGCTACATATAATTCTGCTAACAATGTAAATATGTTGTTTATCTTCTTAATAGATAAACCAGATAATTAGAGTTTGAATCACTAAGCTGATTTCAATCCACTCATATATATTGATATTACTATTGAATTAAAGAGTTTATAAGTAAGTGTCTACAATAAAATCTCAGACTCTGAATTTAGATTACTGGTATATGCAATAAATTTTCAAAAATGACAGTTGAATAGGTGCATGTGATAACAGTATACAGTATGAATTTTAAAAGTAGATGAACATAATTATAATGCCTCTTTCAAATTGTTAATAAATATACCATGAAATTAATTAAGATCATCGGAAAAATACAACTGAAAATTAAAACATCTCATTGTAAAAGGATTCCTGATTGGTCAAGTGTTAAAGTTTTATTTGTGATATTGAATTAGTATTATCAGTCTTCTTTCATTTAAATGTATTGGTACTGTATGTTTTCACTTGCCTTTTTGTTTATGTACATAAACTGTTATAAAAGCATTGGTTAATGTAATATATTTCTATTCTCTTTTTCATGTGTAGCATTATGAACATATTTTCCAGACAAAGTGAAGTTTATGTGATGCATGATTTCTAATACCTCAGAGGCTGTAATCTCATGCATAGTTTGTTATACAGCTATCTAACAATTATTGATTCTTGGTTTTAGATCAGTAGAGTATGCTATGATCAACTGACCATTTATGTGTAATTTCTCTTTATATCTCTTCTTAGAAAAAAACTGATTCAGAATTTTTAACAGAAAATTTGTACATAGAAGCAGATTTCTAATTATTTATGAGATAAATTTCACTGTTAAATGTGCTTTGTTTGGAATTTGAGCATTATCTTTTAACTTTTTTTTATTAAAATAGTATTCCAAAGAATTAGATATATGTGTGTCTTGTGTTGCATTTTTATTATAGAAACAATGCAATAAAATTCTTTTTGATATTTTTGTTTGTTTTTATCTTGATTCTATGATATCAGTAATTTTGGGGTCAGAATTGTGTAACCAATTCCAGATTTATAGGCACCAAAGCCCCCTGCACCCCATAGTATAAAAATTGAAATATTAAATAAAAAGGAAAATTTCCCAGAAAATGGTAATTTTTAGCACACCTGCAGTCTGATTTTGTGCTAGAGGCTCAAATGAGCTATAATCATAGCCTGGCATCTGTTGTTCATTCATATTATTCAAAAGACTATTCTTGCTCAACTTCTTTAAAACGGATTTTGGCCAAACTTGGTGTACTTGTAATACAACTAGACCTCTACAAAGTTGTGGCTAATATATTTAGATCTTGATGGCACCACCATAAACAAAAGTAAGATGGTACTCTCATTTGAAAATTTTCTTCAGAAGAGATGCGAAAATATATAAAAAAATCCTCCTTGTTTGAGAAATGGCCCTTGGTCAGCAAAGTTAGCAAACATTTTAACTTTTGCACTTTTACTGCGAGACGGATGTTTTGAGTGGCAGATTCATCACTATTCCCACAAAAAGAGACGATCAGTATCGTACTATGACGTCAAAAATTTTACGGGAAACGTAACAATTTGCCACTCAAAACGACAGTCACACAGTTAACGTGAAAGGATCTATTGACCCCCCCCCCTCCCAAAAAAAAAAAAAACAAAACAAAACAATAGAATAACAATAGTTGGAAGTTGGAGGTAAATCGTAAAACAACTCATTTTTGAAGACTTGCATTTCATTTAATTGGTCAACTGTTAAGACATCGACCTTGGACCTCGACTTACTTCAACATGGCGGTATATTCGAGCTACAAGAGAGAGGGCTCTGGTATTCCACATAGAGATTTATCATGACCAGAGCTACCAATTGATACTATGACTTTTGAATTGATGACCTTTTCTTTGAACTATGATCAGCATTTTAAAAACATTAACCTGGACTATATGATTTTAACCATGACAGATGGAGGGTTAATATTTCAAATATGGATTCCTCATGGTCAGGACTTTTATGTAGATCAATGACTTTTGTCTTATTTAGTTTGACCTAATATTTTAGCTTGCCGGGACGAATGTCTGGAGAGCTGATGTCATGGCCCTGGGCTTTCGTATCTGGCATGTGACAGGACCATAATGTTTACCCCGCAGCCTTGACGTTTGACCTAATTTTCAAATTAAGAAAAGAAAAAGACATCCAAAAATATGAACCTTGCCCATGGCTTTTCAACTACTAGGGATAGAACTTTCATATTTCACATTTGGTTTCATTATGGCTAGACATTTCTGTCTGTACTAAACTTTTTTACCCCACGCCCTTGAAGTTTGACCCATTTCAGAAACTGTAACCTTGTCCATAACTTGTCATCGACTGAGGTAGGACTTTCATATTTCACACGTGTGTTCATTATGGCTAGATCTTTTAAGAATCCTAAAGCATGTTTCAAACAGATCGTTATCTGAATACATAACACAGGACATCGACACTATCTACAGGATCACTAGACTTTCTGTTTGCAAAAGATACTGCTTGTAGTCCCAGCACTAAGAAGTCAAATGGCAACCAGGGTACCAAACTTCTTCTCTGGAACTGCATTGCAGAATTAGATCAAACTTTATATAAATGATGTACTCAAGGTCCCCTACTAAAATTGTGTTTGGGATCCAGAATCCTTCAGGGGTGGATCCAGGGCGGGTCAAAGTGCCCAAAACGGCACCCTCTTCAAAAATCTTCTTCTCCAGAACAAGTTGATAAATGGGGAAACTTATTGCATTTCAACAATCTATAAAGATAGATTATCAAAAATTGTGTTCGGGGTTAAGATTGATTGATTGATTTTTTTGTTTAACGTCACACCACGAATATTTCACGTATATGGTGACGGCATCTGCCTGATGCGGGGCATACAAATTTTGACCTTTGCAACGGACCCACCCGAAGCAGTGAGGGATCTTTAACGTGCCATGCATACCACGACACGGGACCTCGGTTTTTACTGTCTCATCCGAAAGACATGACACCGGCATGACCAGTGCGGGACTCGAACACTGGCCTCCCGATCAGGAGTCCGACGCGATACCACTAGGCCACGCCGGCTTGTTCGGGGTTAAGATCTGTCAAACAGAAATTTACTTTTTTTAGACGTGTTTCTGGACTTAGTAATATCAATGCAGAAAAGTGTCATGTTTTTCAGTTAATTGATATTGATGCTTTCTTAATGACTTTTTTATCATAATTATAGTAAGGAATATTATTGTGAAAGAATTTTGTCAATATCTCAATTTTTGGATTTTTATGAATTTTTTAAGATTTCAAAAAAAAAAGGGTGGTGGTGGCCATTTTTCACATTTTCACCTTTTTCTGCAAAACTGTTGGAAGGATTTTAATAAATCTTAGTAGAAATAATTCACTTATGATCCCCTTCAAATTCTGTTGTTTTCATTCAGATCTCTTTACAGGTGGTGCCACCATAGTCGAAAGTAGGTCACAAAAGAGTACTCTCCTTTGACAATATTCTTCTTCATACTGGCCGTATACAGAGATAAACAGAATGCATAGAAATGATCTAAAGGGATGAGTGAAGAGGTATTATCATTTTGGTAACCTTCCAAAATCAAATTTTAGAATTTTCTTTTTTGGACATTTGTTTGGACTTGGTGATTTCAATTCAGAAAAGTGTCATATTTCCTAGTTAATTGATAATGATCATTTTTATGGACTATTGTGATCATAATTTTGGTAAGGAATGTTACTTTTAAAGAATTTTGTCAATATCTCAATTTTTGGATTCTCTTTAATTTCAAAATCTTCCAAATGAGGGTATATAGGGATAATTCTTCAAATTCTTAACTTCTGCTGTTATACCACATGAAAGATTTTAATGAAACATGGTATACATGAAGTATTATAGGTCCTCTATCAATTTTGTAAATTTCATCCAAATTGGTCAACAGATAATGCCACCATGTGTAAAAACTAGGTTTCACAATGGTACATATACCACTTGGTAATTAAGATATGGAGAGTAGCAGAGAGAAAGCAAATGCTTAATATCAAAATCACCTGAATGGATGTGCAAGAAAGTGTTGTTTTTATTCTGGTCTGAAATAAAATTTGACATATTTCCAACATTTGTGTTGACCTAATCACAGTAATGCAAAAATAAATGAATTCTTCCTTCCTGCATGACTGATCATCTAGGTACTCAGGTGAGCGATATAGGCCCACTTGGGCCTCTTGTTTAATTTCATTTTACATCAAAACTAATTTTTTTTCCAGTACACAAGTCATATAAAAATTCTTGATCTATTCAATACATATAGAGAAGCCATAAAGCATTTGTATGGAAGCCTATGTATTCTACATAAAAAAAAATTATGTCGTTATAACGAAATATATGTCGTTATAACGACTTAAAATCTCGTCATTACAACATACAACAGATGTCGTTATCATGCCATCTCGTTATTAAGACTTAATATCTCGTTATTACGACATATGACGGATGTCATTATTACGATGATAAGTCGTAAAAAGAATTTCCGTATTATGTCGAGATAACGAGACGTTAAGTCGTAATAACGAGATATTAAGTAGTAATAACGACATCCTTTATATGCCATAATTACGAGATAAGATGTCGTTATAACGAGATAATTAGTAGTTATAACGAGCTTAATAAGTCTTTATAACAACATCCATTGTAGTTCGTTATAATGAGATAATCCGTCGTATGTCGTAATAACGAGGTATAAGTCGTAATAACGAGATAATATGCCGTTATAACAACATATATATCGTTATAACGACATAATTATTTTGCTATTATGTGGCAATTATAAACTTCCGTGCATTTGCATTTTTTTAATTTTATTTATTTTTTTATTTTATTTGGGCCGGCACGAGCCGGCCCATTTACTGATTTAACTTTGGAGAAAATACTGTGATTTACTGCTGCCCCGTAAAGTACTATGATTCACTGCGGTATTACTTTGTTTAAGTACTAGATATCATCTTGGTCACTAAAGGTCATTAAAACGCTTGACAGATACGTTACGTTCACATCCTTTGTACATACTATCGTGAATTTTTTTTTCCTGTTATTATAAGAGCAGAAAATTATGACATCATCGTTGCGGCGCTATTTATAGATATGTATATACGGCGATGCTGTGCTCAATGTTTAGTTTATTTTTAGAAACCTTGCTGTACGCAATAGTATAGACAGGATTACCGGAGAGGTTCAGTTTACCGAAAAGATCGTAAAATCTACCGAAAAGAAAATTACAAAATAAAAATTTACTAGTATTTCCTCTGATTAAAATCATAAGTGATTACTGAAGAAATTGTATTTTAGGACGTATATGTAAACTTATACCAAACAATGATACATATAATGAAGCATACAAAAATATGTTTAAGTCAAGTTATACATATTTAAGCCTTTTAAGTCATTGATTCAATTTTAATTCCATGTCATCATCTATAATTTCATACATTTGTCTGAAACAAGAGTGTCTTAGGTTGAACGATTAACCTCCAAAAACAACTTGAGAGACGAGATGGGCATAACTTCATAAAAACAAATTTTCTACGATATTTTTAAAGGGTAATTGTACAACAAAATGATTACTTAAAGATAAATAAAGACAACAGGTCATGTTTGAAATTATTATCACTAATTAAGTAGATATGAAGTTTGAACTAAAGTTTTTATTGAAATTAGTAAGAAATTGCAAGAAAATTAAAAGTAATTCAAAATAATACAAACTATTTTGATACTAATACTTTAAATCTGTTTGTTCAAAATTCCAAAAGTATAATAGGTATAAAAAAAATCCCCATGAATTTTTAGGTCACCTGAGTAAACTCAGGTGACCTATTGCTATCTGTTTTCGTCCGTCGTCGTGCGTCGTTCGTCGTGCGTCATGTGTTAACATTTGAACATTTTCAGCTTCTTCTCTGCAACCACTGAACCAATTTTAACCAAATTTGGCATAAAGCATCTATGGCTAAAGGGGAACAAAAATTGTGAATTTCATGGTGCCTGCTCCCCCAGGGACTGAGGGGTGGGGCAAAAACCACTAAAATTAATGCAATCTTTCAAAATCTTCTTCTTTACTCCTGGACACATAGCAGCCAAACTGTTGACATGACTGTATTCAGCATTGAGCCCTCTACCAAAATTGTGAAATTCATGGCCCCAGGGACAGGGGTTCTAGTGCTAGGGCGGGGCTAAAAATGTATATAGTGAAAATGCCTTATTTCTTTGAAAATCTTCTTCTCTGCTCCTGGGTATTAAATAAACTAACTAAGTACATAGTTATGATGAGCAAGAGTGCCTCTACCAAAATTGTGAATTGTATGGCCACAGGGTCAGGGGTTCTGGTGTTAGGGTGGGGCTCTCTATTGATTATATAGTGAAAATGCATTATTTCTTTGAAAATCTTCTTCTATGCTCTTAGATATTAAATAAACAAATAAAGTACATAGTTATGATAAGCAAGAGTGCCTCTACCAAAATTGTGAATTTTATGGCCCCAGGGTCAGGGGTTCTGGTGTTAGAGCGGGGCCCTATATGGATTATATAGTGAAAATGCATTATTTCTTTGAAAATCCTCTTCTCTGCTCCTGGGTATTAAATAAACCAACTAAGTACATAGTTATGATAAGCAAGAGTGCCTCTACCAAAGCTGTGAATTTTATGGCCCCAGGGTTAAGGGTTCTGATGTTAGGGTGGGGCCCTATTGATTATATAGTGAAAATGCATACATTCTTTTAAAATCTTCTTCTCTGCTTCTATCAAAGCACATAGTTATGATGAGCAAGGGTGCCTCTACCAAAATTGTGAATTTTATGGCCCCAGGGTCAGTATTATGGTGTTAGGGTGGGGTTTTATTGATTATATAGTGAAAATACATTAATTCTTTGAATATATTTTCCTTTGCTCCTGGGTTCCAAGTATATATATTTCTGATGAAAAAAGGTGCATCTAGCAAAATGGTTATTTTTAACCCCCCCCCCCCCCCCCCCCCAAATAAATGGCCCCAGGGCCAGTGGTTCTTTTGGGGTGAGGTACAAAACTGGTTATAAAGTGGAAATGCATTTTCTCTTTGTTTATACTCCAATCAATCTCTGGGTATTAAGTAAATAGAGTAAGCATGCTAAGTTTATAAATAAATAATGATAAGCAATAGTGCCTCTTTCAAAATTGTGCATTGTGAATTTCATGACCTCTGGTTTAAGACACGAACCAAAGTTATTTGAAAGTTGTTACACAATACTCAGGTGACCTATAAGGCCCGTGGGCCTCTTGTTAAACTTAAACTGTAACATTTAAATTCAAATTTTTATTCTTTGGTTTGATTTCTTTGTAATATTCTTAATTTGGATTCAGTCAATAATATTGAAAGATATTTTGAATTTAAAGATTATATTGAAAGCATTTTAAGTTACAAATTTTATATTTGATACAAAGTAAAGATTGGTGAACAATTATTCCAATATATATATATATATATATTTCATTTCCAAAGTCTTATTTCAAAATTAAAAGTTAAACCGTGGCATAGATTTATTAATTTAATATAACAATTATGATAGTCCTACTATATTGATTAATCTTAGTGTGATTTGATTTGTACTATAAACATTAACAGTAACACCACTTGTACTTGACAAGATTATCAAAATATTATTTGTTTTTAAATTTTTGGATTAATTACAAATTTGCTTTCAATATTAGTTTGAATTATATTTGAGCCCAGCATAATTTGTTTACATTGACTTGAAGTCAAGTTTTGATAACATTATCTATTTCAATGAATGACCAAAAATCTTGCATGCTAGTCAAATGTTTAGTTTTTTTCTATTGGTTATATAAGTGTTTTCCTAGAGAAAAATTTTTCATCTGATCTGTATATCATTTCTAATCATATTCAAGTATCAGTTAGAAATTTAGAATACAGAAATGAACTTTCAACATATTTGGTGAGTTACACTTGCCCTAGCTAACACACAGTGATTTTCATCAATACATTATGTTTATTTCAATCAAAGTGTTATAAATACTTGGCATGAAATGGCTGAACACATAGCATTAACCTTTACTGTCATTTTGTCTGTCTGTGATAACTAGACATGTATAATGTGCCATGACTTTCCTGCCTGCACAACTAGACAGAAGATGCTTACTGACCTCCCTTAAAACTGCTTTCATATGTAGATTTCATCGAAATTGCATCTACATTGCACTTTTCAGACCCTTTTTTATGCCACCTGCGAAACAAAACATTTGAATCAATTTGTCCGATCTCCATCCGTCTGTCTGTCAGTCACGCTTTCATATTATTGGTCATAATTTAGTATTAAACATCTATACTTCAAATCAAACTTGCAGGATTAATTTATTAATATTACGATGAGAGCTGAAGATCAAACTGAGACAGTCAAGGTCATATTGAAGGTCAAGTTTATGGGTAAACATATGACAAGCGACATCGTGTTTGGGAGCAGTGACTTTTTTTTTTAATTTTTCAAAACAATTATACATGTCGCCAAATTACACACTAAATACTAAGGGCCACGTGCTAAGTATTGACTTGCTAATAGCTTTAAAGTAGTTTCTTGACGATATTTTAGGATGCTATTTTTCAGTATGAAGGGGCATTATCCTTTCAAATATTATTCAATCATAACCAACAAATATCACAATTTAACTTTTTTCAAATTACAGTATTACTTCTAGGAACATATCATAATCAAACTTGTACTGAGCTTATTACATAAAGTCAAAAAAAAAAAAAAAAAAAAAAATAAAACGGTGTTTAAACAACTGTACACTATAGGTAGGTCGAAACCTATAGTACATGTAATGGAAATATAAGTCAGTGAACAATTTGGTTACGGCCCGAAACTTTGACGCTCGCGTCAATAGATTTTCTTGTTTATTTATTTATTTATTTTTTGAAAACATCTATTTCGACGGTGATTCGAACTGTTCTTGTCAAAGTTTAGTTTTAGTTGTTTTTGTGATTTTTTATCTAAATCTGACATAGGCTAGTCTTAGCATGCTGAAGGGAAGTGGTTCAAATCTCAATACAGACTTTTTTTCGTTTTATACCAAAACAAACTTAAAAAATAAAATGGAAACCGGAATTCTGACTTCACATATTTCACACATTTTTTAACCATTGTTTGATTGGTTCATTGTAGAGAAACAGTTTACAATCTTTTATCAAAAACACAATAAACAAAAGAATATAATTATGGTTCTACGAATTTCTTCAAGCAGTCAGTTGTTGTTTGTAAATGAGCAAATTGTGCTCAGGTGAGTGATACAGGCCTACTTGAGCCTCTTGTCACTAAATTCATTGCCACATTCTTGTTGTATTATGGATATAAACATGTACATGTACAATGTTTAATGCCAAATATAATTTTGGTCAGTTATACAATGAATTTGTACACACCATTCCGATTTTCAAATCCTTTCATTTTATTCTGCGTGGTGTATAAACGTCTTCGTCAAATGTCAGACACATACATGTTGAGGATAGCATTCATCATCTGTCAAAGTTTACCTATGTTTATCTTTGCAATATGTCAATAAATTCATAGCGAACTTAAAGAAAGAAAAAAAAAACAAAAACAAAAACAAAACAAAAAATGCCAAGTAGGTCGATTGGATCCACTTGTTCAAACACTCAGTCTGTTAGCTTAATCATTTGATCAAGGATTTTCACTAAAACTAGCACTTGATTTTGCATACAGTACATGAAGAAGACTAAAAGTACTTTACTAAATAAATGTTACTTTTTCATCAATCAGAAATGATTTTATTATTAGAGATAAATTTCTCTAATAATTAGGTTAAACTAGTCAGCATTTGAACCACTGGACCACATAAAATATTTCTATTAATATCTTTCCAGAATGACCGTAGTCCTCCCTACTTTAATTTGAAATGATTTTATGTTGCCGTTTGTGCTGTTAGACCAGATAGATGAGTCATTTGGAGCTGGCGTATCTTAATCGATTCAATGCTTGGCCCATGACCGAATGGTCTCCAGTTCGAGTCCCACCAGCGGTTAGTCAGTGTCCTTCCTTTTGGATAAGGCAGTAAAACTGAGGGTCCGTGGCATGTAAAAGATTCCTCACTGCTTCTGGTGGGATCGATGTATAGATCCATAGACCTTTATCTTGATAAATGTCTATGATAGAGTGTCATCGTGTATGTGTGACGCTGACAAGAATTAAACAAACATGGGTCAATGGCCTCTTATTTTCTCTAGACTTATAAAACAATATGCAATCTACCTGAGCAACAGAGCTTTACTAGTATAGAAAAGGTAAAGAAATCTGAAACGTGAAATGATCTATTTTAGCAGAAAAAAATCAACGACCCCGAATTATATGATTACGAGTGCTTTATTTGTATCAAAGGAGAGACAGTTCAGTTCTTTCGGATGGTTACATTCATAATCAATAATCGGATCTACCGAGCCAAGTAGAACTTTGTTGTGGTGCTGGAAGCTTGAAGCCCGATGGGTCTACTCCCCAGATGTCTTTGGCATATTCACGAATGGTACGATCACTGGAGAACTTGCCAGACGCAGCTATGTTCCGCAGGCACATTGCTGCCCATTGTAGTGGTTTCTCGTACAGTTTACTCACTTTCTCCTGGACTGCTACATACGAGTCGAAATCCTTCATCAAACAATATCTGGAAAGATCATATATTAATAATTCAATTAACTAGGATGAAAAAAGTACACATGTAATAGTACGTGGTATAATTGACATAATATCATTATGAATATTTCAATTACATTTTCATTACTTGTAGTGTTTCATGTGAAAGTAATGCAAACTTTGAAAAACAGTCGAGTTGACCTGTCTAAGGTATGAATTAGCATTCAATGATATAAACAGTGAGTGCATTTAGCTTAGTAAAATAACCTATATAAAGCACCATGTGGGCAGTCACCTATAGTTCAAGAGCTAATGGGGTTTCTTTTACTACTGTCGGTGAACCAAAATACATACATTGTAGATGAATATTTTATATGAATATGAAATAATGTTTTAAAACCATTACATTTGTATAAACATACATAATCATATTTACCTGTCCGTGAACATAAGATTGTTGTAGATATCTCTGAATAATCCAGGATCCTCGGGAGAGAAGTATCCAGTGTTTATTTGGTCTACTGCTTGACGAAGCTCTGGGTTCTTTTCGTAGTATGTATTGGGGTAATACCCTTCGCTTTTAAGCTGTTCCACTTCGTCAACGGTCATTCCGAACAGAAAGAAGTTTTCTTCTCCAACCTCCTCCATCATTTCTACATTAGCTCCATCCAACGTTCCAATTGTTAAAGCTCCGTTTAACATAAACTTCATGTTTCCAGTACCAGAAGCTTCCGTACCTGCCAATGAAATCTGTTCACTCAGATCCGCTGCTGGAATCACAATTTCTGCAAGAGACACGCGGTAGTTTTCTAGAAAAACAACCTTTAGACGATCACCGACAATCGGATCGTTGTTGACAACATTGGCAACATTGTTGACTAGCTTGATTATAAGTTTTGCCATAAAGTAGCTTGGTGCAGCTTTCCCTCCGATCATCACCGTTCGAGGAACGAAATAGGCGTTCGGGTCGCGCTTTATTTTGTTGTACATTACAATGATATGAAGACAATTCAGAAGTTGGCGCTTGTATTCATGGATTCTCTTAACCTGAATGTCGAACATAGAGGCAGGATTTACAATGACATCGAATTCACGTTCGATATAACCAGCAAGCTTTTGCTTATTGTCCTGTTTTACGCGAATCAGACGCCTGAGAAAACTTTCATTGTCGACATACTGTTCTAATCCACGTAGTTCTTCAAGCTCCGTAGCAAAATCTTCTCCGATCTTGGAAGCAATGAGATTGGTGAGTCCTGGATTACACATAATCAACCATCTCCTTGGGGTTATCCCGTTGGTTTTATTTTGGAATCGCTCAGGGTACATTTCGTAGAAATCTTTGAAGATAGTTTTCTTCAATATTTCTGAGTGGATTCGCGCAACTCCATTGATGGCATGCGCAGCTACGATGCATAGATGTGCCATGTTGACACTTTTTTCATCACCCTCTTCAATCAGGGACATTCGACGTTTTCTATCATTGTCACCTGGCCATTTCTTCTCAACTTCTTCCAAAAACAAATGATTAATGGTAAATATTATCTGGACATGTCGAGGAAGAAGTCTTTCAAGGAGTGACAATGGCCATCTTTCTAATGCTTCGGGAAGTACGGTGTGATTTGTATATGCGCATGTCCTGTGGACAATATCCCAAGCTTCGTTCCATGAGAGGCCTTCGTCGTCGAGCAGTATTCTCATGAGTTCTGGGATAGCCAATGCTGGATGTGTATCGTTCAACTGGATTGCTACCTTGTCGACAAACTGGTCAAAAGATGGGCGCACGATTTTCCAGGTTCCCGGTTTATCACACTGGTATCTACGAATCAAGTCTTGAAGGGAGGCAGATACGAGAAGATATTCTTGCTTCAAACGGAGTTCACGGCCTTCGAACATCGAGTCATTGGGATAGAGTACTCTTGTGATATTTTCGGCAAGATTGCGATCATGGACAGCTTGGAGGTACTCGCCGTTGTTAAAAAACTTCAGATTGAAGCTTGTTGGGGCTTTAGCGGACCATAATCTCATGATGTTGACAGTGTTGTTCATATACCCTGGAATGGGTGTATCATAGGGCATGGCGTATACAACTTGATAATTGACCCATTTGGATCCATGTTCATCCTGTTCGATGTTTCCATAGAATTTCACCGGAAGAACGTATTCCGGTCTTGCCAGTTCCCATGGATTACCGTAGCGAAGCCATTCGTCCGGCTCTTCCTTTTGCCACCCGCTTTCTATCTTTTGTTCAAATATGCCGTAATCATACCTGATACCATATCCATAGGCTGCAAGTCCTAGAGTGGCCATTGAGTCCAGGAAACAAGCCGCTAATCGGCCAAGTCCGCCATTTCCGAGGCCGGCATCCACCTCTATGCTCTCCAACTCCTCAAGGTCAAGACCTATCTGATGCAGACCTTCTTCACACTGGCATACAGTACCAATATTGACCATTGTGTTGGTCAGTGTGCGACCCATGTAGAACTCCATGGAGAGATAGTAGACTCGCTTTGGGTCTATTTCGTAGTAGTATTGGTGAGTACGGACCCATCTGCCTACTAGATAGTCTTTGACAGTATATGCCAGCGCCGTGTAGTAATCGCGTTTTGTAGCTGCTGCTCTGTCCTTTATCACGGTGTAATGAACGTGGCGATTAAAATCATTTTTGAAATGTGCTGCACTCTCGATGGGAGCAATACCTCTTATACTTATCTGTTTACGCTTCTCAGCCTCCATCTGTTCTTTGCTATTACGCGACGCCATCTCGCTTTGGGTGAGGTTGGCGTCACTTTATCCACGCTCCGACTCACTACAATATGGTTGCGGCGTTGAGTTATGACGTCATAAGCACGACAATGGATGAATCCGAGGCAAATAAGATTTGTTCTTATATTTTATCTTAATATAGTCATGACAGTCAGAAATTTATTCATTCGTTTATCTTATCTTATTTTATTTCATTCTGTTCATTCTATTTAATTATTCCCTAATTTATTTTATTTTAGTTCATTCCGTTTAATCTTACGTTATTTTATCCTAGTTCATTTCATTTCATTTCCCTTTATTTCTTCATCATTACACAACGTGATTATTTATTACCTATGGCTCCATACTTTTACCACCGACTTATTTGTCATATATCTGAGTCAACCAAGTATAAAAAATATGAGTTTGTACATATTTATGCTTCCCAGAGTTCGAAATGCCGCAAGCCAAAGGGTAGAGGGACCTTTATTCAAATTATTGGTGTTGGAGTGTGACACAGGGTTCGGGTACTACATAAGCCAGTCAATGACACAATCTGCTAGTGACTACCACTTGACACATATAAGCCAGTCAATGACACAATCTGCTAGTGACTACCACTTGACACATATAAGCCAGTCAATGACACAATCTGCCGGTAACTACTACTTGACATATATAAGCCAGTCAATGACTCAGTCTGCTAGTGATTACCACTCGACATATATATAAGCCAGTTAATGATACAACCTGCTGGTAACTACCACTTGACATACATAAGCCTGTCAGTGACACAATCGGCTGGTGACTACCACTTGACATATATAAGCTAGTCAATGACGCAATCTGCTGGTGATTTCCACTCGACACATGTAAGCCAGTCAATGACTCAGTCTGCTGGTAGCTACCACTTGACATGTATAAGTCAGTCAATGACTCAGTCTGCTAGTGATTACCACCTGAAATATATTAACCAGGCAATGACACAATCTGTTAGTGATTACCACTTGACTTATATAAGTCAGTCAATGACGCAATCAGCTGGTGACTAGCACTTGACATATTTGACAAAAATCGTGTCAAGTACACAAGTATATGGCTTGTTTCTGGCCGACAGTTATAACAGACAGTACCGACACGTGTATCGGTACAAATTTTAGTTTAATTAATTTTTTTACATCATTTCAATTACAAATTGATAATGTCATGGCGGTACCTGTCGAGTATATATTATACGAAACATTTTACTATAATCAAAGCACGCAGAATTGCTTACTATAATTTATTATCAGCGATCTTTATTAACAAACGCGTATGTAATTATACCTTACTTATATGAACAGGACAGTATTCCCATCACTGGATTCAATCTGAGAACCATTTAGAATGGAAAAATATTGGTTGGTTGATTGATGTTTTACGTCGCCTTCAATATTTTTTTTTTGTTATATCACGACATGGAAGCAGGAGGTTATTGACCTCCTACGCATATTGACGCAATCCGGGAATCGAACCAGGACCGTCGACGCCGCAAAGCCAAGCACTTAGCCACTAGTCTGGTCCGATAATGGAGTAATACATCATATGATGATCACTGTGACGAAGATGTATAGTGTTACAATTAATTTATGTCTTCCCCAAAACTTGAAAATTTATACAAAGAGGGTGCTTTTTGAATACTGAGTAATTGATGATTTATTTGATCTTCATGAGACATGCCTTTCTTAAATATTTTCCGTTCATATTATCAATACTGTGTATGAAATAGTTTAAGTAAATTGATATTAAAATGACACAACGTCCCTGGTGACATCAAAATGTGGTCAGGTTGGCATCTATAAACATAACAATTACTCCTACCCTTGTATATAAAGTATTATTAAATCGCTGAGTAGCAAACACAAGTCAATTGTTCTGTAGGTAAACACGCCATAATTCATGAACAAGTACCCGATCGCCGAGTGCAAGTTTGATACATGGAGTTGATACGTGCTTTATGTGCTCCTTTATAAGATGGGGAATTTACTTGTTTACCGCATTATTTTGATTTTAAACACATTCAGCATAGTTATCCCTTTAAATTGACGTCACAATTTCAACAAAGTATTATATAGAAATTGATAATATTGGTTAGTAAAAACATGTATGGAATTTCACAAATATCAAAGCATCTGTAAGGATTTATCGTGTTCCAGTTTTACCTGAGATCTAAAAACCCATTGAAAAAATGTTCCATTGCATAATTTGTTTAAGTATTCAAAGCTACCGTAAATTTATGCTTTATCCGGAAACAAATATGAAACATTCTTTCATAGAATATCCGCTACCTGTACATACCTACATTTTAATATTTATCATTCGCGGGTCCTGAAGTAGGGATTAAGCCCAAATTCAATCTGAGATTTGACAACAATTATCTTTCATGATGTCTTTGTTGTTTATATGTTTACAAGTAAATTCTCACCCCGAAATGATTGGAACCCCACCCCCTTCGTAGAGAATTAGTAGACTGGAACAACCCTATAGAGTACTAGATCTGCGCCTGGTTGTAATCTAGCCGTAATAAAAGATGCTTAGTAAGAATCAATTCTTCAATGATTCATGAATGAAGCATTGTCCACAAAAACCGCACGTGATTCAAGATTCAAATTACCAGTGATATGACGTTTCCGGCATTCACGGGCCGTTTATGATCGGCGCCGTAGAGAAGGACATTACCACTGCAAACTATTGCATTACTTTGTCGCAACAACCCATCAACTAGCAATTAATGCAACACTTTCAACTTCACAAGAGGCAATGATCGATAGAGTCAACCTTAATTTAATTTTGTTTTGATTGGATAATCTCGCCCAATTCTGTGACGTAGGGTTATGACAGCAATTAAAACTGTCATACATATCGAGCGAGTGCCCGGTTTATTTTCGGCACGGTCATTGACGTTGGTCATTGCACTTTATTTGTTTTAATGTATATCATAAATATGATATCGGTCGTAAAGAGAAATTTATAAGATTAAGCTGAAGACACGGCGGACCTGATAAGGATACTTGAGACCGCATGCTTCTTCTCTTCACAACGCGTTTGATGATTTAATTGTAAATAAAATGAACTCCGCCTCCTAAAGAGAATTCTAGAGAGGAGTGCTGTATAAAGTAAATGACAATCAACGCATGCGACAAACTTCTCAAAAGAATTACTGACAAAGGTAAGAACTTGACATTCTTATCTAATATTGAAAGTGACACTTCTTATATGCATAAAGAAAGAGTGAAGAAAGAAAAAGAAAGAGAGAAAGAATGAATGAATGAATGAAAAAAAAATTATAATAGACACAGAGTTTGTCTGATAATGTACAAATTCAGAATATGCTTATATTGGAGTTCTTCAACTCAGAACTATTTTAGCGTATGATTACATCTTTGCACAAATCGCGATTCATTTACTTTTTAAACTATGGAAACACTTTTGAAATCCATTTCGATACATTAAAGAGAACATACCTGTATTTTGAATGGTTTTCACGACACATGGGAGACTTATACATATGCGTCCATTGGTTTGATGCATCATTGTGATTGTATGGAACACAACTAAGATGTCTATGATGGCGTATACTTCGAATAAAAATGGTCGAAAATGCGGTCCCTAAAACAGATTCTTTAATATTTTAATTTTTTTTTTTTTGGATTTGCCTTTTTTATTGTCAGAGCAGATATGAACCCCTTATTATTGTATTCGTTAGTGTTAAATATTGCAACTTGACGTCATCGTTTATCTAAAACTTTTGGCGACTAACGTCATTATCATCATCTGAAAAAAAGGGGGGGGGGGTTTCTTTCGTGAAAAGAAAAAAAAATCGGCTGATAAATTCATTGAATTATTAATGAATATGCATTAATCTGGTAACAGATGCGATTAGATATGGAATCAGACAAATCAAAAACAGCATACACTTTATTTCGTAGTGAGCCAAGAACTATGTAGAAAGAGAAAAGCAGAAAAAAAGAACTGGACTCCGGGAAAGAGAATTTGTTGTCTCGCATTACATTCAGTTGCAGTTTTATTTTTTCTAAAACATCATGTCAGGAATATTTCACCTATTTGGTAGCGACCAACGTTTTGGTAGCTACTAATATGTTGTGTCGTGGAAACTAAAATGCCAAGAGACAACAATCGACCTTAGCGCCATACAATGACGGAACTTCAAGCTTGTTCCGACATACTGTGCTGTACATTTTCTCTACTTTCATATACAAACTCCACAGAAATAAAATACTGAAGTCCAAAATGCCATACCAAAACAGAAAACATATCCAGAAATGGGATTAGGATCCCTGGCTTGAGATCGGAGATACGTTTAAAATCTGATTCCATTTAGTAGAGAACAACACAAATAACACAATGAGAAACTTGTGTTATCACTATCAGTACTCTGTAATGTGAATACAAAATGTATTGTTTATCTGTTTTAAATTGTATGTCAGAAAATGTCTGCTTGATGACGATAGAAATGTCAGCATTTTGCTCCATCTGACTTCCCACATCATATATTAAATACCTAGTTGTGAATGTCCGGGGAAAGCTCGGCATGCGATTTTCACCTTACCTGCTTCATTTATTTTTGACATAGCAGTATTTAATTCTTCGTTTAAAATCCAATATCCGTATATTAGAAAGTTCAACAAAGTCAATGTTAGGAAAAGATGCATTGTGTGCGCTTATCCGACCTTCGTAACAAAACGTGTTTTGAAAAATTGTGATTTATTGGATCAAATTATTTTCCTATTAAAGGTTTCATTTAGTTCACTTCTTCAAAGACAGCAAAATCCAAACAAACGCCGTCTTGTCTATCCTAGATTAGAGGTTGTACACGCAGGTAGCATGTACCAAATACATTGATGTAAACTAGATTAAAACTGGTGCATATGAACAAAGGTATGTAGATATTTTAAAATTTTAATGTATATTCCTTTTATCTACAGTGCGAAGAAAAGTACCTTTTTTCCACATGTTTCTAAAATATGAATTATTAAGATTCCACGATAGTCTAGGTTTGATTATTGTATTTCAATGTTATGAATTACGACACTTTTTTTTATAGATGCCAACGTCTAGTCAAGCTTTGATTATTCTTGCTACGGATGGCCGACTTCCTAAAAATGTTCCTAGAAGAACGTTCCCGGTGTCTCATGTTCCATATCCAACCAGGAACCTTGATGTGTCCAGGTTGTGCATGGAATGCAATGATAATGATGAATATACCCCAGAAAATGTGTACGAAGCTATGAGGAAACGGAGTGTTCGATTATCCAGCTTGTCAGAATCTCTACCGGACATACTTAAAATATCCCGCTACCGTGGAACACTCACATACGACATTGAGTCGAGGTTGTTACATTGGCAAGTGAATACAGAATCCGTGCCAAGAAAAACTGATGATAATTACGTACTCGGATTACATGGAAACAAGTGGCAATCCGAAACTCAAGAGCACGTTCGATTTCCAGATATATATCACAATAACAGAAATGACTATGGTCATTCACTAACTGATCGAGGAATTTATCAGAATCTACAGAACAATGTTGGTAACAGAGAAATTGATAGTGAAAAGTATTACCTGGGAGGAGAAGATGTAGTCTTAGAGGAAAATAAAACTGTTCAGTCGAACAGAGCTCCTTCGCTCCCAATGTTGTTCAAGGCTCGAATAGATGACGAGACTTATAGAAGACTCTGTGGCTTGAACTTTCGACAAAAAAAGACGACAGATGGGGGTAGTCCAGATAAAGGTAATAACTCCACAAAAACGTTTCAAAACGTTGCATTCGGTGGGTGGAATAGTGTTGAGCGCGAAGACAATGATGTTATTCAAAACAATCCAGAAACTCAAGTTCCGTATGAGAAAATCAAAGACAAGGACTTCCGAATTGAAGATTTGAATTTGAACACACATACTATGTCCTCGGAAACGACAATGTCTTATCGACATGGAAACAATGAAAATCTGCAACAATATCTCACTGAAAGAAATGCGTTCTTTGCAAAGTATGGTAACGCTGGAAACATTGGAACATCCGACGAGAGGCGAGCGACAGGACCCGAAGAAAATTATTTCGGACAAAAATTAAAAGCAAGGAAACTACTTCAAGAAAAAATTGTCCTACCAAATATGACAGGCATAGCATCATATCGTCAGCGGTGAGTTACATAACTTAAATAATTTCTCGTACTGGAAGTAGCCTCTATTTACAGGCTGATGGTCTCTTGAGGGAGGAAATGTTACACTAAAGTTTAAAACATTTATTATACTTAGAATTTGGTATAACGACCTTTAAACATAATAAATGTTTTAAACTTTAGTGTAACAGTTGCCTCTAATTACAGGGTGATGGTCACTTAGGGGAGATAGCCTCTAATTACAGGTTGATAGCCACTTAAGAGATGTAACCTCCAATTACAGATTGATGGTCACTTAAGGAAGGGAGCCTCTAATTACAGGTTGATGGTCACATAAGGGAGGTAACCTCTAATTACAGGTTTTGATTTGTAATATGGAACAGAGGAAGGTGGTTGTGTAAGACAGGTGGTTGCTTATTACAGGTGGTTGCTCATTACATATGGTATTTACAGCAGGTTTGGCTGTATAACAGTTCAAAATACATGTATACTATTCAAAAGACATTTATGCCAGTCCCCCCCCCCTCCCCAGATGTAGTACATTGTAGGCATTGCACCATGCATGTATACTTATATGTAAAAATTGTAATTTTTTTTCATTTTCTATCATCAGACTAGAAGAGCAAGACATGTTTGACGAGTCTGAGGACATAGCTTCTAAACCACAAGAGAAAATGTCACTCTTAGATGAAGTCAAGGAAAAATCAAACTATAACAAATGGAAGAAAAAACGTCTCACTTCGGTTCGATTACGGAAGCAAGCCCCGTCACCGAACCCTTTATGGGTATGTTTCAGTCTTAAGGACAATGCAAGAAACCACTCTGAGATCAAATGTTTGGTTGAGGATCAGATTGGGACCCCTGTGGAAGGAATACAGTTTGATCCCGTATCTGTACATGCCATCGACAGCGATGCACGCAGTAGATGGATTGTCAAAATGCTCGACATAAGTTCGCGTGATTTACTATTGGACATTGGTTTAATTGTGGATGATGACAGAGTTGAGGTCAAACTTCTGGACGACGCTATCAAAGAAGAAGTGGAAGCATACAAACTTTACAGCCTTGTTCAAAAAGGTCAATTGCGCATGCCTGGTGAATCCGATTTAGCGCGCGTGAAAAGAAGGAAATCTCGAGCGCAGGTTGTTGCACCTTCTCAAATCTCAACCGTGCGAGCTGCAGTGTAAAGATTTCACTGCGAGATCCACCTTAAGGTACAAAAGGAGACACAATTTCATCAAGCAAAGTCCCGAAGATACAAGTCTGTAAATATTCAGTTTTATGATTTAGTAATGATACAGAATATCTATTTTCCCGAGTACCAATACGTACTACCGAATACTGCCTACGCTACCGTATAAACAATAGAATAACCTCCTTTTTTCCCACCCTGGTCGGCTACTGTATGCATTTAGCATCATCTATATCGCTTTAAGGATGACCTGGTCAATGGTTGGTGTGTAGTGAACTACATTTGTACATGTGTATATGAACTGTTGAACCATAGGAATTTGCCTACAAAGCTGAAAGGTGTCTGTCTAACTTTCAAATTTTGTTATACATACATGTACTTTTTCAATATTAGAAAGAAAAATGTAATATTACCTTGTGATGCAGATTTTCCTCACTCAGTGGATAGTCAGAGATAATGCTCATTTGTTAAATAGTGATAAATATACATAAATGACATATGTCCTTTACATAATCACTGACAGTGAAACTGGTTTTCTTATGAAACAAATAGTCAATACTCTAGAAATGTCTAAAGCTACCTCTCAGAAATTGCCCCTAATGATGGACTACAGCATTTCTTTCAGGTAACAGCTAGTGACACTTTATTATACCCGAACCCAATTTGATCCTTAATGTCCATTATTTCTAAGACAGAATAATGGATACTTCAGCAGATAACGGCAATTTTGAATTTTGAATGACCATTTATTGTTATCTTTTATTGTCTATAGTTATTAACCGAAATGATTTGGAGGTTTCCTCACAGTAAATGTTGCAATATTCTTGCCACGCTAATTGTTTAACAATAAAAAGTGAAATACTCGATCTGTGCCGTTTTTATACTCGTTAATGAGTACTCAGCCCCATACACTACAACGTCTTCAGTCAAAAAAGGTGCATAGACGTGTCTGAGAGGTCCTCCCGATACCGAGAACTTCGACAAGCAAAGAAAAAACCGCCCAAATTTTTAGGTATTAGGGTAATACATGTATCTTGGGAAAGGCGTGATCAAATTCATGACTGTATGTAGTACACAATGAATACATTTGTATAAGGAACGTGTTGGTTAAATAACTGATCATTTAACGAATAAAAAACCATTATCCACACACGAGTCATATGCACTTGATATAGTTAAATGACTTGGGTTATAAGTGGGACCAATACATTCTAAATCCACAAATCCGCGTAATGGTTTTCACTGCAGTTCAACAGTATAGATATAGATGGCGAGGAAGTTGATGAGCATCTTCGTTTCTAATGAGAACGGAAAGAAGGAATCAATTGAACAGCAGTGTGGTACTTTATAAGTAAAGATGTGTTTAGGTCAGCACGGTCATCGGGCATAATTTGACCAAAGGTCATCGATTGGTTATTGTTAACGTCACTCCAAGCCGGTGTGGCCTAGTGGATAAGGTGTTTGGCTCGTAATCGAGAGGTTCCGGGTTCGACTTGGGCGCACCGGTGTTCTGTCTTTCGGACGAGACAGTAAAAACCGAGGTCCCGTGTCACGGTAGGCGTGGCAAGTAAAAGATCCCTTACTGCTTCTGGTGGGTCCGTTTCAAAGGTCTAAATTTGTATGCAATGCATTAGGCAGATGCCGTAACCATATAAGTGAAATAGTCGTGGAGTGACGTAAAACACTATTCAATCAATCAATTTAAGTCACACCATAATTATTGCACGTGTATGGTGACGGCACCTGACCGATATATTGCATAGAATTATACCTTTGCAATGTAAAACAAAATAAAAACAATAATGAAGCAACAATCTTATCGACAACAAAAATTACAGCAATGTAAGATGCGAATTTTAAGTTATTTGTTTGTTTCTCCGGTATTGTCTAATTGGTTTTACCACGCAAAATTAGAATGTGTGAAAAAAATCTGCCAATATAAATCACTTACAGGCCCTTAAAACATATGTTTTCATGCTCGCGACTCCGAATGCCTGCTACACGAGAGCATCACTTTTCGGTACGGAAATAAGTCAGAGAGAAAAGGTAACAACGTGTTATATATATTATAAACCGAAGCTCAAAAACTTCTCTCTGCTAAACTTAATTATTTTAGAAGACATTAGGTTTATGTATAACAAGAGCAACGCCTAGCGTGGCATAATACGCCCGTCGCTTAATTCGGACAGGATCAATTCGCATTTGGCATGAGTTTCATGAAAAACATCTGACGTTTACTAAAGTTAATTGCGTTTCATAGCATTTTATCATAGGAATAAGTCCAAGGGCAATAACTCCTGCAAAAATGGTCCTATCAAACCCATCTTCGAACTTGACCTGCATCTTACCTTGATACATCTGTATACCAAATATTATTTGAATCCATCATACCTTCACTGAGATAATGAGCGGAAACCATAATTTAAATGAAATTTTCTAAGTCCAAGGGCAATAACTCCTACAAAAATACCATAGTAATGCATGATATTCTCTTTGGGAAAGACTCATTTACTAACAAAACGTTAAGTGAAGATCATTTATCATCTACCGGACAAGTAACAGATATACCGGACAACAAACCTTAAAGGACCGGACAAAATGGACAGCGAACGGATAGTGAACAGATATGCCATATTTAAAAAAAAAATCCTGAACTTTTTTAGTCCAACCCCCCCCCCCCCCCCCCCCCCCAACACCCCCTTCCTAAAATTATAAATTTCTCAAAAATGAAGAAAAAGATATCAATACCTGTAAAATGTGTGATAGTTGGTACATTTTACTTGTTTCATGCTGAATTTCATAATGTTTTACAGAAATTAAATTTTTAATGAATTTTCAAAAAAAAAAAAAAAAAATTTGAAATTTATAAGTCCAAGGGCCATAAATCCACCAAAAGTGATCAATCGTAACAAAACTCGAAATGGTACTGACGCCGCTTGATATAAAGCAATATACCAAATTTCAATTCAATATCTTGAAAGACGGCAAAAAAAGTCCGGAAAACGTGATCCGGGACGGACGGACGGACGGACTTACGTACGGACAGCGCCATAACATAATACGTCCCGTCTAATGACGGGCGTATAAAAATGGTATTTGCATATTTTAAGTAGAAGTCACAGATTATATTGCTTTAAAGGATGATGCGAAATGTCGCATTCTATCCGCAGATGGCACTTGCTGATTAAAACCGAGGACAAATACTGAAGTATTTCATTTGTGCAAAGATCAAGCGTAAGAATAATTCGTTGTCCTTATTTATTTACATTTGGATGAATGTCCACAAGTTCAAGTCTGTATTACCAATTACTTAAAAACAATTGTTTATAAGTCCTTGATATTACAAAGTCTTGTATTCATATACACGTACATTGACCAGAATATGCTTTTACGAAGTAAATGAAAATGGTTTCATAATTTGTTTATTTTTTGTTTTACGTCACACCAAGATAATTTCACTTCTTTGGCGATGGCACCTGCCTAATGAAATTAAAGAAAAAAAAATGGCATATGCATCAGACCTATCCGAAGCAGCGAGAGGCATTTTATGCGCCAACATGTAGTGACGTTGGACCACGGTTTTGACTCTCATCTGTGGGCCAGTCCAACTCGGAAACTCTTAGTCACGAGTCAAGTACACTAGAATCTGAGATATGCTGACTTCAGTTACTTAATGCGACTAACTATTGTCTTTAGTGGAAATAAGTGTTCAATAACGAAGGAAATCACCGACTTTCCGTGGACCTGCCCTTAGTTCGAACGGGAATTGAATTTGGATATGTTGGCAGCGAGAAGCCACAGAATTACAGAACTGTCCGGCTACCAAGGTCCCAGAAGAATCATTTATTACCTTGTAAGAACAGCCACTAATATGGTACGCAAGTATAATCAAATACTAATGTATTCTCATTTATCCTACACAAACCATGATATTTTATTATATATATGTAAAGACCTTGCACTGGATCTTTCCCAATTTCAATGCCATTACTACACTCTGGGATTTATCCGAATTGAAAATTAACAAAACAAAGAATTTTAAAATAAAATATCTTGCATCTTTAATATAAATCTATTTAACAAAACACAGGTCAAAACAAGAAATATGACAAAGGTAAAAGTGATGAAAGACATGTATGTAATGAAGACAATGACTGAATGTATCACTTCTCTTACTCTAGTGATGTTACTCAATATCATGAGTACCATATATAAATACATTCTGATCTCTGACCTACCCATGAACTCGTGATAGAATGCATTAAAATATCAAAAGCTGCCTCCTCCAAATTAAAATAGGAAATATTTTATTGAATAGTTCTGATAGTCCAAATATTATGCAGACCCTGAGCATTCAGTCAAGTAAGCAAACAATAGAAATATACATGTACAAAATTACTCCTCTACTATGTCCATGTTATGATTTGGAAAATTTAAAGGGTTGTAATTCAGTAACATAGGTGTGAAGCTAGTCTAAAAAAATTGATTTTGACAAATCTCCATACATCATTTAGATAACAGTTTGGTTTTCATTTTTTTTGTACTTTTACATTGCTTTAACCTATTTTTAAATCTTCTTCATTTGGAAACTGTCTCATACATTGTTGCATAATCTGGGATTCAACCCTGGCTCCTTCACTGCAATCCAAGAATTACTTTTTCACTATCTCAAGTCTGCCTTTTGAAGATATCACAGATAAATGACCGAAGTAGAGGACCACTGCCAATATTACTTTATTCTTTAGCAGTGCAATGCCTTCAGTAGTTTTTAAATTGATAAATCAGAAAACCTACATTTACCAATCTTGTATCTATGGACAACAATGACTACTTTGACAGATATGTCTGGATAAAAAAAGCCATAATTTAAATTACATATTTCAACTGACTACAATTAAATGCGAACTCAATTCCAGAGGAATATCTGTCCAAATTTATATATATATTTCAATTTTTTTTAAATCATTTATGGCAAGATGATAGATTTATCCTGATGTTCTTTATCATGTCTTGTGAGGAGGTGGTTGGATGTCAGACTTTTCTTTCCCCGTCTGTGAGTAAATCTCTAGATATGAGCATTCTCATCATTTCGTTGGTACCTGTACAAAGAAAAAATCGACATCTTATTCTAAACATGCAAGGTTAAACATTTCTGGTTTTTTCATGGCAACTATAAAAATAATCTGCAGCTGCAGTTCTGAAAATATTTGACATTGAAATCACTCTTTGTTAAGGAAGTATTACCTGAAATGTTTTACAAAAAACTAGAAAGCTTGACACTTCACAGCCATGTAGTAGAAGACACATTATATAATTTCACTCACCCTCTAGAATTTCATGGACTCTGGTATCTCTGACATACTGTTGGACGGCATAATCTTTTAAATACCCATAACCACCATACATCTGTAGAGCTTGGTTACATACCTTAATAAACAAAAACAGAAAATACATACCTACATTCAACAATGATCTAAAAATTCATGTCTAACAATCATGATATCAAATGGAAAGTGGACAATTACAAACACACCAAAATTATGTGCTTTATGAAACAATGAACTGGAATTTAAATTAATTTATAAAGTAAACATTATAACTTGTTATTGTTTTAAAGCCCCAACAGGATTATTTCCCTTTCTGCTGCCAATATTAAGTGAAGGAAACCAAAGGATTTGGAGGAACCCCTCATATGTGATAGGTACACTTGCAATTTTTCCAAACAGCCCATTTGGAATTGGGTCTTTTCGTTATGCAGAGTTATTTCCCATATGAGCAGGTATCACATTGGTTTGACATTATACGATTTCTAAATCAATTCCCGTAATTTTACACCGGTTGCCATAGAAATGGTTGACGTCACAATGGTTTGATGTCAAATACCTGCTCAAATGGGAAATAACTCTGTATAACCAAAAGACTCAGTCTGAACTCAGTCTTGACAGATGTGGGACTACAGTGAGTTCCAGTGCTTTAGACTACTTGGCTAACCAAACAATAAATTCTTTTAAGTTAACACAGTTCTAATGTAGTCATTACTTTTGAACATTCTTCAGTAGTATGAAGTTTTGCCATTGAACACAGAGAAACTTTTTCTGGCCAATCCTCTTCCAGAGCTTTTGCAGCAAGGCGTACAATGTTTCGTGATGTTACAACTTGTGTAGCCATTTCCGCCAATCTAAACTGTAGATACTACAAAACACAAATGTCAAAATGTAAATAAAGTGAAAGTCACATGAACAAAGTGATGACGTATATGTGTGAAATTCTGATGTATATACATTGTACACGAGCTGTGTTTGTGAAACACTAATGCCCCCAGCGGCACCAAAGTGCAAAAAGTTAATTTCAGTGTGAAGATCATTGTCAAGGTCAAAAGGTCATCGACCTTGGTGTCATATGAAAGGGCTTCATTAGTTGAGTACGCATGTCAAATTGATTGATTGATTGATTTTTGTATTACGTCACACCACGAATATTTAACGTATATGGCGACGGCATCTGCCTGATGCGGGGCATACAAATTTTGACCTTTGCAACGGACCCACCCAAAGCAGTGAGAGATCTTTAATGTGCCATGCATACCACGACACGGGGCCTCGGTTTTTACTGTCTCATCCGAAAGACATGACACCGGCATGACCAGAGCGGGACTCAAACCCGGCCTCCCGATCAGGAGTCCGATGCGATACCACTAGACCATGCCGGCTTCGCATGTCAAATATGAAGTCTCTATCCCTCATGGTTCAAAGGCTATAGACAAGGTTAAAGTTGACAAAAGACAGACAAACAAACAAACTGACAAGATGAAAACAATATGCCCCTAATCTATCCATCCGGGGGCATAACAAGAAAAAATCCTAGTTATAATGGCATTTAATGTAAAGAAGTCTCATATAAGCTTAATATTCACACTCCTATCACATCACTAAAAAAATTACAACAAATTTTATCACGAAAATTACATCTTATAAATATGAATTTCTCACTTGGAAATGTTCCAATGTTTTTCCAAATTGTTTCCTGATTTTAAGATGATCCCTCACTAATTCTACACTACTCTGAGCAGCACCTAAAGAACAGGAGGCTGAAAAGACAAATATGTTGTTTTTACTGCTAAATGAATTACCCTCTAAGGTCACAAATTAATTTGTAAACTACCATCTCTAAATCTATACATTAATCAAGCATCTGAGGATTCAAATAAAAACATTACCATAAATGACATTACCAATTAATGAATTAATGATAAACACTCAAACTTGAAGCCTTCTGCAACACAGTAAAGGTGTTTCCGATTATTATGCTCCCCTAAATATTTCAGGTGGGGAGATTTAGTCTTTGATGTATCCAGTTATCCCACCTGTTGTCTGTCTGTCCGTCCATCTGAGCTCATATCATTTTAACCGTTTATTGTAATTTTATCAAATTTCATACAAATGTTCCTTAGCAGAGGACATTTTGGACTATAGACAGTCAAGGTCATTTCTACATGATCAAGATCATGTATCCCGAAAATATTCAAAAACATTTATCTCATTTACCATTAATCAGAATTTTATCACATTTCAATCAAAGGTTCCTTGGGCCAGGGACTTTTGGACAATAATCACTCAAGGTCAAATGTCAAAATTTAAAGAATATACCAACATTTCATAAAATGCTATCAGAAAAGCTGAATATATATAAACCCCTTTACAAAAAGTGCATTTTTTTATATTTCCTATTGCATTCAGAACATTTTGAGAAAATTTTCTTGCAACAAAAAAAGCTGATCAGAATCATGCCTGTTATTTTCACCCTGCACATTTAATACATGAGGTAAGCTTTATCTAAACATTTTTTCCAACTTATTGGGGATAGGGATTATAAAAGTGTGCACATTATACATGCCTGATACAGCGTATGTGGCAAGATATAATATCAGTATAGGTATCTGTATATTTCAAATAGATTACCAATATTGATTCGACCTCCATTTAATCCATGCATAGCAATCTTAAAACCATCCCCTGGCTGTCCAACAATATTAGATGCTGGTACCTTACAGTCCTCAAATATAACAACTCTGGTAGGCTGTGAATTCCAACCGATCTGAAAAGAGACAATTTGTTTGTTGTTTTACATATTTGTATTGATTCAAGTGGTTTCATGTTTTAGTGGAGAGTTAGAATTCTTCTTTGTAAGATAATTAATGAATGCATCAATACAAGTGTGTTCATAGATACCGTAGAGCTAGAATGGTCATCATGGACGACTGAGAGTACATCCACCTCCTTATCCTTGATACATGTATAAGTCATATGAGTCTCTGACAAGATCCCAGGTGGACGATCAAACAAACAAACAGAGGAATAGACACACAATAAGTCTGAACAAGGGAAATCCTATATATACCCCTTATCTTAAGAGACTGACTGATCGCCTGATGCATTGCATAGAAATTTATACCTTTGCAACGGATCAACCTAAAGCAGTGAGGGATCTTTTACATGCCATGGGACCTCGGTTTTTACTGTCTTGTCAGAAAGACGGAACACAAGTGTGCCCAGGGCAGGAATCAAACCCGGGACCTCTAGGGTCATGAGCCCAGTGCCTCATCCACTAGGCATTCCCTATCTTAAGAGAGACAAAGGTATAAACTAGGACAGTCCTACTACTACTGCTTTATAACTACACTGAGGTATCATGAAGCTTTAAAATTTTACATAAAAATTTGTTCTGCTTTTACCTAATACATTACAAGAAATTTCAAAGTATTCAACGAACCCATCTAAAGCAAAGATTAAAATGTTTATAGCCAGGGTCTACCCTTTCACAGTTTGTAGTCTCACCCAAAAGACAGGGCACCAATTAAGTGCCAGGGGAGCTTGAACATAGGGACATCTGAGCTTGAGCTCAGTACTCTACCAGAGAAGAGACACTGAATCAAAGAAAGACAACTCATTTCACTTTCATTCATACCATTAAGAATTCACAACCATACATAATTCTAAATATACACACAAATTAAAACACTGATTATGGGCCATGAATACACCAGTAATCTGGATATTTTAAAGTCTTTTCTCATTAGAATAATATAGAAGAAATGAGCAGATGGTTAAAACATTTTCAGTTCTTACAATAAATACATTGATCAATGTTTGAATTAATTAATTGCTTGATGTTTTATGTAGATATTCAATAACAACTAAACACTGGCAATCTTAGGCTGTAAAAGTTCCAAATTTGGACACTCTAGTAAATGCTTTTTTTTGTATACAAACTGGGATAATATTTACTGAAAAATGAATTCTAGAAAAAAAGAACATAATTACTATGACAAATATATTTAAAAACAGAAAAACATTGGTATAATACTTTCTACAAGATAGTATTGAAAATGATGTGAAAAATATTTAGTTTCAGAATATCTCTTGTTTAATTTACCTTCTTCTCCTTCTTCCCAAATGAAAGTCCAGGCGTTCCTTTATCAACTAGGATACATGAGATACCTTTAGCCCCAGGCTCTCCAGTCCTACACATCACTATGTACAGATCTGTCTCCCCACCTCCACTGATGAAAGACTGCAATGATAATATGCAAATAAGAAGTTGACACATAAACCCAAGAAGAAAAAATGAAAACTTGAAAAATTTACATATATATATTTTCTTGTTTATTCAGTTTTTTACAGCTCACAGTGACAAATGACTAAAACCTTTGTTCTCTACACTGAATAAATCAAGACAATGACACAAGAATATATGAAACCAATTTAGTCAGAATTTTTTTTTTAATTTTTCATTTTATTGCAAAACATTAGACACTTGTTTTAGTTTAAAAAGAAATAAAAAAAATAAAAATTTTGCTTTTAGAGGGGTTTGAACCACTACCATTCAGCATGCTAGAATTTGTCTATATCAAAATCAGAAAATTCAGAAAGGAAAAAAAATAATGGTTTAACCTTTTTTAAAGAAACACCAAAGGCAAGGTGGAAGTTGGTCACTTAATGCAGGTGGCCTTTTGATACAAGTGGATTTTGTATAGACAATTATTTGTAAGGAACAGAGAAAGATACTAATTAAAGACAGGTGATTGTTTATTACAAGTGTTTGACGGATAAATTTTTACTTTCAAATAACAGATATTAAAAAAGATATAAAAGTATGCAAATAAATGCTTAGTCGCTTCTCAATTAATCAAGAAAATGTAACAAAAACGTGAAAAGGACTAAGTCAGATTTTTTTCTTGGCTTTACCTATTCATTGCTGGAAAAATTTAAAAACTTGTTTTGGTGTAAATTGAAATAAAAACCTTTTTGTCTTCAGTGCAGTTTGAACCTAAACCATGACCTATTTCAAAAATAGAAAATAAAAACCAAGAGAACTAAATTTTGACATAACACTATCAAATAACCCTTGAAATATATATTCTCTAAATTAGTCTCATAAATGCTTTTTTGCTTCTCTATAAAAGCTTAAAAAGAGTTCAATTGTGCTGGGAAACAAAATATTCTTCTGCTCAAGTCTTTGACGCAAGCAAACTAAAAAAAATCTGCTGATCCTATAAAAGTTTTCAAAATAGGTTGCAAATATCACAACTTTTTGAAATTCTGCAGTGGTAACTAGCTACCTCTGACTGTTTATGGTGTAACACAGATAGATATCAGTACCTATATGATTAGATAAGACTTAACTTACTTTTGACCCATTGAGTATGTAATGATCTCCTTGAAGCTTTGCCGAGGTGCGGAGATTAGCAGCATCGCTACCATGATCTGCCTCTGTTAGACAGTATGATGCTAGCTTATTCATGCTTGCTAGCTCTGATATCCACTTTTCTTTCTGTGCAGTAGAGCCAAATTTATCCACCATCCAAGCACACATGCTGAAAGATCAATTCTGACTTAAACATTGAGTACAAAAATAGAAACAACTTAATAAATTTTACTAACAAACTGCACACTAATACAGATTTCCATGTATTTCAAACAGTAGTTAAACTTTCTTCCATTTCAGAATCTGTTTATTCATTGTTAAGGTTTCAGATGATGAAGTAAAAAATCATCATTTGAGAAAATCATCTATATAAATTATATTACATGTATAATAATTCAGAATTTTATTAACATTTACATCTCTAAATTCTGAAATAACAACAACATTTTTAGATATTGGCAAAACTTTTATCATAAATTTTCCACACCATCATTAGGCATAACATTCAAGCATGAAGAACCTGAATACAATACACATTTCAAGTAGGTGTGAATAATGATCACTGTAAATTCAAAGTGGCGTAATACGCCAATTTACTTTTTAAAAATACTTGACATCTTCTTTTGAAAATTATGTTAACGTAAATCTGCTGATAAACTTTTGTATAAAAGTTTTATATTGGATTTGAACAAATCACTTCTTACTTATGAATACTAATATAGGCTGTTGTGCTAACACATCCCTGTGACAGGGCCTCAAATATAACAGAAGCCTCTGTACGTCCTAGCCCGGTACCTCCATAGTCCTCCTTACAATAGATAGCACCAAAGCCCAATTGCCCTGCCTGCTTCATAACAGCGGTGGGAAATATTTCCTATACAACAAAATTCTCACATAAATAATAACACTAACAATCATCATTTCATGTAAATTTGATTTATTAATATTACTATTATTACATTTTTATTAATTTAATTTTACCATTGCAACAACATATGTTTTATTTCATTTTTAAATTTTTTTAACCAAACATTATATACTTTATTGATACCACTTAATGCAGCACATAACAGGTTTTTATTTTAATTTGGGACACCACACATGATATTAGACCTCTTCATCCCATTTTGCCATATGTGGATACATTTCATTCTTTGCAAAATCTGCAGCCATCTTTTGAATCTGTTTTTGTTCTTCTGTTAATCCCAAGGAGGCTAAATCAAATTGAAAGCACAATTATTTTGAAAATTATTTTGGAAATATTTAATCTGTCTTTAGTTGGACCTGTAAACTATGAGACAGTTTTCTGATTGATGAGATGCAAATTAGAAAACTGTCTCATCGTTAACAGGGACTGATGGGTCTGACTAAACTGTGTTAACAAATCCAAATTGGTTTTCATCAGGTAACAGTTATCATTCACATTTACATCCCATCAGTTCAAATGTCAATACATGATATGACAGCTATTGAAAAAGATATGTTAACCAAACATATTTATTACTAATATATTAAACTCAATCATCCATGACTAATTTTACCTAGTTTCACTTACAGCTATATATGCACTGCTATGGCTTTTTGAAATTTCAAATGTGAGTAATATACTTATACCAAACATATCAAATATTCTGAGAGTATATCATGGTCCACGTTTAGCTTGTGACCTTGAAATAAGAGATGTGAACTGAAGTCAAGGTCAGGACACACCTTTAGGTTGTAAGGAACAGTTGTATGATTTTTGATGGAAATCCATCAACAGAGGACTGAATTAATCCCCCTTGAGAGAATTATAAAAACAGGGCACATAATACGCCCGCACTTTATTATCCTAGGGGTCGTAATAACTAGAATTAAAAATCTAATCTAATTGTGGTAAATGTAGATTACCATTGATACTGGTAGAACAGTTCAGTTTTCTGCTTCAATTGTTTGTAGGTTAATTAATCTTCTTTACACATCCATCATTTCCCATGTTCACACCCTCCTCCTTCCTTTCATAAATACACCGACTACAACTGTATTAAATTTTGAGAAGTGAAAATTCCTATTCAATGTGCACATCTTCATAATGTAATCTTTCTTTGGTAGTAAATTTCATCAAAATCCACCAAAGGGTTTAGGAGGAGTTGCAAAGACAAGGTATTTTGCATAAAAAATCCAAGTCCAAGGGTCATAACTCCTATAAATTTTCAGGGACAGTATTCTCAATTCAATACGCATATCTTAATACAGTGGGTTTTTTTTGTACCATGTTTCATCAAAATCCACCAAAGGGTTTAGGAGTAATTGATTGATTGATTGATTTTTGTTTTACGTCACACCACAAATATTTCACGTATATGGTGATGGCATCTGCCTGATGCGGAGCATACAAATTTTGACCTTTGCAACGGACACCCGAAGCAGTGAGGGATCTTTAAAGTGCCATGCATACCATGACACGGGGCCTCGGCTTTTACTGTCTCATCCGAAAGACATGAAACCGGCATGACCAGAGTGGGACTCGAACCCCGGCCTCCCGATCAGGAGTCCAACGCGATACCACTAGGCCACGTGGGCTTAGGAGGAATTGGAGTCAAGGTATTTTGCATAGAAAAATCTAAGTCCAAGGTTCAAAACTCCTGTAAATTTTTGGAACAGCAGTCCCCTTCCAATATGCACATCTTCATCTACATCTACATCCACATTGTAATCTGTAAGGAGTTGGGTGACCCATCACACGAATGAATAAAACAGGTTTCTTTTTTGTACCATGTGGTGTTCATTCAATGTACATTCATATGGTGTTCTTTGTACATGTACAATGTTTCATCAAAATCCTCCAAAGGGCTTAGGAGAAGTTTCAAAGACAAGATGTTCTGCATAGAAAATTCTAAGAAAATCTTAGTCCAAGGGCCATAAATCTTTTAATAATTTTTTTTGGACAGCATTCTTCAGAGGGTGTTCTTTCTCAGTACCAAGTTTCATCAAAATCCCCTTAGGGGTTTAGGAGGAGTGAGCAAATACAGTTTTTTTTTAAAAAAAACTCAAAGTCCAAGGGCTATAATTCCTGTAAGTTTTTTGGACAGCATTTCCCTTGCAATATGCACATCTCGATATGATATTCTTTCATTGTACAGAATCCCACAAAAACGTTTAGGAGGAGTTGCGAAGACAAGATAGGTAGAACAGAGGGACGACAATGGTATAGCATAATATTAGCCCACATTTTATGCAGGTATATAAAAAATGAAAAATTTTAAGGCATTTGGACATAAGACATAGATCTGAATTTCTCCCACAGACTGAAAGAGAGAATCAGACATTCTGATATTAGAATTAAGGGAATTACATGTATGAGGGAATTACATGTATGAGTAATACTCTAACAAATAATTTTTCTCAATTCTCATCCATTCTCTCTATGGAAAGAATTCAGATTTTGGACTAGTCCAAAGTAGCCATGATCTATAGGTACTTGGTTAGAGAGGTAACCCAATTCAGTCTCTGGCATGGTGACATATCAGTTACATGAGCTACCAGGAACAGGATCATTCAGCCTGATGTTACATTAGACAAAAATGAATTGATACATGTATGATGTACCATAGTGCCTACTACTGCCTACTGAGCAGGTTGGGTCCAAAGCCAATCTGGCTATAGAATGTATATCCTGATCAAGCTATATTAGCGGTTTAGCCTGATCTGGAAACTAATGTATGTCCCTATCTGGAGTGGTAAGATCAGGATGTGCTAGATATTTTCAGAACAAGACAAGAAACTGCTAAAGGCAGTATAGCCAGATTGTAAAGCATTGACAATTACTTAAAGCAGAATGTGTTAAAAAAAATATGCCCACAAAAGCAACAGAGTGCAATATAATCTATCTTGATATAAAGGACAAAATTACAAGGTCATTTAATTCAGTGACATCTGCAATACCTTCATTGGATGAATGAGCATGCATAGCATGAAGAAATGGGGAACCTTTAAGTCAAGGTCACAAATGTCATTCAGGGATACAGCTCATCAAGGTCTATCTACATGTGTGGTTTGAAAGATTTTAAAAATGTTAATGTGCTTTTAATCTTGAAATGGGTGAACCATTGTGGTAACAAAAGAAATTCACCAGGAATAGTATTCATCAAAATCAATCTATGTTTGAGGTTTGAAAGACGATAACTCTCATTGGTTTTTTCTGAAACTGTTTTAAAGTCAATTCACATTTAACCTTAAAATTGGGAACTGTCAAGATCACAGGTTTTCAATGGATAAAGCTCATCAAGGTCTATTTACATGTGAAGTTTGAAAGCCATGACTCTCATGGTCTTTCTGTAACTGAACTTAATTCAGTTACAAATTTGACCTAGAAACTGGGAACCTTCAAGGTCAAGGTCACAAACAAAGTTTTTAATGGATAGAGCTAATCAAGGTCTATCGTCATGTAAAGTTTGAAAGAGCAATAAAAGATCTAAACTAAGGCCCAGTACTTTGAAAATAAAATATTCACCAAATCATACTGAAGGGAAACGGCTATGATCAGATATAAATAATGACGGCAACACCTTACTAATACTTACGATCTATACAACTTCCAGTTACCCATATTTCACCTAACTGTCTCTTGCATAAAATTCGTAATGCGTGTTTACTGCGAAGGAATTTTGTGCCTACCCGCAGCGACCTTCCAATAACAGCCATAGTTAGTGGTCCTTTGGAAAATTAGTAGTCGGAGTCGGCAGTGGCTATATACACGACGGTCGTGTATATAGCCGGTAGTGGCTATGTACACGACCGTCGTGTATATAGTCTATCACAGTCTATATACACGACGATGGTGTAAATAGCCTGGATGGATGTTTTTGTCTATATGCACGATGGGCGTGCGCCTTTTACGTAAATATATTTACATGTACACGATTGGTTTTTATTGTCCTAATTTTATTCATGTTTTAGTCGTTTCACCTATCATCATGCAGAAATCTTTTGGATTCTTCTTGATACCAACGAAATGAAAAGTGCTATGTCGTTTACTAGCCCATTCGAGTATAACTCGATTTTTGTAATTTGATTTCTTGATATGAAATTGAATCATAGAAATTGTATAATAAATATAAATATTGATTTGAATTATGAATTGATAAGAAATAAACAGAAGTGTCCAACCCCAAAAATGCCCAAATATTACATTTTTGGGGTAAAATTTTCGGATGCCGTGGGGTGGGGGGCAGATATATATATATATATATATATATATATATATATATATATATATATATATATATATATATATATATATATATATATATATATATATATATATAATGTTGGCTATTTGCACGATCGTCGTGTGTATAGACAATATATGATGTTGTTGGCTATTTGCACGATCGTCGTGTATATAGACCATATATGATGCTGTTGGCTATTTGCACGATCGTCGTGTACATAGACTATATACGTTTTGGTTGGCTATTTGCACGATCGTTGTGTATATAGAGACAATATTGGCTAGTTGCACGCGGATGGTATGGTCTTTCTTCAAGCTCACTCAAGTTTCTCTTTTCTTCTTTCCACCTTGTAAATCTAAATATAATTTTGTGAGCTTCGGTAAGTCTCGGACGTTTACGATACCAACTTCTTCTTCTTCGTTGTCGTCTTCCATAAATCCCTCTTATCATACCAAGGACTTAAAATTAACAACTTGAAACTTCATAATATACTTATTATGGTTATTTTTTTATCATAATGTATTAATGTGTGAATAATATTTGCTCTAGTTTTGTTATTCGCAAGACCGTCGTGTATATAGAATATTTCCGCGGTTTTAGCTATTCGATCGCACGATCATCGTGTATATAAAACTTCTTTATGCAGTGGCTATATACACGACCGTCGTGTATATAGCCAGTAGTGGCTATATACAAGACGGTCGTGTATATAGCATCGGCCGTCGGAGTCGGTATTGCGAAATGTCGGATCCGAAAACACAAGTGCTCGTTTTCATATAAACAACGGCTCCGCCCCTGTACACCCCTGTACGTCTCCGTCTCGTACCCCTGTACGTCTCCGTCTCGTTCTAGTACGAGACGGAGACGCACAGGGGCGGAGCCGTTGTTTATATGAAAACGAGCACCTGTGATCCGAAACATAGTTTCAGATAGTTTCTCCCTTACAGTATTTTGGTTTTGTTCGTTTTAGAACTTTCTGAAAATATCGTTAGTGTCATACTTTTATTTGATCCAACAGAAGGATTGTACCACTGCATCATTAATTCTATAATTCATAACATTTTTTATATTGCCACACAATATTACATGGGAAGTCGTTGTGAAAATTGTCGCTCCCTTGGCATTTATGAATTGAAGTAAACGATTTTAGCACAAATACCATGGGGAACCGAAGATGATTTCGATCATAACAAAACTATTCTGAAATTAGGTAATAATTATAATAAAACAGAACAAAACAAAAACCAACATTTTTCATTATCCGATTCCGACTTCTAATTTATTGAGGATCGTGGTTAGTTGGGACACTTACTGTAAAGGACGTTACAAAATTATCTCTTCACTTTTGTCAGAGACATAGACTACTTTCAATTTTACTGAAAGTAGTCTATGTCTCTGATTTTTGTTGAGACGCTAAAAAAGCATTTTAAGCAAAAAAAAAAAAAAAAAAAGAAAAGAAAAAAAAAACAAGATATGTATATATATATAAAAATAAATAAATAAATAAAAAAAAAATAAAAAAAAAATTCATATACCCAACCTTAACATTTTTGGATTGATTGAATAAACAATCAGAATAGCAGGGACGTATATATTTTTAGCATTTCAGAATGGAAGTTAATAGATAATTATAGGTCTAAAATGAATGATTTTAATTTTTGAGCAATCTCTCATACAGCGGACGGTACACCACTCTCTGTTTTCCCCATCTGTTAAGCCGGCGTGGCCTAGTGGTACCGCGCTGGACTCCTACTCGGGAGGCCGGGGTTCGATTCCCGCTCTGGTCATGCCGGTCTCCTGTCTTTCGGCGGCACCCGTCTTTCGGAGGAGACAGTAAAAACCGAGGCCCAGTGTCGTGGTATGCATGGCACGTTAAAGATCCCTCACTGCTTCGGGTGGGTCCGTCGGTTGCAAGATCAAATTTGTATCATGCCCCGCATCAGGCAGATGCCGTCACCATATACGTGAAATATTCGTGGTGTGACGTTAAACAAAATAAATCAATCAATCACTCCCCATCTGTTATCGGCTCGAAGCTGTTTTCACAAGATTCATGTAAAACTGGAGAAATTCCCATTAAATTTGTACTAGATTTTAACCATCAATTAACCTTTTAATAAAAGGCTTTTACATTTGGTGCACCATGTAAGCCACTTATACCATTAAATGGAATTTTCCTAGATTTACAAGAATCTTGTGAAAAAAAGCTTCGAGCCGATAACAGAGGAAGGAAAGCGAAAAGCGTAGTCTAGCATTTTCTGTACAGTACGAGAGATTGATTTTTGAGCGCACCTGTAAATTGTTTTCATAACTTATAAATATTGAGCTCGTTAATTTCTAATTGTTTGCAAAATCAATTTGTTATTTTGTTTCAAAGATGTTACAAAAAATAATGTTGGATCTTCTAAGCAAATTGAAAACAACAAATGATAGTGACGACTGACAATTCAAAAGATATGGATATGTTGGTTTTGCGCACTGAAGAATTTTTTAAGTCGTGTTCAATTGAACAAAATATATAAATCCGAAAGTAGAGGCGCAAATATGTGCGCTCTTAAAACGCCTCTCCCTGTCAATACAAGGGAAGAATTAAACGAATTAGTTAGGAGGAGATCAGAAATAGCAGTAAGTGAATGTACTAAGTGTATGAAAATACGTTTTTGATCTTTGATTTTGGTTAAATTTTCCTAAAATAAAAATAGGTCATCACAAATATGGCGGAATAAACATTAAGGGAGATAATTCATTCATTCATTCATTCATCTTCTTCCATTAGCCTTAGGTATCACAGTTGCAATTAATTTTCCTTAACGCTACATGATAATGAATTGAAAAGTTTCTTTGACAAAGAATATCATTTGAAGCTTCCTTTTTATTGCAATAAAAAATAATTCCTCTATAAAATCTATACACAGTATAGAATTCATTGGAATTTACTGTCCGCGCCACTCACTTTGTAAATCGAAAAATCTGGATTTTCACTTATTTATCTATAAAATAGTTTTACAAAATTAATATCAATAAACAGGTCTTGTTTAGTCGTAATTTTTGGTGTACGTTATACTTATATGTTTCTACGAAGAATCATTCGTATTTTATAGGGAAAATTCATTTTAGATAGGGCGTTTTCTATGTTAATTTTGACGTGACGTCGCCGATTTTTAACATTGAGTCTATGGGAAACTTGGCGACGTCACGTCAAAATTTAACATGGAAATCGCCCTATCTAAAATTGATTTTTTTCTGTAAAATATGAACGCTTCTTCATACAAACATATAGCATACACCAAAAGTTACGACTGAACAAGATCTATCGAATGGTTTTGCCTTTTTGAAATTATTCTGAAGATGAATAATTGAAAATCCAGATTTTCCAGTTTCCAGAGTGAGTGGCACGGACAGTAGATACAAAGTTTTCCCACACAAATATGAATGGTGAAATAGACGCTTTCACACTAATCTGCGGACCTAATATTTTGGTGGGCGGAAGTATTTGCAGAGACCCATTAGTAACAGCTTTTATCAACATTGCGTAGTTGAAGAGTATTGTGAACTGGCACGGATAGGTCTCCGCAAACACTTCCACCCACCAAAACATTAGGTCCGCAGGTTAGTGTGAAAGGGTCTATAGAAACAGTGGTGAAGTATGAGCGGAACCGTTTCAATAGAAATTAACATTTGTGCAGCTGTGAAATCCAGAATGCAGTGTTTCCCAATAGCACTGGTCTGACAGTCCTGAGGCTTCAATCAGACCGAAGTTTTACTCCCGATTCCCAGGCTAAATGACCGGTGCTGCTTTGTGTAATAGAATTTTCCAATCATGATCAAACAAATGTTTAGTGGGGCATTTTTCACTTGAATTCAGTGTTTCCGAAACCCACCTGAGCACCAAACATTCAGTGTGAAATTAGCTGTAGTTTGCTGCCCGTGACTACCCCAAAACTCGTCAGGCTATCCCAGATCAAATTGACCGCGTCCGACTGGGCTATCCCGTTTTTCAATGCCGTGTCATAGGCTTGTCCTTGTATTTGACGCAGCATATTTGGCATTTGAATGAGACAGATATCTGTATCACTCAAATGTTTTTTCGAAGCATGCTGTGTCAAGTATAAGGGTAAGGGTATGAATAATATCATACAATTTACATCGTATCAAGTAGGGGTCATGTTACCTGACGTGACTGGCTAAGATTTGAAAATACAAAAATGTCTTGTACTATATGTATAGAGTTTTGGGGTAAACGATCGGGCGATTTACATCCTTGTAACCAAGTCTGGCTTACTGGATGTTCGAATTTCAGGTTAGATTCCATTAAAACGCATGAAACTTCATTTATGCATGCAGATGAGTTACATGTACAATGAAAATTGTAAAAATTTGCAAGAAATGGAAATTGAATTTGAAATGGAATATGAAAATTAAATCCTTATTTGAATTTTGTAATGTTGTTTGTTCAATCATACCTAACAAATGACATCTGGGCTATCCCAATTTTAATGGGGATATCCTAATTTCATTTGGGGATAGCCATCAATAATCCCAGTTTCACACACTGAACATTTCTGGTAAAAATTGGCAAAACTTTGTAAAACTTTCACAATCATTTCATTGCAATATTAAGCTTTACCAGACAAATGTCCTGTAAAGCCTAAGAAAGTTCTGCACACACTACTTGATCGTTTGTTAAAATATTTTTTAGATGATCTGCTCATGATCAGTAGATACCTACGGAAGCCCAATAGCTTCACGTAAAAAAAATAATTTTATTGCGAATATTCGCAATAGTATTGCGAATATTCGCAGTACTATTGCGAAAATACATGTACGCAATACTATTGCGAATTCGCAATACTATTTGGCTGGTATTAGGAGACTTCTCATCCTAAATTTTTCGAAGTATAATATTGAAATAGTTATATACGAAAGTGTACTTTAATACTCTTATAACATATTTGGAAAAGCTTAACATGCATAGTCTGTGGTAGATAATGCAAAAGAATAGGAGAACTTGGAAGAATCCATGAAAGCCATTTACCAAATCCACTTTTATGCCAAAGATGACAAGCATTATTTGATTAGGTCAAACAAAAATATGTCTGTTTATGGTTATGTACATCTTAAACACAAGAGGCCCATGCCATACTATTGCGAATATTCGCAATAAATTAATTTTTTTGTGTGACGCTAATGTGCTTCCGTAGATACCTTACTCTTGTAAACGTGTTTCAAAATTGCATTCTCTGTTATTATTTACAAGCTTAGAACGTCGTAATGACATATTACTGAAGTTAGTCCGAGATACTCTGCCCTTTTCCCACTTTTGATATTGGCACTTTGTGGGAGAGGGTCAGAGAGACTTTCTTCATCAAATGTTGGAATTTTAGCAATACCAGCGTGTATCAGGTTGTACAAGCCTCCGGTGACTAATAAGTGTTTGCACAGCGAACATTTAACCTATAATCCAATAAATGAACTTACCTGATCATGGTGATATCTTTTCCAAATAAGGTCTATAACTTGTGCTAACTGCCATTTTATCTGCAAACATGACAATATCCTTATTTCGCCATTTGTGTATACAGTATGAGGTCAGATCTCACATAACGCGGCTTTGCATTCATGACACTTCAGCAGCTGACACATTTTCGTAAAGAAAAACACAATGCAATCTTGTCACGAATGAGCAAAGTCGCATTCGGTGAGATCTGATGTCATACTCTATACACAAATGACGAAATGGAGAATCATTCTGTGTGTTCAGATAAAACGGCAGCTAGTAGAAGTTATAGATCTTATTTGGAAAATACAATGCTGTGATCGAGTAAGTTAAATGTTCATTTATTGGATTATAGGTTGCAGGTTCACTGGGCAAGCGTTTATTTGTCGCCAGAGGCTTGTACATCGTGATACCGGATGGCATCGCTGAAATTCCAACTGTTCATGAACAAAGTCTCTCCGACCCTCTCCCACAAACCCCCGATATCAAAAGTGGGAGAAGGGCATAGAATCTCCGACTATACTGAAGTCTGATCAATTGACGTTACAATAATGCTTAATCTAAGGAGGTATTTTTTTGACTGGATTGTAGAAGCAAGTCTGGTCTGTGAGTTGGGGATGTCTGTCTGTCTGGCGTCAGCAATTTGTGTTTAGCTTGATATCCTGCATACCAACTTCAAACTTGGTTAGTTTGTAGATATTAATGAGTTCTTTATGACAGACACATAATTTGGTGACCTTGACCTTGATTTTACGTTTCAATGAACAGTGTGATTTTGCGTTTAGCTTGATTTCTTGTATACCATGAATGATACGAACTTCTAACTTAATGATGTAATAACTTAATCAATTTGTAAATGATGAGTTCTTCTCGACCTACACAGAATTTGGTGACCTTGACATTGATTTTACGCTTCACTGAACACAGTCTGATTTTGTGTGTAGCTAGATCTTTTGCATACCATTAACAATACTACCTTCAAGCTTGGTCAGTTTGTAAACATTGATGATTTCATCCCGAGCAACACAGAATTTGGTGACCTTTACCTCAATTTTATGCTTCAGTGAACACAGTCCGATTTTGCATTAATCTTGATCCCTTGCATGCCGTTAAGGATACCAACTTCAACTTTGTCAGTTTGGAGACATTGATTAGTTCTTCCCAATTGACACAAAATTTAATGACCTTGACCCCAATTTTATGCTTCAGTGAAGGTAGTCTGTTTTGCGTTTAGCTTGATCTCTTGCATACCATTGATGATACCAATTTCAGACCTCTAGACATCTTCAGACTTAAAGAGACATGTTTCAGGATAAAATTCTACGGATAGTCTATAATGTGATACTTTGCAATCTGGTCATACCATCTTAGCAGTGTTTCCCAATAGGACTGGTCTGACGGTCCTGACTGACAAGTATTCGATCGGACCTTAATAGATAAGAGATGAGGGCTGTTGCGCAAACACATGTACAGGTAGATGCGTTTTATTAGCATAAAAATTATTGGATTTACATTGTACTTCCTTTGTGACAAATTTTCCACCATCTTTTTGAGGTATTTAACTCAATACTTGTTCATACATGTACATGTAAATTAACCAAATTACATGTATATAGGTAACTTCTTCAGACTAGCGATACTGGGTACTTCTTGTGTATTTGCACTGCTTATGCAAATTTTTAGGTATTAGACAAGGTAAAGAAATTTCCAAAAAGTGTAAATATTAACAACTTAGTATGAATATGAGGCAAAAATCATGCTTGACCACAAACTTGGTTGACAATGCGAGGTAACTCCAACTAAATTACTGCTAATGAAACCCATCTTTAACAGGATATTACCAAATATGATAATATCAATTCTATGTAATTTTCAAAATCACTTCCGCACGCTGTGTCACAGATATTAAGGAAACTTTCCATGAAATTCCTTGTACAATGAATAAAACATAACTGTTAAGAAATTTTAAAAATAATTAAAATATTCACTCAGAAGCCAGGGATTTCTCATCCCATCCCAAGTAAGCACTGGAAATTAACATATGTCCATAAATCTGTGGCTTATAAAATTTGCAACAGACTAACAGGTTTTTCATTGAGTCAGTCCGTCAGACTAAGTAAATTTTTATAAGCATACTTGTACGAAACGTATTTGTACTTTATGGAAACACCAAATGCTGTATTTAGTATCATTAACAGACAAGCACAAGATAGGTAATGATATGGAGACTAAGTGGCTGAAGCGTTTCTTCGGTCTTTTCGCTACACAGAATTGCTTCCCATTTGGGACAGTATTGTTGTAAACGCTTAAGACGTCATCAAATTCTATGGAAGCCAATCTTAAACTCAGGGAAATGATAGTCCACTGATGACGTTTTCAAACTCTTTCACTGTTACTGCAGGACTAAAGTTTTGGTTGGCAAATAAATAACATTTCCTGTAAATTTTTTTATGACATAAGGAATATTGTCTCTGATGTCATTTTGTGGGAACAGTTATGCTTTTGCCAACCAAAATGTCATTCCCACAGTAACAGCGAATGGATCAATAGAAATTTAATGATGTCCCTCAGATACCGTCCTATTTTGGAAATAACTCTCTTTAACATAAAGACTTAGTATTAATATTATATTACTGTCTGAAATAAATCTAGTCATAAATTGAGATTTTTCTGCGGAGTAATAGATTTTGTAATGGACCTATAGATTTTGTAATTAATTAGTCCACCAGACTAATGCTTAAAAAAGTGTTGAGCTCTGCAAGTAGGACTTGGGGTATCCAACACACTTACATGATTCAAATTGGGGTCAATAGGTACATTGATGCCATTATCTAGAAGGACTACATATCATACTGGTATGTGGCATCATTGCACTATGATATACATCTTACATTAAAGGTCTGCAGCTGGGACTGCATGTCAGTGGGTTCCAATTATGTTATAGATTTCAGCTGTAGTTTGCAAAAACTTTTCAGTACCATTTTGAAAGATTCATCATTCGTTAGATACTTCATTAAATCGTGTAGAATTAAAATGGTGTTTATTATTAAACAAATAATAAAACAAAAAGTCCCGGTCCAGCTGGTCATCGGGTCAGGATTTTACAAGGACCGACAGAAATCCACATTTTGTCGATCCAAATGTGCAACACACATTTCTGCTCTGTTTACTTGCACATTGAAGGAAGTCTCTTTCTTCCCAAGTCAAAAATGTGTCGATAATGCCCATTGCATAAAGTCCATTTTTGTCAGCGAATCAAATTCTCTAAGACTGCAGTCACTTGTTAATGCATTGAGCATTGACTGAGTCAAGAATACTAATTGGGTACGATATTTTTGTTGGCCAATCAGAATCTTTTGACCAAGTCAGGTCATTTGAATACAACTAAATAATTAATGAAATGAATGATTTCATGTTCACATTTAGGCATATTTTTGCAAAAAAGATTCGGTCCACTAAAAAATGATTCAGACCAACAAAAATTGTGTTTTGCCGGTCCAAATGACCACCAGATCACTCTGAATACAGTGAAATCTGCATGTAAATATTTATGATGATAAATATTCTTGTATCTGTATTTCAGGAGACGTTAGCAAATCTTGAGAGACAAATATATGCATTTGAAGGCAGTTACTTGGAAGATACACAGCTATATGGCAACATTATTAGAGGATGGGATCGTTACCTAGCAAACACAAAGTAAATATGTATTTAATTCAGAAGTAAAGAGCCCTAAAGAGCATTTAGATAGTCATAGTGTCAGTAATGAAATCGTTATGAAATTGGTATACAAAATGTTTGTGTTTGTCATAGGGCATTAAAACAAAATACTTCCCCAAACAGGAAGAATTGGTTTGGTTTGAATACGCAAGATCACAATTACTAATTGACCGTTTTTACTCCTGCTTTTATACACAGGATTCTCTTGTGCTTCAGTGGGGGAGAAAATCTGCCCAAGTTTAGAACAGTAGATTTGGTATGTGACTAAAATACAAAACATAATCGGAATGAGTATTTGTGATCTTGCATATTGATGATTGGGTCAGCTTACCGGTAGTCGTAAAATTTCATGAAATTCATTCATTCATTATATGTCGAAATAATATGTAGGTGTATAGATAGAAATAATAGACTTTATCACACTTGTGATACGTCACCTGACAGTTTATACATGTGTATTGTATGTCAGATAAAACATGCATCATTTTCATACTCACAGTTAACACGACAGTGAAATTTAAATTTATGAAAACTGTTATGTGTGTGTACAGTGTATATATATCATTATATATATTATTACTGGGATAACATGATTGTATCATCTGATTAGCAGGAATTAATCGTATCATTTTATGGTCTCAAATTTATACCCAAAATGTAGTAATGGAGCTGTGCAAGTGATATTTGAGATAATAAAATCATACAATAAATCCTAAAAATCAGACAAAACAAGTTTGTTATCCCTATTCTAATTCATTCAGCATATTAAAGCTTTCATCATTTTTATAATTATGGAAGGATTTTCAAACACTCAGAAGGGGAATTTCTGATTCTTTATCACTTTTCTTACAAAGAATCAAAAGATGCATTTACCAGTACAATAATTTCTGAAATTACCGTAGTATAGATTTTTTAAGAAATCAGGTCAGGACTCAACACTGCCTATCACACTAGTCCCATATTTTGTAATTTTGAGATAAAATTTCAGAATTGCAACACATATTACAAACCATTTGAAAACAGCACCTTTGTTTCATCTTTTACTCTAAATTGGGAGAAAGACTGCAGAAATTTGCAACACAATTTTTAGGTCCAGGATAGGCCTTACAAGAACATGTGCATGATCTCTGAATTGCAATGCAGGCAATATAGGTCTGATGCCCAAATTGTAGCTCTATGTTAAAGAGGGTAGTGATGTCCTGCTTCCTGTCATGGTATGGTAGAAAAATCATTGGAATCCATGTAAAACCCATTCAATGATGCATGGTCAGCTAATAGGTCAGAGGACCTACAATGTAGTATGGGTATCATATAATTCCATACTCCCTGTATCTGTCTTTTTCAAGATGGTTCATAGTTTCTTTGTATGTTAATTTAGATTTTTTATGATTATTGGGTGTAAGAAACATTGTCAAAACCATTCATAAGTATTTAGAACATTTTGTATTATGTAATGCAGTCATGGCAGTTTTTTTTGGGTAGTAAACTATGAAAAAAAAATCACTTTGATACTACAGAGGTTTTTTTTAGCTTTATTCAATGGGTGATATGCTACAAATGAAATGAATTAGATTCATCGTCTCACTCATCAGTCACTCATGAAACATCATTACATTTCATCTTTGTACTCATTTTCCTTTTGAATTTTTAATTTTTACTTCTCCTTGTAATCCTACTTCCTGTATGGTGGATAGGTAGAGGTAATCAGTTTTAAATACATGTAAGCCAGCATATAATGTTGAAAGTAGGAGGTGGGGGGGAGGAAATGGTTGGAATATAAGAGATGTTTGCACTCCTCTGTTTACCCAGTTATAGATACAACTAACTTATTTGTGAGAGACTCGGAGTTCTGCACGTGGAGCTTGTCCCTGGGGAGGAGATGATCTGCGAGCATATAATACACTATAGCTGTACTCTTATTTTACACATCCACCAGCACAATCTGATTAAAACCATATCCTTATTCCGCTTCTCTATTTGTTCTATTGCGGATAAAATCTGGCAAAACCCCGTAAGAGGTCATGTTCTGGTGAACTCTGATGACGTTTCAGTCACCAAAACCGTTATTTCCCATAGTCAATCAATGACTGGGCTAGGCACGTGATAGTGACGCAATATGTAACAAACACCGTTCAAAAACTACCTTGTGGGTCACGCACGCTGTGGATGTTAATTTCATTCCTAGTAATTAGTAGCCGATCCACTGATTGGCTGAAAATCAGAGTTCACCAGAACATGACCTCATATGTAGGAGTTATGGCCCTCGAAACTTTAAACATTTGCTAGGAAAGCTTTGTTGCTGCTATGAAATAAGCCCACAGCTAGGGCATATAAACATGCTATCATTTTTTTTTTTTCATTCTGTTTCCATTTCTATAGATCCTATTCAAAGTTCTTTATGCTTTAAATACTACTAGTCAGTGTAATTTCCTATGCAGTTATATTTTACACATTTTTACTGAAAATGTTCCGTTCACATTTTATGATTTTGACTTTCCATTTGACCCAGAGCTTACATTTCTTCATTTGCATTTAGTCTAGTAAATAAAATAAAACCAAAAATACTGGAAAGAATTTATTTTGAATAAATAGCCTGTATCTTTCATTTGAACCTGTCCTCCATTAGATACCGGGTAAATGGGAACCATGAAAGATAGATACATGCAACTTCACTTTAAGACATTTTGATCAAAGCATTCTAACCATTTAAAAAAAAAATCTTTACTTTCCATTCTGTCTTGATCTTGCATATTTTGAAATGCATTCATTTAAAACCCTAAAGGGAAAAGTCCTATCCTTTGAGCAGTTTCCTATGTTTCATTTCATTCATTGTCATCCAATCATCTTGATTAATACTGTCCATATGGGACTAGTTTATTTTCAAGGAATACAAACAGCAAGGCAGACAAAAGGAACAGGAAATTTAAAGAGGCTGATCGTCTTTTCTCCAAATCCTCAGTCACTTCAGCAGCTGTAAGTTGTTGGGTTTTTTTTTTCGGCTTCTTACGGTTCAGTAGTTATGTTCAATGTTAAAGTTTTTCAAATGCAGGTCAAAGGTCACTGTCAAGGTCACACGATCAAAAATTTTGATACCTGCCGAGAGGTCTTGTCATAAGGAATACACATTCCAAATATGAAAGCTCCACCTTTGACAGTGTACATGTATTAGATTTTGCCAATGTTAAAGTTTTTGCTGACGGCCAGATGGATGGACAGACAGAGTGACTATTATAGGGCACCCGCTTATGAAGAAAAGAGAGTTACCGGTATGACTTTGTAGAGAGCAATCATTTTGTGTCACATAACAATACATGCATTTCCTGTCATACAAAGTGGTATAGTAAGCCCAATCCTATTGAACCTGTTAGAAGAAGGGCTTTCATATTTGGCATGTGCATTCCTTATGACAAGACCTTTCTGCTGGTTCCAAATTATGGTCAAGGTCATGGTGACAGGCATCCTACAGGGCTCTTCTGACTTTGTCAATTTTCTAATGTTATAGAAGAAGGAAATAATCAGTATAATTACATTATTCATATAATAGACACTTATGAGTTACAAGAATTTATTAATCTGCCAGGAACGGTCAAGGCCAAACTAAATTGTATTAAAGATGTTTTATATAGAAATGATAACATTTTATGGCAGGAGAAATTGCATAATTATAGAGGTAACGTAAATGGAAATAAATTAAGAACGTATAGATTGTATAAAGATAATTTGTGTACAGAATTTTAAGTGAAAAAGGTGTATTGTAGGCATGAAAGAAGAATTTTAAGTAATTTTAGGTGTGGTTCATTGCCTCTAGCAATTGAAACGGGCAGATACACTGTGCCAAAAACTCCTTTCCAGAATAGAATTTGTAAATTTTGTACATCCAGTGTTTTAGAAGATGAAACACACTGTCTTTTACATTGTGAATTTTATTCTGATATCAGGTTTAAACTGATTCATCATTTAGAAACATATTTCAGCTACCGTATATTGATTTTTATTCAATGAATGATATTGAAAAACTTATGTTTGTTATGAACACAGAAGATCTGCAATTTATATTATCAAAAGTGTTAGCAGATATATTTAGAAGATGAAAGGATTTTTTATGATTTTTAGGTCAGAAATATTATTTTAGAATATAGCTGAGTTTATTTGATTTTTAAGTGTCTCATATGCCTTTTTAGGCAGGGTGCCAATTATGTGAAAATGTTTTTTACCTATTGTATTGTAATGTATATAATATGGCATGTGACACTATAATAAATATATATCTGAATCTCTGACTTTCAGCATGATTTGAAAAATTACAGACTCTTCAGAAACACTGAATTTCTTTCTGGAATGAATATTAGAACATATGTTATGATGTTAAGATAAACATATACATAATATTTTGCCATAATTATCAATTTCAGATTATTTCTGAGTTACTCATCTGTAATATCCATCTTAATACCAGTATAATACACAAGTGTATGTACTTGTAAAATTGCTTTCAAGATTCAGTGTATATGTACATGTATTTGATAATATGTACATTTGAGATGCTTAAATATTTATTCTCCTTTTCGTATTTCAGGCAGTCAGTGGAATAGTGGATCAGTTTGAAAAATCAAGTAAGCAGTTTCAAATCAGAAAAGAACTTGGGTTTATAGTATACACAAAATTTAGCAATGGTCAGGGAAGTTATTTATCTCAGTATAACTGTATTTAACCGTGTCAAGTAAGCAAAACCTTTTATATCATGTTATTGAAATATGTATGTAATTTGTATTTATTTCAAGTATATATTTATGTATTTAATGATTTGCATTTGGTATTTTTAGAGGACCGTGACATGCCATCCAGTCCAGATTCCCAGAACAATCAAAACAGTGCGAATACCCCACAACCAAATGGACATAGTGAAAATAGTAGCGAGTCTCAAAATCACTCAGGCAAATTACACAAATCTGGCGGTGCAATAAGACATAAGAAGAATAAGAATAAAAATAGGCATAGGTAAATACATGTATACTTGATGGGTTGAAGGGAGCACATTGTCTATTCATTTCTGCTTGTTTCTATCTGGTTGATACTTTACAATTATATCTATAACACAGTTGTTGATTTCATCCTTGGAATCTTTTGAAAACCGAGGTTCTGTGTCACTTTTCTCTGCTTGAGATGGATACGTATAAACTGTAAAAATATCTATCGGTATGCAGTACATCAGACAGATGCTGTCACCATATACGTAAAATAATCATGGAGTGACGTAAAACTGTAATCAACCAACCAACATCCTTGGATATCTATCTATACATTAAAGTAATAATGATTTTGAGTCAGATTTATGTGTTCCTTTCCATTTGATATCTCTTACTCCAAATAATCATTTAGATTTGAAAGTAGCAGGCATGTTAAACTTTTGAATTCGATTAATAACATCCTATAGGACTAATGTATTTGTGTGTTTTACTTGAATAAGTGTGTATTTACCTAATAATTGCAGGTTAGATGTTAAACTCAGAAAAGGAAGAGATGTGAGTACAGTGAATATATAGATAAATACACATATTAACTTGTGAAGAATTTTAGATCACCTGAATGACTTATGTGATCCATTGCCCATTCGTCCTCTTCTGTTATGATCCCCTAACAGTTTTACATTTAACTTTTTGAAAACTACATGGCCAGTTTTCGCCATATTTAATTTGACACATTTTAAGGACAAGAACAGTTTGTGAAATTGCTTGATTCAAGCGTCCCTAGGGCTTTAGAGATGGCACCAAAACTTTAAATTATAGCTCAATCTTCCAAAATCCTTTTCTTCTGAACATCTAGATGAAAACTGTATGCACAACTATACTGAAGATAAAACCCTTTACCTAAATTGTGAATGCATGACTTGTAGGCCATAGATACTAGGGTGTTGTTCATATAACTACAACATATATTTATATAATATATATATATACACACAGAAATTTACATCTTTACATATTCAACATGTTTTAGATCTAATCTTTTTATTCCCTTGCCTTCAGTTAATAAACCCTATGCATTTTTATGAGGAGCAGAAAGCCCTGCACAAAAATTGTTAAGTTCTTAACCCTTGGGTCAAGGATTAAGGATAAAGAGAGGGTAGTACTCGGTACAAAATCTCCCTCTTTATTTTCTTTTTATTGCGGTTCTAAATTGCATTAGAATGTGGAGAATGAGACCCATGTGGCATTGAAACAAAATTGACTTTGTGATGAATAGCTGGGACATCTGTTACTCTTTGATGTCTGATATCTCATGTTAGCTTCTATGATTATTTTCCTTCTCATGCAGCTGTCTTGCAGATGGAATGTAATAATGTGACATCCATTTTGCTTACCAGGTTAAGGCTATGAAACTTTTAGTTCTTGTTACTACTTCACGCAAAGTTGAGAACAGAACTTTAAGTTTTAAAAAGGAGTTTATGTACTATTGTGTGAACAATTTGTTCAGGAAATTTTTTAAAATTGAAATCAAACATGGAATCAAAGGTCTTTCATATCCATGTATCAGATATGGGGAAAAAAAGAATATTATTTTGTCTTAATTTACCTTTTTATACGCCCGCATTTAAAAATGTGGGCGTATTATGCTATACCGCTGTCATCTGTCTGTCCGTCCATCCATCCTTGTCTGGGCTTCTCTTCCTTAATTAAAGGGGGAACAAAACTTGATGGTGTCATACGAAAGTGTGTTGCTTGTAGTTGTGCATGTGGGTTTCAAAGTTGGGGTGAGGCCCCTGGGGTGGGGGAAAATAGGCGAGGTCTGAAAAGCTTATCTGGGCTTCTCCTCCTTAACTAAAGGGGGAACAAAACTTTTGATGGTGTCATATGAAAGGGTGTGGCTTGTAGTTGTGCATGTGGATTTCAAAGTTGGGGTCAGTCCCCTGGGGTGGGGGAAAATAGGAGGGGTCGGAAAAGCTTGTCTGGGCTTCTCCTCCTTAACTAAAGGGGGAACAAAAGTTTTGATGGTGTCATATGAAAGGATTTGGCTTGTAGTTGTGCATGTGAGTTTCAAAGTTGGGGTCAGGCCCCTGGGGTGGGGGGAAATGGTTGGGGTCAGAAAGGTTTTCCGGGCTTCTACTCCTTAACTAAAGGGGCAACAAAACTTTTGATGGTTTCATGTGAAACGATGTGGTTTGTATTTGTGCATGTAGGTTTCAAAGTTGGGGCCAGGCCCCTGGGGTGGGAGAAAATGGGTGGGGTCGGAAAGGTTTTCCGGGGTTTCTATTCCTTATCTAAAGGGGGAACAAAACTTTAGATGGTGTCAAATGAAAGGATGTGGCTTGTAGACCACATTAAAACATGATGCGGGCGTATCATGCACCCGTTAGCGGTTCCCTATTTTTCAACAAAGAGATAACATATACATCTTTTTCTATTTACAGGGTGCTGGAGATTGACTATGATTAATTTAGTGAACAACATCTTTTCAATCAATTGTAAGATGAATGGTAGTCATAGATCTGAGGAATAGGATAGAGGGACTGTCTCTGGTCTGATAACATAGTATAAGCACAGTATGCTGTGCTGCAGCATCATCGTTTAGTTTACATGCTTACAAAGAACATTGAATGTAATGAATTTTCACTCGATTTTAATTTATTTTTATTTGTATATCATGTGAACTAGATTATTTATTTAAAAAACAAGGTGTGAATTTGTGGAAAGAATTTAGTAATTCATGCAATGTAATGCACTTGTGTAAACTTATAAATTGTAATAGAAAAGTGTCAGAAAAGGGCAGTTTCTTACCAGCATCCTGTCTTACCTGGTATATCATAAGTTATTTTCTTGTCTCTCAGATGAATTATTTTACATATGGTAGAAACTTTTTTGTTCATATTCATTATGTCAATAACCTCATATTTGATACATCTTATTAGTCCTTTTCATTATGTTTTGCAATAAATGTTTTATTCATGAAGCCTGTGAGTTTGTTTTGCTTGACATCTTCTTTTATAGATGATCTTCAATAACATGAATACCAATTATTATGGAAGTCTTTTAGTACAAATATACAAAATTTGCTAATTAATCAATTCAGCTATATGCTAATTTCCAGAGAGGTTAGCTGTTTTATGATTTTGTTTTGTCTACTGTGTTGTCCAGTTTAAAAATGATCTGGAACATTGACGACTGAATAATATGCAGTCATGGTACACAAGTACCTACTGGAAGGTATTTGTTACTGTGTTCACTTTGACATCTTGACGCCCCCTACTACTGTTTCTTCTGATACGAAATAAATGTAAGGTGATTACAATATGAAAAACTTTTTAAATACACTGTTCTGTGACTGGTAATTCTTAAAAATAAAGTATCATGATTGAAGGTGAAGGTATACTTATTCCTTATGGCATGAAGACGAACACTATTGATTTTTATCAAGGTCAAGGGCATTTTGGGGGCAAAAATAGCAAATTTTTGTGAGAGCAACTTGTAAACAAGGTACAGATCAAACTGTTTATTCTAGAACTGTAAACTTTGCACACTTACTTCTTATGACTAGGGGATGAACCCTATTGATTTTCAAAGTGTTTCACTTATTTACACATGTGCAAACATTCTATGGTTATATTGTCATTACATCAATTCCATTCCCTGAATTTCTATACTTTCTATACTATACTGTTTCAAAGCAGCAACACGGATAATGCACTGGTATTTCTTCAACTATGCACAGTAGCCCACCACAATATAGTGGTAGGAGATCATTGGTCGTAACTTGAAGACTGGGGTCGGATTTGACCCCAGCACCGTCTGCACCACAAGTCAAGCTATTTGATGAGCTATTATACCAACGCGGCATTCCCCCTCCCGTTGTAAGATATATCATAAATGACTTTTATCACTTTTAAATGCGATTCAGCGTAAATATCTAAAGGCGCGGATGAAAAAAAATTTTGTCAAGATGGGGATTATGTGGGAAAAAAATAACAAGAAAGATAATTTTGCCCAAGCTCAGGGTGGCTCCGGTCCACCTCCTAGAATCGCCATTGATTAATATTACTCGTATGCACTTTTACTACGTACTAACTTCTACTTTGGAAACCCTCAAGATATTATTGCCTCATTAATAGCAAGTCATGTTTATATACTAATCATACTGAATTGCAGTTTTTATCTAATGAACTATTGATTATCAAAATGAATAAATAAATAAAATACAAGGGGCAACATTATCATTTATGGTACCTTTGTGGTTTGCAGTTTACCAAATGATATCTGGTAGTGACACAGTATCGTGGAAAATTGATTTTCTGTAGAACTACGATGTAAGTACATGTATTTTTGCGACAAAAATTGCTGCAAAAAAGTTTATTTTTATTTAAATCCCGGCAGTTTAGACAATATATTACATGTATACGTATAAAGGTTTCCGGAATGCAAAAAAAATTCAGAGCCCTTGCCAAAAACAGTCTTCGGATTGAGTTAATTTAAGGATATAAGCAAGCATTTCTGCACCAGCAGTCTTCCCACGTTTTGAGGATTGATAGAGACATTAACCTGGGATAAGGTGATCTGGATAATTTTGTTCAGTTCTCATATTTTTGTTCACACGAAATTGGAGGCAAACATTTTAAAGTCTTCCTCTCCCAACCGTACACACAATCATACGGTGGTTCCCTATAGCGGGAGAAATCTGACACTGGATTATTCAGTCCACAGACACATGCAGAATATATCTACATTGGCCTGTACGAAACGGAGAATTATATATTTGCTACATGTTTCTGTGATTCAAATTTGGCAAGCAGGGACGTCTAATCTATCGCACGATTGTGAGACCAGATTGTGCGACAGTTTTTTTTATACTATATACATGTATTTCATTTACATATTTATTTTTAAATCTTAAACCCTGTTTGCAATATTTCTTGACGTAAAAATTCTAAAACAAGATCGTCCATACTAACAGCTCACTGTGCACATTCTGAACTTTGGTACATTATTTTTTCTATTGACAGAAAGCCTGTTTTCAACGATAAATGTAGCATTAAACTGAATAATCCAGTCTTTGATCTGTCTCGATTTGGCTATGTCACGTTAACCAGGGGCGAACAGGGGCTGGATTATACAATCCAATGTAATTATGAAACTACATTACCCAGAGACATATATGTCTCTGACATCACCATCCTTCGTTATGGGAGAAGAAGAGCAAGGCCATATGAAGCAGTTCAAAAGTATGTATGGACGGAGGTGGTCCTGCGGACCTGATGTGTACTCATGAGCTGAGCGTTATGCATGCTTCATATATTGTCAAGCATATCTTTGTTTATAACTCTCATTGGACAGTATATAAGCCCCTTGGTGAAGAGATTTCAGTGCGTAAAATTAGAAGTCTTGAGATATGTGATGGATTCGTAAAAAACGAAGAAGTACCAAGGGGTAAACCATATCTCATAGTCCATGGAATAAAGGGGACAATATCGTGTTTAGTGTCATATTCAGACAAATGCGAACCCCAATAAAATCGAGGTGAGACCAGGTGCCCGGGAGGAGTAAGCGTCCGCTGGTTGCATGCAACACCCGTGACAAAAGTCCTGCAACAAACTTTCAAATCGAGGAGGTAAATACATAAATATACACGCATGAACATACGAAGGAGACATGAACACAAAGTCAAATTTCCCATTCAAGGCAAGAAATGCTGCCTGTCTGAAATTCCGGTGAACAAATATCTGCATATACATGTATATACACATTATGTCAAATCAAGTATAGTCAAAAAGTTAAGATGGTTATTTTGTATGGTCAAGTCCCAAAATATCGGTTGACATTCTTGAAAGAGGAATCTGAAATTGCAATAGATCACTATAACGACCATAGAACTTCCTCTTTGACAATTTCGAACGTTCCTCAATATATCCTTGTGAGAGTAGTTTCATGGCAAGAAGCCTCGCTCTCGGGACAAAATTTTCGTATTTAGAGCATGCCCTGGCATAGCGTATAAGTTGTGAAATGAAGACGCCATATGCGGGAGAGGAAGTATGTTGCTACTCAGAAAAGGGAAGTTGGTAATAATGAAATTGAAATCGTCACGTTTGTCATAGAGAGGGGTTACTAATGAACCATCGTCACTAATTGATAGCAGTATATCGAAGTATGAAGCAGAAGATGCGCTCTCTGTAGTATCTTTTATCTCGAGTTTCTTTGGATATATGATGTTGAGGTGATCCTCAAATACAGGGTTCTTAATCGACAAAACATCATCGATGTATCTTTATGTAAAGTTGAACCGAGATGCTAATTGTTAATTGCCTTTAGAGAGCAGAGACTGTATGAATTCTGCTTCGTAAGAGTACAAAAATATGTCGGCCAGAAGAGGCGCGCAGTTAGTACCCATAGGAATGCCAACAATCTGTTGGAACACTTTCCCACCAAATATCACAAAAATATTATCTATAAGAAATTCTAACATTTGGATAATCTCCTATTCTGTATACTTGCTGCTGGGATCAGACTGTTCCTTTACAAAATATGTGTCGTTATGGCCTAAAACGAGATATTTATATCTGCGAATTCCTTCTTTTTTTGTTAAAGAAGGCGTTTTGAATAATTGATGTTATTCTGTTCGTTAGTTTTTGATGAGGAATGGTTGTATTAACGGTCGAAAAGTCAAAAGATTTTATACTAGTGACATTATTGAAAATAAGAGAATTTAAGTGCTCTAGAAGTTCCGTGGAATTCTTTAGGGTCCACATCTGATTGATTCCGCTTCTCGGGTAAGCAGTAGAGCAGTATTTCTAAAGACCATATTTTATTTCTGTAAGAATTTCGGTGAGTAACACGGAAAGAGGCTAAGGAGATATAACCATAAATGCATGCACATGTGTGAATAAATCAAGTGCCAACACGACAAAACTATAATTTCGTGACCGCGTCTTGATAGCACACTAATCTAGGTGCTTCAGCAGTCTTGAGCGGTGCTCCATACAGGGTCTGGATATCGCTGTTGTTCAGTACCCGCTGTGGTGCTCCAGGAAAAAGAAAAACGGACATTCCTCAAGGCTTGTCAAGTAATAACATATTCACAATTAATTTTGTTATGTCAAAACTATAACTTATCCACAATTTTTTTCAGATTTGTGATAAGAAACTTTATCAAATAGAAAGCTTTGAATTTCATTTAGCATTAGTTCCGTTTTAACGTTTGTGTCCATTTCGGGTTTTTCTTTTACTTTTTGTACTGTAAAGTGAAAGTAAAAAAATTGTGCATCATGTGATAAGCTCTAGCTCATAGCAAGATTTTACAAGGAACAAGATGGTTAGGACAGTCCATTATCTACGAGCGTTGTGCTTTCTGCTTTGTATGATATCATGCCATTGTAGAACAATGCAGGAGATTTCGTATGAAACAATGTCACTTTTACACGACAAATCTCCATCGTTTTTCCTAGACCATGATCAGGACGTGACGGTGAAACCTGAAAATATAACAAACCGTTGTAGATCATTTTTAAATGAATTTAGTAAACATACCGGAGAATTTGTAAGGTGTACTGTGGATCATTCCCGTCCTTTTCGAATTTGTACTTCTTGTGTTGATAAATATCAAAAAGCAAAGAGGATATATGATGATATTCATACAGTAAGTCTCTCTATAGTATACTATAGTCTGTAGTTTAAAAATACACATCTTCTTCTTCCTCTTCCAATATGAAGTGTACTAAAAAATTGAGCGTTATTCTTCATGTGACAGTCAAAATAAAAGCCTCACAGGTCATAGAAGTGGTTGAATCATGATTTATTTACCCTTGTGGCAAATAAATTAACTGTAAAGCTGAAACAAGGAAAATGAAACCCCCAATAAGTTAATTTCTAGATCTATGGAAATGGTGGGGTTCATACTTTATTTCATCATGCACCACCATTTCTAACCTGACATACATATTTTGTGTGGGAAAGTCCTGCCATTAGGAACTAGATGATTGCATCCAATAAATGGAATGACAAGCACAAATCCACAGGCAATCGTATAGTAAGGAGGTGGGGAGGGATGGTTACTCCTAACACATAACACAAGGTACACGACTATTTTTGCAGCGATGTGTAAACACTTGATTTTAATCGCGTATATCTCCAACTATTTTTCACGTATCGCGATGTTCTTTGAATCAAAGGAAACGTCAAACCTTCTTCTTTCACCATACATAAATAATTTTATCCACCAAAGGCCCCTACCTTGTGTTTCAGTCCATTTTCTGCGGTTGCATTCTCCCTGGCATCAATTCTCACTCCAAATCGCCCTGAACTTCCGGTCAGGTTCCGTGTGAATTATAAAATCGTTGACTCGCTTCACTCACGATCAATTCATGATAAATCTCCCCTGATCCCTGTTTATGATCCATAATATCTTCCAAAGGGAAGTGAAATATATGTGCAGTCCAAATTAATATCCAGCACACAAATGTTCGGTCACTTGGCCTCAGGCGAGTAAAATCGTATGGCTACTTGTACATCGTGTAGCAAATGTTACAAATGTTTGAAGCTACGTGCTGTACGAGATGGATTTTACTTATCCATACAGTTTTACTCAAATACGTCTTGTACATCGTGTAGCTTCAGTACAAATTTTTGAAACGCTTGTACTGTGCAAGATGGATTTCACTTATAGCCATTTCTAGAATAGTTTATTTTCACAACGTATTTTGTATCTCCAAAAGTCTCAAATACAGGAGCTTCCGTGAAGGGGACTTTGCAGCTTGTTCCCCCTACCAAGGATCTACCCTGCATCCACCGGGGACCTATAGGCAGTCCCTATACCCTGTGCCGAGTTTTACGCCTCCTCCAACTGAAAATCTGGATCCATGTCTGATAAACTTTTTGTGCATTAGAACAAAAGGGGCCTAATATGGCACACACGATTTTGCAAGATTTTTGTCATATCTTCTCAGGGAAACCCCATCCCCACCTATGGGAGGGAGGGAGGGATGAACATGATAATTTTTGACCGAAAATATTACAACAGTTTTCTTCCGATTTCAGAGTTTTTGCGGAATATTTGAAGTCAAGAAAATGTTGATAAATAACGCAAAAAAGAACGCCAGATTGCACCATTTTGCCTCATTTTTGCAAAATTTTCTCGGGGGAAGTCCCCCAAACCCCCATCTATGGGAGGGGCAAACCCCTCCCATACCCTCCCCATTCAGCCCTTTGGGCCTCAATTGCCCCCCCCCCCCCCCGGCACATGAAGTTCTGGATCCACCCCTGATTCCTGTCTATTCATGTCAACCTATTTTCTCACACAAAATCCATGTATAATCAAACAAATCCCTTTACAAAACAGCTGTTGTAGTTCTCCAACACAGACATTTCACTCATTTATTTCAAGCAAAGACACAGTTTCTATCTGCAAAGTTTTCCGACACAAAATATGAATGTCAAATGTTGGTGAAGTATGAGCCATATGATTTCAATAGACTTTAAGTAATTGAAATATGTAACACAGAAGTTAGCAACTTTAACAGAACATTATAGGACTGACAAGTTTTGTAGATGAATGTTTTGTTAGTGATTTTGACTTGCTGAAATTGAACAAATTTTGCTCAAAATCATTGTCATAATTGATAATATATAATATATGGATATATATATATATGGGTATGGCTTACTTTCGTAAACTTGGCTGGCTGTGTGCATGCAAATAATGGGTTGGGCATAAAATCCTTATCAGCAAGTACAACAGAAAAATACATGAAAATACCAAAATATTGTAGAAGAATCTGTATAATTGTTATTATATGGCATCAGTTTATTGATATATATTGATTTATGTTTTATTCGAAATAAAGAGAGCCTGAAATGCAGATGATGAGTTTTAGAATATGTACTCTTATTCAGTTTGACAATGGAATTACATAAAAGAATATTCTCAGTTTTATGGGATCAGGCAACAATGAAATGGACCAGATTAAGAAAGAAAAGATAAAACACGATAAAACTTTTAAAATGTATTGTTATTGAATGACATAAGATAGAGTATAAATCACAAAATTTCCAAAAAGTTTATATTTTGAACTTAATATAGTGTTTTGATTATTCAGGATGATGAAACTAAAGGAGGATGTAAGGCCCTGTTGTTGGATTCCGATAGAATGCAGGTCCTTGACCAGATTCACAAAAATATACATGCAATTTGGACAGATGCAGTCTGTAAAGGTAAGTCATGTAGAATGAGATAAACCCAGTGTATGGTGGTGAAAAATGAGGTTGAAGACAGAGAGATTTATACATTTGTAGAGAACTGGTCATCTGTTTTATGATAGACATTTCAAAGATAGGACTTTCTTTGCTGTGAATCAGGCAGATATCTGTTGTTATGTTAGCGTAATAGTCGTGATGAGGTGTGAAAATAACAAAGTTTTATTGAAATATGTCCTTATGGTCATGATGGTAAAATATTGAAATAGATGAAATATAAATTTTCATTATTGTAGATTGCTTCAGCAGTATCGAAGAATATGAAAATGGTACTGTGAAATTTACACTGAACCAGGAAGTCCTTAATTTCATAACCTTGTATGATAATACCTCCAAATGTATACATGATCATCTTAATACTTCCTCCATTCCGGTAAGTTGTAATTCATCATCAGTTAATTTATAACTGTTCTTTAATATTCTTTATCTTTTTAGCTCACCTGAGCCAAAGGCTCAAGTGAGCTATTTTGATCAATCACCGTCCGTCGTTCGTCGTTAACTTTTCACATTTTCGACTTCTTCTCCAGAACCACTGAACAGAATTTGATGAAACTTGATAAGCATGTAGTACTCATGGTCCCCTACAAGTGTTGTTGTTTTTCGTCCGGATTCATCAACAGGTGGCGCCACCACAGGCAAAAGTAGGTCAAAGAGGGTACCCTCCTTTGACAAACTTCTTCTTCAGACCGGGGGCATACAGAGACAAACCGAATGCATAGGAATGATCTAGAGGGATGTGTGAAGAAGTGTTGTTATTTTTGGTTCCGTTCCGAAATCAAATTTTTGACGTTTTTTTTGACGTTTTTTTGTACTTGGTAGTTTTAATGCAGAAAAGAGTTATTTTTTTCTTTTAGTAAACATTCATGCATTAATTTGGTTTAATTTGATCATTTTGATGGTAAGAAATACTACTGCGAAGAAAATTTTTCAATATTTTGTGTTTTGGATTTTTTATGAATTTTTTAAGACTTTCAAGAAAAAGGGGGGTGGGATAATTGGTGTATACATTTCACAGTTTGAACTTTTTCTTCGGAACCACTTGCTGGAATTCAATGAAACTTGGCATGCATCAAATACTCAAGGTCCCGACAAATGTGGTCATCTTTGTCAGGATCCATGAACAGGTGGCACCACCACAGACAAAAGTAGGTCACAGAGGGTACCCTCCTTTGACAAACTTCTTATTCAGATCGGGTGCATACAGCAACAAACCGACTGCATAGGAATGATTTAGAGGCATATGGGAAGAAGTGTTGATATTTTTGGTTCCATTCCGAAATCAAATTTTTGATGTTTTTTCATTTTTATTTTGGACTTTGTTATTTTAATGCATTAAAGAGTTATTATTTTCTTTTAGTAAACATTGATGCATTCATTTCATTTCATTTAATCATTTCTATGGTAAGGAATGCTGGTGCGAAGGAATTTTTTCAATATCTCGATTTTTGAATTTTTTATGAATATTTTAAGACTTCCAAGAAAAGGGAGGGGGGGACAATTTTTCATATCTTCAACTTGATCTACAGAACAACTAGAAGGATTGTGATAAAACTGGGTAGGATGCAAGTACTCATAGTCCTTTTCAAAGGTTTTGTTTTTTGTGCGGATCATCCAAATTGGTTAACAGATAATGCCACCATGTCTAAAAGTAGGTCTCACAATGGTACATATACCACTTGGTAATTGAAATATGGAGAGTAGCGGTTCAAATCCAGCTGTGGTCAAAAAATTTTTTTTTTTTTTTACACATCTAAATAAGTTTTTAGATGTTTCTCAACACTCAACATATGAAATTAGGAATTTTACGTTTAAGACTTCCCAAAAAAAGGGGGGGGGCGGTTTTGGCCATTTTTCACATTTTCAACTTTTTCTACAAAACTGTTTGAAGGATTTTAATAAATCTTGGTAGAAATAAGTCACTTATGATCCTCTTCAAATTCTGTTGTTTTCGTCCAGACCTCTTTACAGGTGGCCCCACCATAGTCAAGAGTAAGTCACAAAAGAGTTCCCTCGTTTAACAATATTCTTTTTCATACGGGCTGTATACAGAGACAAACAGAATGCATAGAAATGATCTAGAGGGATGAGTGAAGATGTATTGTCATTTTGGTTCCCTTCCAAAATCAAATTTTAGAATTTTTTTCGACATTTCTTTGGACTTGGTGATTCAATGCAGAAAAAAGTGTCATATTTCCTAGTTAATTGATAATTATGATTTCTTATGGACTATTGTGATCATAATTATGGTAAGGATTGTTACTTTGAAAGAATTTTGTCAATATCTCAATTTTTGGATTTTCTATGAATTTTTTAAGACTTCCAAATGAGGGTGTATAGGAACAATTCAATCAGTGACATTTTTCACTTCTGCTGTTATACCACATGAAAGATTTTAATGAAACATGGAATACATGAAGTACTAAAAGTCCTCTATCAATTTGGTAAATTTCATCCAAATTGGTTAGCAGATAATGCCACCATGTCTAAAAAGCAGTTCTCACAATAGTACATATAACACTTGGTAATTTAAATATCGAGAGTAGTGGTTCAAATCCAGCTGTGGTCAAAATTTTTTTTTCATTTCTTTACACATCTAAATAAGTTTTTAGATGTTTCTCAACACTCAACATATGAAATTAGGCAATTTTAAGTTAGATCTTGACAATATTTGAAACAATTGTTGTTCATGACCCAGACTTGTGTAGGGTAGTACTTCGCGTTGGGGTGGTGTGAGTTTGATTCCTCAAGGTGCGTTGTGCTATGCGACAAAATTATAAGTCATTAAGAAAGTTAATACTTTTAATAAAATCTCTACAGCAACATACAAGATAGCAAGTTGGCTTCGTGCGACGTGGAAAAGGGGGAGACCCGGCAGTTACGATGATCACAATGTTATATTTCACAATATAGTTCTTTCAAGTTCTCTCTGAATCAAATAGATCTGAAATCTATTAAGTATTTCCGAGGTCTGAACTCTATCAAGTATTTCCGAGGTCTAACCTATTTAAACTCCCCAACTACTTTATATATTAAAACACTATCCATTTCCACAAGGAAAATAGATTAACCGTAAATTGACCAGTCTAATTATGATTCCACAAGGAAAATAGATTAACCGTAAAATTGACCAGTCCAATAATTATTATTTTAATTATACTAATTTACCACGTACCCCACGAAGCCATTAGTTCACAGATTCCTAAGACTTTAAGATAAACAAACAAGATAGACTAGCCATTAACTGACCAATTCAATTATGATAATTACAAGTCTTTAAGATAAACAAGCGTGAACTTTAGTGTCTGTTATTGAATCATTCACAGGAAAAATCGTCCAAGATATAATGTTCCTTGGTGGATCCATTGGTGATGTTTCTTAAAAACAATTCGTAAGTAGCGTGGTACGCCGCTACCTTACACTTGAAATCAGTCAACAAAAGGCCCCACCTAAAGAAAATGACTAACTTGTTACCCTGAATGACTTCTTGCAGAGACAAAGGAAATGCTTAATATCAAAATCACCTGAATGGATGTGCAAAAAAGTGTTGTTTTTTATTCTAGCCTGAAATAAAATTTGACATATTTTCAACATCTGTGTTGACTTAGTCACATTAATGCAAAAATAAATGAATTCTTCCTTCATGCATGACTGATAATCTAGGTACTCAGGTGAGCGATATAGGCCCTCTTGGGCCTCTTGTTTTATTTAAATTTAGCATTCACATGCACATGGAAAAGTATATAGTTAAGTAATGTTGGAAAAAGAACACATTATACTGTATTTATATCATGCAGAATGATCAGAAATTACCAGTCTGTACCAGTTTTAATTTATAGCGGTACACTTAACCATATTTTAATACATTTGAATTCTGTTGAAAGTTTCCTTATACACTAAGACCAAAAAGTTAACACCGTTCATGTGTCAGAAATGTTTGACATTCCACTATTAGGTAGATTTAATGCAATGCATACAAATAGCAAAGAAAAACGATGGAAACATGAAACAACAGAGACAAAGCTTTATTGATTTAGAAATATCTTACTAAATACAGTAGTTATTTAAAACAATTATTGTTGAAGTATTATATCGATAAAAATATCATACCATGAAAGAGATGCTAGTAGGGTATCATACCATTTAAGAGATACCAGTAGCATATCATACCATTTTGTTGTTGACGATACCCACCCAATAATCAAGAGGAAGTACTGAAAGAAGCACTGCTTTAAAAGATATTTTTCATTGAAAACACAGAGTCAATAGTTTAAATTGATTTCAGATCACATATTTGTAATTGAAACCAAATTTGACTAATGTAGAATTTTACCAACTTTGTAGTATAAATTGCTGAATCATATTATCTTTGTATTGCTATAAGAATATTACATTTTTCAGAAAATTACATGAAATGCTTTTATGCCCCTGCCAGGTATGGCAGGGGACATTAAGCGTTTGCTTTGTCCGCCCTCTGTCCTTTCATCTCACATTGGTTTCGGGATGATAACTCAAGTACCTTTCAACATATTCAAATCAATTTTAAATATATGCTTACTTATCATGAAAGGAAGAACCCTATTGATTTTGGGGTAAAAAGGTAGAAAATATAGTGTTATTATTGGGTTACAGATGTTAACTCAACAACCTTTCAACATATTCAAACCAAATTTGGAGTTATACTTACTTAACAAAAGAGGAAGTACCCTATCGATTTTGGGGTCCAAAGGTCAAGGTCACAGCTGATGAAAATAGATTGCAATTATTGGTTTCCTGATGATAACCTTTCAACATATCCAAACCAAATGTGTTAATATACTTATTTATCAAGAGAGGAAAAATCCTATTGATTTTGTGGTCAAAAGGTCAGAGGTCAAGGTCACAGTAATGAGTTGATGAAAATAGTCTGTTATTGTTGGTTTTTGGATGATTACTCAAGTATGTTTCATCATATTCAATCCAAATTTGAATATATGCTTACTTATCAAAATAGGAAGCACCCTATTGATTTTGTGTTGATAAGGTCTAAAGTCAAGGTCACAGATGATAGAAAGGTCTGAAATTATTGGTTTCCAGGTGATCGTCATGTATTTTCATATATTATTAAATGCTCATCAGAATTGGATCATATTTTACATATTTCACAGCTCAAGATCTTTTAAGCAGGGGTAATTTAAAAGCTTATTTAAAGGAAAGGATGCCTATAGATTTGAAAGTCAATATTTCAAAGGCAATACTACACTGCTGGTAATATTTATAGGAGTTTCTGTATATGAAAATGTGGTTTCTGTATATGAAAATGTGCTATTTGAACCTTCTGTTTTCTTACACATGTAATTGAAAAATTGGTAAAAGCAAAGTCATATACATGTATAGCCATGTCATTCATAGTACATGTTATTTTGTAGTCAATAGAGTCAGATGCTGTATCCTTCAATAAATCTGTATGTCAGGATTGTAGACCTCATTACAAGTCATTAAACAGTTATTTTGTCAACATGCAAACAGAATCATCATTCCATGTTTGTATGGACCTAGTGGATATGGTAAGAAAAGACCACTCAACTTGCATGTAAAGTGATTCAAAACATTAATGTATTTTAATTTAGGAGCTCTTAAGTGTTAACAATTGTACCATATTGCCTTTTATTTCAATAATGATAATTATTATAAGCTTATCTGAACTACAGGCTCAAATTAATTACAGTTGAAGCTTATAAAGTAAAAGTCAGTGGGACCAAGGGAAATACTTCGACTTAACTGGATTTTGAGATAAACATCAGCTGTTTATTTAACAATTTTCAATCTTTCTTATTAACGTATAAATGTACATGTTTACCAGGAATAATGTATTTAACATCTCTATAATGCATCTACCAACTAAATCTTAACTAGAATCTGTCATATTATATACAAGTCTTTAATTTAAGCTGTTCATAAACATCTTGACATTAAAAATTTCAAAAATTGCATATCAGCTCTTTATATTCAAATTCAGTTAATAATTTACAAGCTACAGCAATGATTCTGTCCAATGATCAGGGCCAACCTTAAAAATATGTTTGTTTCCCCCCGAACGCGACCCGGCCCTCCAAGGGTTGGGTAGGTAGGTAGGTAAATAATTTTTTTTTCTGACTACCAGAACGGCTACAGACAAAACTGATTCATGCTTAGTTTGCCAGCTGAAATAAGGGCCTGTAGCAAGAATAGATATACAAAAATCAATTCTTTTCTTGAACTTGTTTATTTCTAACACTTTCTGACTTCTCACATTGAAACATTCCGGACCTTTATTTTATTGGTGTACGTTTAGGTATCTCATGAATTTGTTTACAGTCGTTACAAACAGGCAAATCAATTTTGTATTTGGTTTGAAGGTCTCTGTCTCTTTCCGCACTATCTGTTGCGCAGTGGGCACACACATCCTGTCTTCCATGGGAGCTTACATAATACGCAAACTCTGTAGCAGCTCTTTCTGGAATCAAAAAACAGCGAACTTTGCACATTGAGCACCAGCGTCTGACGACGCCATTTTGTATCTGCTCCGTATCAATATGACGCTTCATATAAATCGCGTTCAAAAAAGCGCTCATATGACTTTCAATCATAAAACTACAAACTGGTAACGGTTGTACCGAAAATCCGGAAAAATAATTCTTTGTAAAAAATTGCAAAAAAATTATTCGAGTTGGGCCGATTTTCGTGTGTCGGTCGGGTTTGGGGAAACGAACTTAATTCTATTTTAGGCCCAGTCCTAAATAAAGATGTTTAGCTAATGAGATGAGCATATCATGAAATAACAAACGCCAATGTAATCCAATTATCTAAATCACCGTCGAGTAAGGTGAATTGGTTTCATGGCCAAATAATCAACCTTTACTTTAAACGTCCTTGGGATAATTGGTTGTTTGCATTTCCTTCACCTTTATTGTCGTGTTAATCAATTTGTTTGTACAAACAATGACACCTTGAGAAAACGAGCATAAAATTTATAGAAAATGGATCTTCAACTCATGGGAACTGCATAATATCCTTGACATAAACGGAATTTCAAATTAACATTAAAAACAAAAATCGAACAGAAATTAAAAGTAAAAAATCAGGACTTAAATTTGACATTGATAGAAAAGGAATTTCGATTTACACAACTTTGAGATAACGAGTTTCAACTGTATTAAAATATAAAAGTTTACTATTCTGTCTGTCTATGTAGCATTCACAACTAAAATTTGAAATAGCCATTATTTTGCTCCAACCATGTTTTTTCTACTCCGAAGTGCATCCGAAACTCGTTTTCAAAGATAGCCATCATTAGATTGCGATATTTTTTATAAAATTAAAGAATATAAAACATGACCTATTTAAAAATTTGTGATAAAAGGGCATTGACTCAATAATCAATTATTGAGAGGCATTTTGAAATCATCCTGACTCCCTCCAGTACAAAGAATACTATAGTCTTTATTACAGTTATACTTAAGAAATAATTACTCTGCATACTTCTTTAAGAAGCGATATATCGAAATATTACATCATTGCATGAATATTTAGAATATATGGCTATATATAATGTTTTTACTGAGATGAATTACCTGTTGTAAAAGTTGAAGCAACTAAAAACAACTATTTTTGAAACGAACTATAAACAAAGAACGATAATTTTGCAAGCATTCTGATCAATTTTTTGGCTTCAGCTTTTTAATCGTCGTGTGCATTCCTGTGCAATGTAAAGATTATGGATAAATCCAAACCATAAGTCTAAAAATTCAAATTAACTAAATATAAGCTTTTCCACAAGCTATTGTAGTAGTTTACCATTAAAATCTTCGACAGCTTCCAACACCTCTTCTTTTTCATAGAATCAGAAAATATATTTTTTTTCGACAACCCTCCCCAAACGTGCACGGCCAATTATTTTATGTTTTTAACAGTTTTTTAGCATTGTCATGTCAAATTGATATTCATACATACAACTATCATCATCACTGATTCTTGCAGATGCCATCTTACATCCCAGTATTTCTTATTTAAGCCGTTATTTACACGTGAACATGATTGGGGTGTTATGTTCAAATGTGTCTTCTGCATGACTTTTATTCTATTTTAAAATATCACAAGTTCCGGTGAATGGAGTTATCAGTCTTTGACATTCCCTAGAGGCTATTATGAATGCTAGTCTATGTTTACAATTTTACATTTTTAAGTATCTGAGAACCAGTAAGCTATACAAATTGTATGTGATCAAACCTGGCTTATTTGATGATTGAGGAAAAGGGATTCATATTAGACCAAGAACAGACCAAAAACCCTTTTTGTGTATTGGGGGTAAAAATCCCCGACAAGGAAAAGAAGGAGTTTTTGAAGAAAAAAGTATGTACTATACTTGAATGTGTAAATACTGTGTGATAATTTTGCAGAAATAGTTTAATTATCTGAACTTAGATACTATTTAAATATTAAGGAATACACTTGTTTGCTTTAGATGAATTACACTCGATTGATGTGGGGTGGTGGTCTGCAGTGTACGAGGAGCTACAAAGATGATATGAAGATTGCGCTGATAGGCTTAATCATGGGCATGTTGCCCATCATATTCTATATGTCTGGAAAAATGTGTGGTGGAAGAAAAGAAATAAAATTTATGACACGTATGTACACATTTCGTTAAATTTAGTGATTAAATTTAGAGCTGTCATTGATCATTTCTTCCTTTGTGGATGCATTGGACAGTTTTTCATGCTTTATATTTATATGCTTATCTTAGAAAAAAAAATCCATGCAAACGGGTCAGAAGCAAGAGTTAATGTTAAACTTTACACTTTATGGGCAAGACCACACTTGAATGAAAGATAGTTTGGGGAGAGTTTTTTAAGGCGTCGAGCATTTGCTCGACAGTCTTCTAGCGATCGTAAAAATTTTACCTCTGCACCGCCTTTTTAATTCACGTAACAAAGTAGTACCTTCCTTAAAGTAGTAAAAGTTCTTGCAAAACCGGCTTTGTTATCCTTGTTATTTAAATTTCATTGCACAGAAATAGGTTTAAGCATAGGTCTGCTTAACTTAAATTATCAATATATTGCCCTAAAACACTTATTATTTTGTCGCTTATTGTGTGTGTTAAAATATTCATTCGCCGTAATGACGCAAGCCGATTATGAATTACAATCGCACTTCATGGGAATTTTTCCAAATATGGGGAAGACCACATGACTTATTGCCTTATTTGGAGAAATCGTAGTAGAACGCTTGTAACACACGCGATCACTAATATAGAATCCTAAATATAGACTGGCAATATATAGACAGGTGACCATTAATTCATAACGAGACTGAACTAGGTTCAAGTGACGTGTTATCGGTTAGTTTTACCTCACTGAATTTCGTTTTTGTTTCATTCATTTAACCTAGAATCAACAAATATCGACAAAATTAATTACTTCTTCAAGGCTAAACATCACGAGCCTCTCGTAAATTACATCAGGTACTGTATACCTATGCTGTGTATGCTACTGCAGACGAATTTTAAAAATATCTACACGCAGTGTGTACTGCTTCTTATCTGCCCTTACCGCCTGTGCTATAAATAACACTTGCTGGACAGGGAATAGCCTCTACAAAATGGCGGTGGTCACTTGTCTCTTTGCGCTGCGATAGCAAGCAAGAGCAGGTAACTCTAGTCTATCTTAAACAAGCATAGCTTTTTAAAAAGCTTAGGTTGCAATCGGAATAGCAATAAATGATCAAGATGTTGGTCACAACGCCAAATAGCTTTATGTATATATAGGAATTACTTCTTTTTGCGTAGTTGTGTATTTTCCCGCTAAAATTTCTAAAGCCACGCCTCATTTTTTCCTTATTAGGGAAGCAGCATATGTATATATCACATGGTCTTCCACATGTCTGGAAAAGTTCCCACGAGGGCATAAAAATGGCAGCTGAGAAAGTTTTCAAATCGCTTACAAAATTTAATGCGGATGTAAAGGATGATAGCATGGATTAAGACAGAATTTTAGATTGAATGCATGAAAAATAAATTACGTAGAACTTACATGTAAAGATTTTATTCCAAATCAACCAATAAAGTGCGATTGTGATGCACAATTGGCTTGTGTCATTACGGCGAACGGCATGGCGTTGTAGCCCTTACACGTGCACATACAATAAACGACCGAATAATAACTAGTGTGTTTGGTTGATATATACAAGCTGTTGACTGGTGTCAGTGTCAGTGTTAGTAGCGTAGACAAAAACTAACCTAGACCCAGTGGCGGATCTTTGTAAAAAAATGGCAATGGTGTTCGATTGATTTCACTTGTACATTCTTTGTGATAAGATATTTGACATATTTTTTTGCAAGCATGACGTAAAGAACAATAAAATGTTATGGTGATATCTTATATGATATATGGCTGTTGGTCCTTAAGCTTTTATTTTTACTCTCTTCCAAAAATTATCGGAATTCTACGAAAAAGATGAACACGACTGGTCAATTTCTGCTAATTTTGACAGCTTTAAATCAAATTTAGCTCGACGCCTTTGTGGCTCTTCAAGCCTTTGATTTTAACTCTTGCCATTAGCTCTTTTTCCCATAATGGTACTGTATGACACCTTTGACACATCCATGAATATGTTAAATGCTATACCTACAAAAAGTGTTTTAGATGCATCACACAGCATTGATCTTTATTCAAAATGACTCGTTTTAGCTTTGTCAGATGTTATCTGTTTTCTCTTTTATGGAATACAAGACAGAATGCTTTTTGGGGAAAGGACTTCAGAACTGATTCTTTTAAAATAAGAATATTTCCAGAATTTCCTTAAGATTGTTCTTTTCATATTTTTTTTAATTCCTTAAGTTTATTAAAATTTTCACTACATTATACATAAGTTCTCTCAAAAGTATGGTTTTTATGTACAAGAACACACATGAATGAAAGATAGTTTGGGAATTTTTTTCTATGCCCCAGGATCAATAGATTGTGGGCATATTGTTTTGTCTTGTTTGTCTGTCTGTTGACAACTTATACATTAGACATAATTTTTCATATATGCCAGCCAAACTTTTTTTTTCTTACGTGTGTTCCTTATGGCAAGACTTTTCTATTGGTACTATAATGTTTTATCTCATGAGGTTGACTTTCACATTTGACCTACATTTCAAAAAATGAAACTCTGCCCTTACAATAACTTTCACCTATGGAAGCTATGGCTTTCATATTTCACGTTAGCCTCAATATATTGCCCCAATCTGATTAAAACCAAATTTTTATTCCGCTTCTCTATTTGTCCTATTGCGGATAAAGAACTGGCGAAACCCCGTAGGGGGTCATGTTCTGGTGAACTTTGATGATGTCTCATTCACGGAAATCGTTATTTCCCATCGCTGATCAATGACTCGGCTAGGAACGTGCAAGTGATGCAATATATGTAACAACAACTGTTCAAAAACTACCTTGAAGGTCATGCATGCTGGGGATGTTAATTTCATTCCTAGGAATTTGTAGCTGATCCACCGATTGGCTGAAAATCAGAGTTCACTAGAACATGACCCCTTAGGGGGTTTTGCTAGATCTTTATATCTGCAATGGGACAAATAGAGAAGCGGAATAAAGATGTGGTTATAATCAGATTGTATATAGCCCATAATGCATTTGTTATTATACAGTCGTTTATAGTGTATGTTAGAAGTAAGTATAGCTGAAATGTGAATTTTTTTTATTCCAAATCGACAGATAAAGTGCGATTGTGATTCACAATCAGCTTGCATCTTTATGGTTAATGGCACAGCATTGAAACCCTAACACACACATTAAACAATCGAATAATAACAAATGTTATAGGGTGATATATTGAAGGTATTCACATGTATGTCTCTTGTGGTGAGATATTTTCTTTGATACCAATATTTATGCCTTAATGACCTAGACTGAAGTTTGACAAACATTTGGTCTATATTTAAAAAATAACTTTAATATTGACCTTAACTTTTGAACCAAAGTAGATAGGGTTTTGATATTTCATATGTGTCCCTTTTGCAGAACCTGTCCATTGATTCTGTAACTTTGTGAGCTTGACACTAATGTTTGACCTACATTTAATGAATCTTGGCCATAACTTTTCAACCATGGAAACTAGAGCTTTCATATTTCAAATTTTTGTAACACGAAGTGTTAACGACCCGAATCCTTGGCGCTGCCATATTGGATTCTTGGGATTCAACCTGAACAGTTTCAATAGAAAATATTTTTGTTTCCCACTTTTGTGAAAGCGAGGGGACATTAAATCTCATTCCTCCATCTGTCAGTCTGTCTCAAAAACTGTAACCTGGGCTATAACGTTTGATCCAGTAGGGGTAAGACTTTGAAACTTTACATGTAGATTCCTTGTGATGAGACCTTCCATTTGAGACCATCACTTATGACATCTTAGAATTCTTTGAATTCAATTGTTTCCTTTTGACATTTATGTATCCTCAGGAACACCCTCATCTGATTACAACCCCCTCCTAATTACAATCATGGATTCACCATGTCTTCTCTGTCTTTGTACACATCAAATCCACAGCAAATGCTCAGGGTAAGGACAGTTTTAGATCACCTTGACATAGTTTAGATGATCTTGTGGTATAGGCCTGACATCGGCAACTGGAAAACTCATTTCTGGACAAATGCAAAAGTAGTAAACATCTTGGGATATAGACTTGATTGCATGCCTTGGATGCTGCGTGTGACATAATTTTTTGGCTTGAGTGACATAGTTAGCCTTTTGGGGTACCTCAATTCTGGACAAGCTACAAGTACCAAACTTTGTTTCAAGCAGTACCTGACATACTTTTTGTCACCCGCTTTTAGTGATTCTCATTATCATTTGTCTGTTCATTCGTTTTTCTGTCTGTACTTCAACATTGATCATATCTTTTTAGCTCACCTGAGCCAAAGGCTTAAGTGAGCTATAGTCATAGTGTGCCGTCCGTCGTCCGTCGTCGTCGTCCGTCGTTAACTTTTTCACATTTTCGACTTCTTCTCTGGAACTACATTGCAGATTTGGATCAAACTTTGTGTAAATGATGTACTCAAGGTCCCCTACTAAATTTGTGTTCGGGATCCAGATTCCCTCAGGGGTGGATCCAGGGCGGGACCAAAAGTGCGCAAAAGGGTACCCCTCTTCAAACATCTTCGTCTCCAGAATCAGTACATAAATGGGGAAACTAATTGCATTTCAACAATCTATAAAGATGGGTTATTAAAAATTGTGTTCGGGGTTAAGATCCATCGAATAGAAATTTACGCTTTTTTGACGTGTTTCTGGACTTAGTCATTTCAATGAAGAAAAGTGTCATGTTTTTCAGTTAATTGATATTGATGATTTCTTAATGACTATTTTGATCATAATTGTGGTAAGGAATATTATTGTGAAAGAATTTTGTCATTATCTCAATTTTTGGATTTTTATGAATTTTTTAAGACTTCCAAAAAAAAAGGGGGGGGGGGGGGGTTGGCCATTTTTCACATTTTCAACTTTTTCTACAAAACCACATGAAAGATTTTAATGAAACATGGAACACATGAAGTACTAAAAGTTCTCTATCAATTCATCCAAATTGATTAACAGATAATGCCACCATGTCTAAAAAGTAGGTCTCACAATGGTACATATATACCACTTGGTAATTGAAATATGGAGAGTAGCGGTTCAAATCCAGCTGTGGTCAAAAATTTTTTTTTTTTTTTTTACACATCTAAATAAGTTTTTAGATGTTTCTCAACACTCAACATATGAAATTAGGAATTTTACGTTTAAGACTTCCAAAAAAGGCGGGGGGGGGGGGGGGGGGGGGGGGTTGGCCATTTTTCACATTTTCAACTTTTTCTACAAAACTGTTTGAAGGATTTTAATAAATCTTGGTAGAAATAAGTCACTTATGATCCTCTTCAAATTCTGTTGTTTTCGTCTAGACCTCTTTACAGGTGGCGCCACTTGGTAATTGAAATATGGAGAGTAGCGGTTCAAATCCAGCAGTGGTCAAAAAATTTTTTTTCATTTCTTTACACATCTAAATAAGTTTTTAGATGTTTCTCAACACTCAACATATGAAATTAGACAATTTTAAGTTTAAGACTTCCAAAAAAAAAAGGGGGGGGGGGGAGAGGGGGGTTGGCCTTTTTTCACATTTTCAACTTTTCTACAAAACTGTTTGAAGGATTTTAATAAATCATGGTAGAAATAAGTCACTTATGATCCTCTTGAAATTCTGTTGTTTTCGTCCAGACCTCTTTACAGGTGGCGCCACCATAGTCAAAAGTAGGTCACAAAAGAGTTCCCTCCTTTAACAATATTCTTTTTCATACGGGCTGTATACAGAGACAAACAGAATGCATAGAAATGATGTAGAGGGATGAGTGAAGACGTATTGTCATTTTGGTTCCCTTCCAAAATCAAATTTTAGAATTTTTTTTGACATTTCTTTGGACTTGGTGATTTCAATGCAGAAAAGTGTCATATTTCCTAGTTAATTGATAATGATGATTTATTATGGACTATTGTGATCATAATTATGGTAAGGAATATTACTTTGAAAGAATTTTGTCAATATCTCAATTTTTGGATTTTGTTTGAATTTTTTAAGACTTCCAAATGAGGATGTATAGGAACAATTCAATCACATTTTTCACTTCTGCTGTTATACCACATGAAAGATTTTAATGAAACATGGAATACATGAAGTACTAAAGGTCCTCTATCAATTTGGTAAATTTCATCCAAATTGGTTAACAGATAATGCCACCATGTCTAAAAAGCAGTTCTCACAATGGTACATATACCACTTGGTAATTGAAATATGGAGAGTAGCGGTTCAAATCCAGCTGTGGTCAAATAAATTTTTTTTCATTTCTTTACACATCTAAATAAGTTTTTAGATGTTTCTCAACACTCAACATATGAAATTAGGCAATTTTAAGTTAGATCTGGACAATATTTGAAACAATTGTTGTTCATGACCCAGACTTGAAATCAGTCAACGAAAGGCCCCACCTAAAGAAAATGACTAACTTGTTGCCCTGAATGACTTCTTGCAGAGACAAAGGAAATGCTTAATATCAAAATCACCTGAATGGATGTGCAAAAAAGTGTTGTTTTTTATTCTAGCCTGAAATAAAATTTGACATATTTTCAACATCTGTGTTGACTTAGTCACATTAATGCAAAAATAAATGAATTCTTCCTTCATGTATGACTGATCATCTAGGTACTCAGGTGAGCGATATAGGCCCACTTGGGCCTCTTGTTTAATTGTAAGATGTAGGGCCATCATATTTGGCATGTTTGTGCCTAATTGCAGTGACTATCCATTGGTACCCAAATTTTTTATCATGTGACTTTTGACCTATTTCAGTATAACTTTTTAACCGTAATGCGTAGGGCCTTCATTTTTTGCATGTGTGTCTGTAGACATGCACAACCATGACAATGTCACAGATCACTGCAACCATACTGTTAGAGCGTCGAAAGCGGGGGACCATAATTCTTTGAATTTGCATTTTCCATTTAAGTCATTTTGGTATCTTGTTTGGGGCACGAGTATCTCAGATATGGACAGTACAAGTATCAAACTTGCACCAATGATTCATCTAAGGTACCTGGTTTAGTTGCTTCATGTGACAGTTTTTTCCACTTGATTTGGTTAACCCGTCGAGGTTACCTCAGTTTGCGACAAACTACCGGAGTAAAAATAAAAGACTTCTGACTCTGCCTTATGCCAAGTCACCTGGAATAAACAGCGTGTGAAAATTCCCAAACTTGTGCTAATGGTTCATCTTGGGATGCAGACTTGAATGCAAGCTTCGTTTAAATATTCCCTTTTCATTTTTGTTTCATTAAAAGAAAATTGATTTAAATAGCTCAATAATGATTCAATAGTCATTTTGAATTTGTGCCGTTAATTCTAAGAATGAAACTAGTCCTGAATTAATATAATAGATAACACTAATTCCATATGAGTGTTACTTAGGACCTTCAGTCCTTTGATTTTCCTTGTGGTAAGTCCGTTGATATCATCACTTATTACCTTGTGACCTTGACCATCAAGTTTTACCAACATTAAAAAAAATTAAACATTGGTCTTCAATTTTAAGCTATAGGCTTTGATATTTCACATGTGTGTCCCTTGTGGTGAACTTTTCCATTGATACTATTTAGGACCTTGTGACCTTGACTTTCAATTTACAGTTTTGTTACCACCACATAAGCAACTCATATAATAAAACCGTTTTCATTGTCTCTCTGTTTCTATCTACTATTATGCATGCATATTTGGAGGTCTACCCGAAAGAACATTATTTTCCTTAAAAAAAAAAGTTCTTCTATTTGCGTATGAAGGTGACATGTGCCAAAATTACAAATTATACTTTCAGAGAAAAGAATGTCCAAAAAGGCTAGGGAATTCCACTATGGTAATTATAGAGGAGAAAGTGAGGAAGACAATAGTTTTGAAGTGTCAGACACAAGACCTTTGCTGAACAGAGGGAACAGAATAATACTACCCCCAGAGGCAGACTAGAGCTGGAATGTATGATTTTCTGACAAAACTATGATGTATTATGGTGACTGACTCAAAGAACCACCACCTGTCATTGAGATTAACAGTGATAGAATCTTAAGACTTTGGCAAACCACTTAGTGTGACAGTAATTAACAAGGAAAGGCCTCGACCTTATGATAAAGCAGAATGAAAAACCTTTGACGGATCACTGTGTATGGTAGAAAATAACAGAGATAGGGTCTCAACCCTCATGATGGACCACTAGAAGCAGGGATCAAATTTGTTTTGTCCATCACTACCTCGTTGGGCTAGTTTGAAATATAATTACTCACCTGAGGGCTATTTTTCAAGTGCAAAAGTGATGTGCAGTATGCAATATGGTTTAAAATATTTTTCCCCAGTAATGCAAATTAAAAACTAAAAAAAAAAAGTGTTGATCTTTTTCACAATCTACATGAAACTAAGACTTGTGTTGATAATGAATCATAATGTAGTCAGGTGACCACAGTTTTTACTTGCTATTTGAACTATTTCAAATAAAATTTGACCACCTAAGTGAGGGGGCAGGCTTGGTGTAGTGGTTAAGCGCTTGGCTTGCGGCGCCAACGATCCAAGTTTTATTCCCAGGTTGCGTCACTACGTTTTTACGAAGTTGATTACCTCCTGCTTCCATGTCGCGATATAACAGAAAAAATTGTTGAAAGCGACGTAAAACACCAATCACCCAACCTCAACCACCTCAGTGAAAAAAAATCCTAATCTTGCAGGTTATTGTGAATTACAAACCCTGAGAAGTGATAGAAATGAATGCTGATAGGGCATCAAACTGGTCACAGACCACTAGCTTTAAAACTATATTACTGTGATAGGCTTTGTGATTGATGTGTTTAAGAAAACAGTATCATTAGAAAATTGAATGTGTGATTATTTTCATTTAAACCTGAGTTTGTTTATTTGATAACCTTCCTAGGTAAGTGCTACAATAGTTTCTTGCTTGTTTTAAGGTGAACACAATTTAGAGGAAAACATATATGTAGCTGTAGATAACAAATTATATTACATGTATGTCTATCGTTTTCATCATGGTTCATTGTTGCGATTGCCATGATAATGTAATGCTTGTTAACAGTATTATTCCAGCATATTAAGAATGCTTTTCATACCAAGGTTCAAGATTGAAATGTCTCCATGTGTTAAAAGGAATTGGGTATGTTTATCTATTTTGAAGTTTCAAAAAAAAAAAGCCCTAAGTGAAAAATTAACATTACCATGTATATACAGAGGAGGGTCTAACTTGTTACTAGTACATCAGTATCAAGCAACAGTGTCTTAAAAGAAGACTACAGAATGCCCTATGTTACGTCATGTAGTAGTTGCTAAGAGGGGGACACATGCTTCATGATTTATACATTTTAAATCATCTCTCACTATCCATTTTTGAAATTGTAGTCTATTTAATGATACATGTAATTGTAATACACATGTACATGTAATCTGTTTTTGACCTTCCAGCAATTTCTTTGTTTTATTTCATACAGCATGATTTTAGAAAATCTGATATATCTCAGAAATTTCTTTTGTTATGTCCACACTGTCTAATGTATCTTATAGACATTAAATTATTGTACATGTTAATATTATCTTGTACCAATGTCTTTCAATAAACACTAAAATGTTTTATTATTTCATTTTGCTATTTGTTGTTTTACACTACTTTTAAGAATTTCCATTTATTTTATGGCATCACTACTAGTGTTATGGTCAGACACCTTGGATTTTGACAGATATCAATTTTTAACATGTAAAATAAATAGGTTAAGCAAGATTTGCACCTTCGACCATCCAGCTATGAACAACACTCGCTTATCATCCAATCACACTTAAGTTTTAGAAATATAATTGATATAAGAATTCAATTCTTTGATTTCTGGTTATATTGATAATGGACCCGTATTTATATCATTTTTAGGTTTGATGATATTTAAGGTTAGTGGTTTGGCTTGTGACTGAGAAGTATCAGAATCAAGTCCCACTGGTTTGGGGGGAGAGGGGGATTGGTGTCCTGTGTTTTGGATGAGAGTAAAAAACTGAGGACTTTTGTCAGTAGATGTGGCATATAATTGATTTCTCGCTGCATGGGATGGGTCTGTTGCAAAGTTCTGTGACATGCATCAGCAAGATGCCGTCACCGTAAAGGTGCAATAATAAAATAGTTTTCTCACTTGTTGACCTCATATTTGATTGTATTAGTAGTTCTTATAAGACTGTTTGTCCCATGGTAGTTGGATATCTCACCATATTTGATTGTAGTTCTTTTTAGACTGTTTGTTCTTTGGTATCGCACCATTCATATTAATCACAATCTAATTAAATCCGATATTCTTGATCTGCTTCCGCGCCTCAAACAAACACGTCAAATTTCGGAAGAAATGATTTGATTGGCTGGTCTAAAGTTCACTCTGACGTGACCTCTGAACGGGTGTCTTGAGATGTTTAAGGCGCGGAAGCAGATCAAACATCGGATTTTAATTAGATTGTACTAGTCATGATTTGTTATTAATGACTGTGACTGCAGTCATACCGCTAACAATGAATTCATATGACTACGTATTACACTAACTCGAATAGACGTATGACATCATGGCGGGTGTGACCGGTCAGCAGGGTAAGCTTACTCCTACTTGACGCCTTTGTCCACCTCTGGTTCTTCCAGGGGTCCGTAATTGCCCGTATGTTTTGTCTTAAATTATAGGTATTGCTATTTCACGACTATTTGGTATCGTAGCACATTATTTTAGCAGATATGCACTGTCTCACATAAAATTCAGACCTGAAACGTTTGGGCTTCAGCGTGGTGCAGTAGTTCATTCTATCTAGACTCCAGACCATATGTGTGAAAATTGGTAATTGTCTAAAATTTTTGGACTAAGAAAACAATTGTACATATCAATTGATACAAATGAGGATTTGTGAAATAAAGGCGATCCAGATGCAAAACAAAATTGCTTTTTGATATCCATTCCTTTTTGGATTCTTTGTGGCATTTGCAAGAAATATGATAAACGCCACGGAAACTTTACAAATAATGCGCCATTCTTAGATTTATGCTTTGAAAATACTGGAAATGAATAGGCTTTAATTAATATATGAAAGAAAAATGCTGATTGTACATATAATACATTTCTGCATACATTTGTAAATGTATATTTTGACGTCTTTTTCTCGATCATCATAAGTTTCATTTTTCACAAGATTTATTTTTTCAACTAATACATTCCATTTGCAAGTCATATGGTCAAATTAGTACATGTACATTTACATAAAATCCATAACGTAGGTTCGAAACAAACGAATCTAACAACTACAGTATTTCTGAAAGGCACTCTCCTGTCCATCAACTGCATAAAGTAATGAACATTACGTAACATAGTAATCCATTAATTGTTTCGTCGATGTCCTTTTACGGCATGTTTGTGCAGTGGCATTTCTTTACTAATCTGAATCCACTGGCAGCTGTTGCAAAGTCTAGAATTTTAATGGTTTATTATCTACCCAAGGCTGTACTGAGGAACAAAGGAGGCGCCCATCCCCCTCGAGGCCAACCGCGAACCTGTTTTTATTACGAAACGAGACAAAATTCAAATTTTTGGCCCCATTTTATATTCGAGCGACGATCTGATTGGTGCCATAACGACGGTAGTATCTAGTCAACAGGAGATAAGTACACCCAGGATCTGCGTGTAATTCTGCACACAAGAAAACGGAAAATTCAGGCACAGCAATGTTCCTCCTATTGATTTATCTTTAACAAGTTGAAAATCTGAAAGTATCAATTGGAAAATATGCAATTTATAATACTCTAATACATGTGCGGATCCAGAAATTTTTGTCAGAGGGGGTCCAACCAAAAAAGGTAAATTTTTCTCTTGGACGAGGCGGGGTCCAACCCTCAAAATGCCCAAATATTACCTTTTTTTGGTAAAAATTCCGGATGCCGGGGGGGGGGGGTGTCCCAGACCCCCGGTACCCCCTCTGTATCCGCGCAGGTAATAATATTCTGTAATGCATCTGTTCCAGTCTCCATCTTTTCTTTGTGATGGATTGAAATAGATCTGTTTGAATTGAAGGATAAATACACGGGCGCATTGTCAGAAAAAATATAGATATATATAAGACGTCATACTGAGTACAGTTCAAGTAAAATTTTCTACGAGGAAGTGAATTAATAAAAGACTGTCTTCCCTCTTCATAAGACGTTACAGTATATGTCGTAAATTTAAACCATACGGCGGCTTCGTCTAGCCTACAAAGCATGCCGCATATAACGTCACGCCACGGAGACAACCGTTACAGTACTGTATAGTTTTTAATTTTATCATACGGTGCATTGTATCCGATACTGTGACATTCGCAATGTCTACTTTAAGTTACAAATTTTGTAATGTTTGCTCAAGATTATCCCGTGAAGCGTTAAAAAACTATTCCATCGTCAAACATACTTTTCGTCACAAGCAAGTGTAAGATTTTTATGCTACGAATCTAGGTTTTCGAATTTACTCTTACCAGATAGATTTACATGAACCTTTGATGGTTGGTTTATTGGTGTTTTACATTATACGTCACTTTCTACATTTTTTCAGTTATATCGCGCCATGGAAGCAGGAGGTAACCAACCTCTTAAACATAGTGGCGCAATCCGGGAATCGAACGCAGATCGTCAGCACCGCAAAATAAACCTTTGAAAACTAACACTGCTTTGTATTGAGTGTCAGTCATGATTGGTATGATTTAATGTGACTGGCATCAGTTATTCTTTTGTAACTGGCACCTGGGTGAAAAAAAAATTGGCTAGAGCTGGGATTCACACACACAGCCTTATGTTTTGAGGGCTTACACTCTGCTCTGATACTGTTCTCTTTTGAGCGAGTGGCAATAGTAAACAACAGCATAATAAAACGAAGCCTGCGTGGCCTAGTGGTATTGCACTGGACTCCTGATCGGGAGGTTCGAGTCCCGCTCTGGTCATGCTGGTGTCCTGTCTTTCGGATGAGACAGTAAAAACCGAGGTCCCGTGTCGTGGTATGCATGGCACGTTAAAGAGCCCTCACTGCTTTGGGTGGGTCCGTTGCAAAGGTCAAAATTTGTATGCCCCCATCAGACGGATGCCGTCACCATATACATGAAATATTCGTGGTGTGATGTTAAACAAAAATCAATCAATCAATTATAATAAAACGGCCATGGGCAAGAATCTCAAAAGAGATTACTCTGATACCAGAATCTGTCTTGCACTTCCCCTTTGCATGAGTTTTTCCAGAGACATGAAGTTCACTGTCTCAACACCATATCTGTAACTGCAGGAAGGGTGAAAAATTGACATGGTTGGACCAGGGAGTCAAACCCAAAACCTGCAGTTTTGAGAGCAGCTAGACACTCTCACCTTTGAACTATCTGTTTTGATACTGGAATCCATTGTACTTTCAGAGGCAGGAGAGAAAGTTGATGGTCAGCTTGCCAGTTTTGAACCTAAAAAACAATTTCTGTCTTAAATTTATCATGTTTAATTTACCCACCCATCTTGTTACCAATGCTCCAATCCGATTCTCTCCTCTCCCCTTTAGTGGATATAGGCCAGATTTTAAACTCCCACTTATCAATGCGGTTGAAATTGCCTACATCCACTAGGTAAAATGGTTACAGTTGCAGCTGTACTAATTAAAATATGTAATGGTTTAGAGGACAAAAGGGACAAATGAATAGACTACTACCGGTAATACACCATACTGTACCTGCATTTTGATGCAGGCTTCTTCAGCCACATTGATAACTGGGAATTTAAAACCCATCTGAATCTTCCATGGGGAAGAAGAGAAAATCAGACCGGAGCCTTGGCCAGCGAAGATGTTACAAACCTGGCTACATCAGTTAATCCTTGAACAGCTTATTGTTGTGGAATATTTATTATGCATTGGAGAGTTTAAATTCTGTCCCGTAGGGCATCATAAGTAGATAAAAATTGCGCTCTTAATGAAGTCAAGAAAATCATAGATAAGAAAAATCATGTAAAAGTATTGACTGCATGATTTACTCAAATGACTGTTATTGTTCTATTATACATGTATATGGTATATGAGACAGAGAAAATGTCCTCCCACAAACTATAAATATTAGATTAAAGTAAGATGTGGGCAGATGAATTTTTATAGCTAACGAATTGAACTGTCTGAGTCGACATTCCAGTCAGTATGTCATATTCTTCCTAATGCAAATTGGAAGCTTTATGTTTGTTTATCATCATATATGTTAAACATTACGAATTATTCACAAACTGAAAAATACTACAAGTTATGTTGTTGGATGTCAATTTTGTAACAAGCAAAGTGTAAATGTTTTGGCCTGACTGGTATTTGATTCTGCAGATGCCAATATCCCATTTCATACTGCTGTAATATAATATTTTCATTTGCGGTTAAGATGTTTGACTAGAGATATCTGAATATCAAATTCAAAGATTCTTTTTATACTGCCATTATAAAAGTCCAAATTTATCACAAGCCTCTCTTCAGGTAGATGTCACCAGGTTATAGGAGAACTGTCACTACAGTAATATGGCAGGTCTATCTGGTCAGATTAACTTACAGATGAGTAGCCCATTGGGGACAGGTTGCCCTATACATCGTCCTACTTTGTCAGGTCAAGTTGTCTTAATTTTCATTGCGTCAACTATATATACAATGTATCTACATTTCAAGTATTTATTTAATGAAAACAAAGCTTTATGATCCAATAATTTTATGTATTGTTATCTTGATCAATACACTATAATGTTCATGAATATGAAGTGGAGAATAATAATTTAATCAAATTTTATGGAACAAGGAGGTCAAATCTTCTATTAAATGATTAATGTGAAGTACCGGTATTAAAGGAACTACCAGTACATTGGGGTTACTTCATTTGACTATGGGTTTGACTTAATCAATAGAACAATCTGAACATAGGGCAACTATATTTTTTTGTTTACTTGACCTGATACCATGTTACCAATCAGTCTAACAGTATTACGCAATCCATTCTCATGTTCGGTAATATTATGTCATATATTAGTTTTATTAGATTTCATTTTGTGATTCACAGCCTCACACAAACAAGCATAATCAAAGTCACTACTAAAAGTCTATCTGAGAAGTTTAAGTGAAACACAAGAAACCAATCAGGGACCAGTTCTCAGAGAACAACATTTAGAATGTATACATATAGATATATGTTCCATATTTGAAAAATGATGATAATCCTATTTTTCCTTCTGTACATATTTAAGTATATTTTCATATGTTCTCAACATGAAGAAATGAATAGAAGACTATAAATGAATACTTGTATATGATATTTATATAAAGATAACTATTCATTGATGATTTATTTACGGTATTGAAATTACATAGTACCAGTATTTATGGCAAGTTCAGTTTTTGTCCACAGTTTGTGTGAGAAATATAATCACAAAGCCTTGACATTGATGTTTCTAGTGTTATTTTCTTGAAAATATGTCCATAACAGCACTTCAAGGACTTTTATTCTAATATCGGTCCTCTCATTTTGCATATTATACATTTATATTTTATGAATTTTATACGTATCAGTTTGAGTTTGCATCACATTTTGATTGTAGTAGGTGACCATAGATGTGATAGAATAATGACTTAATCTTGAAAAAAAAAAAAACAACATCCAAGTGTATTACTTAAAATTTATGTAGCAAAATTAAAGCTTAAGTTCTATTCTCTGAATACCTGGATAAAAAAAAGAGAAAGATAAAAGAGATGTTTTTACTTTCTCCAGTCTAACTTGAAGTGTAGTTTTAGATGTGAATCTCTGGGGTCATGGTTACAAATGACACGAAGCCTTATTCATGTTTCTTGTTTTTCTTTCAGAGTAACAGCTTACTCATATTCAAAGAAAAATCTCTATTCCTCTAATCATGGCCGTCCAGTAGTGACACAAAATACTATTGATGAGGAAGAAAGAGAAAAGTTTGCTAAACTTGCCAACACCTGGTGGGATGAAAGTGGAGAATTTGAAGCCCTCCATTCTCTTAATGTTTTAAGAATACCATGGATACGAGATACTTTAGCAAACAGACTAGAGAGTCCATCACCTAGACCCAACAAGCCCTTGGAAGGTCTCAAAATCTTAGATGCTGGTAGTGGAGGAGGAATACTGTCAGAGGTTAGGTTTCTTGATGATTAAAATCTATTTAGTATTATAATTCAATTTGCTGACTTGTGTGACATTGAGTTAACATTGTATGATAAGTCGTATATTGTATGATAAGTCATATATTGTATGATAAGTCATATATTGTTTGATTTTGACCAGTCAGTATCTCAATAAGACATTCACAAGCTGATATAGTGATCCAATTAAGATAATTATGCCCAAAATATTATGATAAATTGATACTTTAAATGTGGAAATTTTGGTATGAGGATTTTTTTGTATTTCGTGTTTACACAAGTATTGCGAAAATAATTTCCTGCAAAATAAAATCCACAGTGACCTCCTTGGACTCCAACATGTTTTATGTGCATATCCATGGTGATTTTTGTCAAACAGCTTGGTCGGTTTTCTTCTGTATTTCTTTTTTCAGTCTAGGGCTATTTTTGACTGTTAATTCTTTGTTTTAGAATTGTGAAGGATTGTTAAAAGTTATATAACAGCAATATACGAGTCAGCATTCCTGATTAACATTTTATATGTTCTAATACGCAAGATTGTGATTACTGATTGACCGTTCTGACTCGTGCTTTATACACACCATTCTTTTGTTCTCCAGTGGGGCAGAAAATCTGCCCAAGTTTAGAACAATAGATTTGGTAGGTGACTAAAATATAAAACATGACTGGCATGAGTATATGCGATCTTGCCTATTGTGGAGAAAACCCTGCATTTTGCGGAGGAAAGAAAAAATTGAAAGACTGACACAGCAAAAATTACCTTATGCAAAATGTTGGGACTGTTATTCCCCAGCGAAAATAACCACGTTTACAGAAAATAAATGTGATTTTGCTGCCTTTTTAGATGTATGTGAAGTTGACACTTAACTCTTGATCAGTGTCATAAAATGGTAATGCATAACAAATTCAGTATGCAAATTTCTTGGTGAATAATTTCATTATACAATACTTCCGAGAAATGCACCAGTGATTCCATTTAATGAAATGTTAGTCATTCTATATTGGACATAAAAAAATATGGGGTACAACCATAATCAGCGGTATTTTCATTGTACATGTACATTAAAATGTGTTTAGAAATCACATTTTACAAACAACCGCCCATTTTAACTTTGTTTTACAAAACTTTGTTATGGTTGTACCCTATTTATACCATTCTGGAAAATAGATGCCTTACATTGCATGAAACACAATGTAAAATTGAATTGTACACATATCTCAAAACTCCAGTATTTGGATGCTTTAGTCGTCATCAAACTATGATTCAAACAAGTAGCTAGTTGTTGAAATACTATTTTTATATGAAGTGTTTTACATATACATGTATTGTGGCAGTATTGTGACATGTGGTGGAGGTTTACAATACCATAATCAATTCCTATCGTAATACTATATTGACATTCATTATACTATTGCAACACTATCCTGATATGGATTGTGCTGATGCAACATAATCTTTATATTCCATGTGCCATGGCAACATTATTGCTTTATTCTTTGTGCTGTTGTCACACTATCTCAATATTTATTCTGCCATTACAACGCTATTCTGATCTTAAGTAAGCTGTTGCAACACTATGCTCATATCTCTGAATACCACCACTGTCATTCGTCCATCTGTCCCCACAGTCTTAAGCTTGTTCGTGCAGTTGCTTCTTCTTAATCAAAACAGATGTGGATGATTTCATGGTGGCATATATCAAGGTCTGACTTTGAGTAACTGGATTCTAAACTGTGATCTGGTAGCTGGGGTAGGGAAAAATGGACGGGATAAAATCTTGTCCGTGTTTCATCTCTTTATCTATGAAAGATACATAGATTTAGCAGATGATTTGGTGGTGGTATATGAAAGGGTATGACTTGAAGTTGTGCACATGGGGATGTATCTTACCCCAATTCAGCATTGCCTTCTCTTATCACCAATAATATTTCTTTGAAATTAATTTACTGTTAAAAACTTTCAGCCTCTTGCACGACTTGGAGCTTTTGTCATTGGAGTCGATATGGTTGAGGATAACATCAGGATAGCTCAGACACACCTTGAGGAGGATCCAAGATTGTTAGGAAATATCAAGTATATACAGGTAATACTCATGTCTGATGCATTGTTGATGATTTCTTATATATCTTGATATATATTATATATCAGCTTTAGCATCTTTACATTGATTTGTTACATTTAGCAATCAAACTTATTCCAGATATAAATCATAGCGAATCTTTGAATATCTGATTACATTGATCTTTTATAAGTGTAGAAAAATTTGTTCTGATGATGCATAATTGTTTTCCTTTTATTGTAAGGCTACAGTAGAAGATTTAATTGGTACTGAAGAAGAGACTTTTGATGCAGTGATTGCTTCAGAGGTAGTAGAACATGTTGCCAATGTGGATTCATTCCTTAACTCATGTGGAAGACTAGTCAAGGTGAGAGAATCACTGAACTCTATTCAAACTAAAATTTAAAACATCCCTTTCGTATTTGTGATAGGACATCTTTATAACATAAAAGTTGGCCTTGTTAAGGGTTTAATGAATATTCAACCCAGTCATAAGGTCCAAAAAGTTTCTTAGTATAAAAATATTGAAGAAAACTTCTAATTATTTAGTTTAAAAGCCTCAACGACTAAAATTTATTAATACAAAATACTGAACCCTTATTACAAGTAGGAACTTAAGTAATCCAATCTAATGAAAATTTGGCTTGTATTAATTTTGATGATCATGGATACACTCCAGTGTAAGGTATAAAACCTCCCATAAGGTTCATATCAATTTCACACTATAGTGATGTCAGGAATTTCCTACAATACAAGTAGTATGTGATTTAATATGAATGTCTTTGGAGAAAACCATCCAGAGGCAGACTTTCACCTCCAAGATCCTAAGATCTTATTCTGGATGGTTGATAAAAAGGTTGTACTGACATGAATCCATGAGGGAGATTGTTAGATGTGGTAATTAAAGCATACCATAGTTCAGCAAAATCATGTTTCATTTAAGTCAAGACTGCAAGAGATTACGACATGCCTTACAAAATAATGTTTGCTGAGCAGAACCTTCATCTAGCTTCAGATTGACTGCTTCTTTATATCCACAATAAAGGGTGTATCATTATTAAAGATTAGTTAAGCACATCAACCCATTTCATTTTATACCAGGTTTAATAAAGTTAGACTTTGATATATAAAGTTATCCATGACCTTTTTCTATCATTTTATAAAGGCTATTATTAAGAGTACTTTTACATGTGACGGGTTTCAAAATTGTACCACTGCATCCATCTTGTCTCTTAAACAATGCAAATACCAATTATGCATCATCATTTATGAAATGCAAGCATGATACCGTAGTTATGTCATACTTCAAATATTTCAGATACTTTACATCCCTCAAATTCAGTTGTAAACATAAATGTATACAAGTATCTAGTGTCAATTTGACCTACAATCTGTCTGGGTTTTGTTTCTATAGAATTTCTATGCAGTGTATTTTTTTTTCAGCCTGGCGGATCATTGTTTCTAACTACAATAAACAAAACAAACCTCTCATTTGGTTTGGCAGTAGTAGCAGCAGAGAGAATATTCAGACTTGTTCCCATGGGAACACATGACTGGGATAAATTTGTATCCCCAGAGGATCTGGAGTTTCTACTGGATCGTAGTAAGTTTAAGTCTATATCGTAGGGCTCCTCTTTCCCTTGAAGTAGAGTTGTGTAGGTTTAATAACCATGTGAATACTTTATATTAGGCTTATGCCGATAATTTTGAAATGTAAAAGAATTTGTAAAGAAACATTTTATTTCATTATTTCCTACATAAAATCTGACATTCTTTTCATGCATATGGTCAGAATAGTTTAGAAGCACTTGATGTTGGTTGATTCCATAATTTACCCTTTCGAAATTTTAGGTCTTTCCAATTTTTGCCACTTGGCTTTTAACAATTGGAAATAAAAAATAACAAAGTCCATGTCTGCTTATTGAATGATCCCAACATAGAAACTTTTTGCTGGAATCATTTAACAGATTGGATAAGTGGATTTTATGTAGTGTTTTGTTATTTTCTCTTGCCACTAGATGAAAGGCATGTGGCTAAATATTTCTGTACATCAAGTGTTCCATATCATTCATTTATTCAATAGTTCCCTTTAGAGCACTTATTATCCATTATTTAGACATTTTTTGAAAATTATTGCTGCTTGGAATGTCTGTTTCACATCACATCTTTTCATAGAAACAAAATGTGTTTTCCCCCTCGGACTTTGGCTTGTTTACTCCTATGAAGGACTTGGAGTCACATTATCTAAAATTCTTTGTGTTTTATCATCAATTCATCATATACCTTACTAGTAATCTCATGAGATTACCTCAAGCTCATTCTGATCTGTAGCGATATTTTAAGAAGTGAATAGCAAGTAGTTATCTGCTTTTTACACAAATATATATGTATGTATTTCAGTAACTGAATTGATTTAATTATTTTCCTTTGTTATTTGCAGACATGTTCACCACAAGGTTGATTCATGGAATGTGGTATAATCCTTTAACATGTAGGTGGTCTTGGACAAATGACACAAGTATAAACTATGCTTTGCATGCCGTTAAAACCAGAACTCAAGGACAGTTCAATACAATCTCAGAAAACCTGAACAACACAGAATCTGATAGTGGTACTTCAGCATCAGAGAGTACAGCTAAGGTCCCATGATTTAGAAATATTCACCCATTTTATAATTTTGTTATTGCTTGTGTCCTTTATACATGTACATTGTTAATTTGAAATATGATAATTTTATGAGAGAGTTTTTCTTCTTACATTTCTTGTATTGTCAGAAAATTCTATCAAGAGTACATATGATATGATATGAAATAAAGAATTGAAGAATTATAGTATGTATTTATTGACAACAATATAACTCCATCTATATCTATATCTTGGTATATAATTAATGCTGATCTAGGTCTACAATGAAAAAGAAATCAAGAGAGGTTAGTTGAGAGCCACAAAAAAAAATCTTGTGTATCAAAATAAATATAACTAACATAAAGAGGAATCAGATTGATCTTTTCACCTCCTTGAATATAAAATAATTAGTTCATCTTGTAACTAATCTATAAACAGTCATATTTAACTAAATAAAGAGAAATCAGATTGATCTTTTCACTTCCTTGAATATAAAATAATTAGTTCATCTTGTAACTAATCTATAAACAGTCATATAAATCTATCTGGAAAATTGTCATGGAGATCAGATGCATCAACATAAAAAGTGTGTGATCAAATAATTTTATCACTATGGAATTTATATGCTTGAAAAAATCTGTCATAAAGTTTGTCTTTGAGGTAATGCTGTATGGTAATCAAGATAAAAACAATGTGTGCTTGTATGGTACTCCATCTGTAGAATCCATATCGCACAACTCGAGTCATAGTAATACATCTATTTATTCATACACACTACGGAGGTTGCGGATTGTCCAATTCTCTTCGTATTATGGTTGACTATTTTGATGTGAACGATCACGTTCACATCACCATACACCATTCACCACCGCGATGGTCAACTGCGGTGATTCACTGCAACAATGCGGTTGATTGCTGCTATAAATCGTATAACTATTAAACGTACATTTAAGCATCTTTTAAAATACCATGTCTAATGATCGAGGTGTAACACGAGAGGTTTTGCTTGAGGACTATTTGTTTTGTGCCATTTTTCCCAAATTAGATGCATCATTAATTATCTAAGTGCGAGAGTCATTCTAAATTGTTTTAAAAATGATAGATTAAGTATGAGAAAAATATAGATGAGAATACATGTATCTAAATTTAGTGATGAACATTCATAATAACGTTTATTTAAATTTTTTTTCAAAATAAATTGCCAAACAATTAAATGTGCATTAATTAGAAAGGAATTCTGACTGTAGTCGAAAGCCTAAACTAAAATCTGGAAGCTTAACCCAATATATGAATCAGTCTTTACTTTGATTTGACACCCATTAAAGAAATTTTCCAAGCCATTCTCAAAATTTTCTTGCGAGTTCACTATTGCAAGAAGCAATCAGATTAAAAGCATAGTCATTCACTACATATATGCAGAATAGATAAAAATCCTTTTAATCAGATTGTCATCAAAGTGAACTCAAACCCTTGTCGAACAAAATCGTGAAAGGTAATTTTTTGTTTGCTTTTTTTTTTTGTTATTTTATGATACTCGCTTTATATCCCCATTAAGCTGATAAGAAATAATACCCGAGGTAATAATTAGTGTAGGGCTTTTAAAGTAAAATATTTAGCTACAGTTTACATATTCGTAGATAGTAGGGTCACCGCGGATTACCACAGTGCTGCTATGATTCACCACGATCGTTGCGGTGACTCTGCGTTAATGATAAGTCAGTTAAGGAGCAAAGATCGCGGCGATTGGTATTGAAGACTTTAAACACATCGCGGTGATGATGTGATAACTGGACAGTAGCCGTTCTCTGTAGTGTTTGCACAATATTAAATTATTTAAAAACATTTTCCAACAACAAAATCAATAAAAAAAAGAAAGTTCTGGCATTTCCCTGAATATATGAAGCACTTTAAAATCAAATAATACAACAAAAGATTTTTAAATAAATAGTGAAATTTAGAATATACCGGTAATGCTGGAAATTCACTTGATACCCCTCTGCATTTCCTTACAATGGAAAGCAAGACATTTACCATTATACAATTACGCCGTGAATTAAATTGATAGAATTTGTTCTTATGCAATGTAAATGTGTCGTACCTTTTAAGCCATACTGATTACCTATTATGTGTTTAAGAAATTTAGTAAAAACAAGTGGCCAGTGCAGTGTTGCAAAATCTTGGCAGGCCAAACGAACTGAGGTATTAATTATCTTGTGCATGCATGATTAAATTCTATGGGTATATGAAACAAAATTTATCATTCTATTCCATTTACATGTGTAGAAAACTAGTGAATGATCCATACCTGCACAATTCAAGTAAAGAGAAGACAACTGAAAGTATGGTGTTGTCTGTGCAAAGAACAGTTCAAATTACAACAATTGAAGGGATATACAATTTCTAACGGAGGATTGCTAAACTTTGGATAATTAGGCAAAAATTGCAATCCATTTATCTAAGAAATGATGCATATAAATTTATTGAGGAAACTTGCATTAAAATAGCAGAAGAGATACTGTGGTTATTCAGTTTTGCAGGAATGTAAAAGTGAATGTCTTATGTAATCAAATCAAGATTGGCACATTCTTCAACAATTACAATAATGAAATCTCTTAATGATGATTTGTCTAGCATACAAAGGTCTATGAAATTATATAAATAACTGTATAGGAAAGCTATATTGGGGCTTTTATTTTCATCATAAAAGTGAAACTGTTAAAGCTTAATTTTGCTTTCAAATACAAACTCTACAAAAATTGTGGTAATCGTATGTAATAAACAACCGAATGTCTTTAAAAATTATATTATAAATTGTAACAAGTTAGTATGAGATTAAATGAAATAAAATGTAATGCTTTTAAAAATAATTAATAACAACATTCTAAAAATCGGTCATTCTCAAAAGCTAAAATATACATGTACACACAATAGGATACATCCAGCAAATCTAAATAAATAATCATACAAACGAAAAAATATACATCTATATGTAAATAGTTTAAAGCTAAATTTTCTGGCAACAAAGGGATAACACATCATCTGTAGGTCAGAGGCGGGAGCTTGCCGTAGGTGGGGAATTCTCCGCTGTATCAAAAACACATAAACACATAAATATTCATGTAAAGACAACAATAATTTTAATACAAAGTGATATCCAAAACATTTTTCGCTCAAAATAACATATATGATTTACAGAAGTGCAAAATTAATTTCTGATACAGAACTTTCAAATGTTACTGTAGTCATATTATGCTTTCATGAGTTTTTTTTCTATTGCATTTCTTAGAGCACTTTTGTATTGGAGCACATAATCTGCACCTTATTCTGTAAATTTGTAAATCATGTTAACAAATAATGTATTTTGAATCAAATTTAACAAAATGAACATCAAATACATTTATAAAATTGTAAGGGAAAATACGTAAAATATAAGAAGTGTTTTGATTCAAATTCACTTAATTTTGAGTAAACATCAAATAAATGTAAAATTACCAATACAAAATTTTCAGAGGTAATGAGGGTTTTTTTTCTTCTTTTTTTTTTATTATTCTGTAATACAATTATTTAGCATTGCACACTCATACACAAAATCAAAGCAAATTCACAATATCCATACACACTTTGGCGTCAATATCTAATCTCTCTAGGGTAGCAGCTACACATAACGGATAGCTTATTATGAAAAACTATAAAAAATATATTAAAAAGTATATAAAAATAGACTAATAAATAAAAATATATGACTAAGTTTGGCACGAATGAAATCTACATGAGCATTAACCTTTACCATTTATCGTGTATAAATTGTTAAAGTACTATTGTATAAATACATGTAGTTCTATATTTAAACTACTACATGTATCAGTATTTACTACTTTTTCCATATTTTTGATATTTTCTCTGTCTTATCTGTTATGCATTAAAACATTTGAGTTTTTATGAAGATTGACTTTGAAGTTCTTTTCAGCAATCACTTAGCATACGGGCATAATGTTTCTGTATTTGAATGACTGTGAAACTGATTTCTTAACAAGACTAGCTTTTCTTTATTTAGTCTATTTTATGTCTTCTCAAGTTCTTTTCTTTTTCTTTTTTTTTTTAATTTATAATTTTATATTCGAAGAGATCTGTGTAAATCCAGACACATTCTTCTTGCTCTACAACAAATATTTCACAAGGCTCTTATGGATTTTTTCTTCTTGTGATGATATGCTTAAAATTATTGTAACTAAACAATTTTTTATGTCCAGAATTACACTGATCTTTCAGTTTCACTTGAAAGTTTTTGTTCAGCAAGGAGTCTGTCATCAAATAAGCACTTGTATGTAACGACCTGTATACTATATATAGCTACTAGCTATAAGCATTTAATAGAACTGATGGTGGCATCAAATGACAAGCACTCCACAAATTTAAAATCCAATCAAAAGTTTCTTTAGACAAAATCTCACCACCACCTACTTGCATAGTAGTCGTAGTGGCCAACAGGTTACTTTCTGAAAAAGAAATCAAATTAAGGAGTTGACAGTCTGAATATTTTGATATTACAATGCATGCAATTGTATTTAGAATAATGTAAATGCACCACACATTTTTCATATAACATACTTTCACAATTACTTGTATTAAAACTTCACTTTATTTTTCAGTATATTTCTTGTGTTTGTATTTTAATTTTTTTTTAAATCCTAGTACCATCATTAGAGTTTCCAAAACAGCATTGTAATATATTAGTTTCCACAAAATCACCAAACCAAGCATGTTTATTTTAGGTATCTAAAACCTAATCATAAGTAAAACCAATTACCAACACTACAAGGTTGTAAAGTACAGTAAAGCTTATTTGCAAACAATGATAGCTTAACATGCATTTTATTAACGCTATACTTATAAGCATTATCAACAATTATGGTTATCATCTTGCATACACATATTCAATATTTATGCACATTTACATGACAAGTATTAGCTTAAAGCACATTGGGGTTTCAATGCCTTGGGTTTGCATGTAACAATAAACCATCTACTAAATGGAAGGGAAAACATTAAAGGAGTATTTGAGCTGATTCCAGCATGGATACCATAAATGTATTGATACAACAGTGCATATTAACAATGAAAGACAATTTGATATGTCAGTTTAAAAAATAGTACAGTGTAAAAAAATTTTTCTTATACTGATTAAAAGAAAAACCTTTACTTCAACACATTGTACATTCATGTGAATACAATAACTGAGCATCGATAAAAAGTTCGGCATCTTCATCCTGTGTCTACTCCATCATAAAACTGATGTTTGGCATAAATACTGTAGGTTGTTGTGCTAGTTATCTGAAAAACAGTACACACAGCAAAGCTGTTTAAGCATTTGGATTCAGATAGTGATTTTAAGGATCTTTGTAAGTCATGAATACTCTGCTGTTTGAAGCTCTCCTGGTTAATGCCAGACAAGGTCATGTGATACCTATTTACTGTTGTTCTCCAACCTGCTGATAAAACTGAATCACAGAAGGGAAAGTTCACTTTGTATACAGTGGCAGTGTCCTTACAAAGATGTGGCTGTGTAATAATGTTTATTAGGGCTGTATGCGCAAAATTTACAAAGATGTGTGAGGTCAATGTCATTTAATTGTCACATGATTTTATATGCCCATCAAGGTGTTTCTTTGTTGAAACACTTTAGAACTTCAACAAAGTAAAATTGGGATGGATGAGAACAGAATAGACTGCACACTGTGTCCTCTGTTTATATAATCATGTACTTAAAACTGAGCATGAATATTGCATTTGTTTAAAATATTAAAGGCACTGAAATGTCTATGAAGTTTTCTTGATGTGCACTCTGGTTTAATAGAAAACAAAACAATTAAATCTAACAATTTATTTCATAAAAATTCAAAAAGTCATACAAAGTGTAAAACATACTAGTTCAATACTAGTTTATTTAAACAATTTATGGTTAAAGCGGCTAAATGGTCACATGAATTTTTTTCATTGAACAAAAAGCCGATGTTTATAAGCAATATCATTGGAAATCATTGTTCAGCAACATATTATTCAACTTAATGCTTCTTGTATTTTGATATCAACTAAACAAATATTAACTTATATATTATGTTTTCTATCAATAACATGTCGATAAAGATAAGTTTTTGTATGCATTTTATTTCACCATAAAATGATTCCACAACAAAAGTTTATCTAAATTTCACACAAGTCCTTAGTGAAAGAGTGTAATGAAATAAGAGAGAAATAGTCATGAAAGCTAAGTTAAAACTTTAGTATTCAAACTATGATAATTGTTTAGGATATAAAAAGATTTCATCTTTGGCATTCCAGCAAACAACAAAACTATATATAACAAATAATAGAATACATTAAGAATAAATATGAAAAGAAAATAGTTTCTAACAATGTATACAAGTAAACTGTAACAAATAAAAAATAAATATTGCCCATATCAAAAGATTTCAGAATACTTTAATACTGCAACATCATACACAGGGAAATACTATCGCTCTGTGTTTCCAGCAGTTTATTACATTTACAATGAAAAACATTGGCATAAAGAGAAACAACTCTTGGGAAAGCTTGACTAATGTGAGAAAGTAAGAAAGATAACTCTTTAGTATTAGTTCTGCTGACTAGCGTTGTTATCTCAAAGTCTTTCCTTTCTCTTTGTGCTTAATAAACCTAAAACCAGGTTAGATTTATGTGTTATCTGCTTGCATGTTCTAGAATTTATTTGTGAATTTAAAAGTCTATCTTAATACATGTTTGAAGGAAATGGAAAAGTACATGTGTTAAGGAATGAAAAATCCACATTGAAATAATGTTAATTGTATTTCCTTTGCCCAATAGAAAACTATGATATTAAAAAAGGAAGATATATTATCTTATAAATGTACTCGTGTTTATATATATATATACTTTTTATCATAAACAAATAATTTTCAACCATATCTTATGGCTAATTAAGATAAAAAGGCACCAAAGTCAAATTAAAAAGGCACATACTATCAAAAATGTACAAGAATATGTTTCCTATTCCTCATCTAAATCACAAAATCAGTCTATGATGTAAATGTTCATAAAAATATAAACTGAAAAACACACAGTAAAGTCAATAAACAATGATAAGAATAAAAGATAATGTTTCTTTAATAATTTTACATCTCTGTTTTCCTAAGACAGTTACTGGCTGACTTTGCTCGCCTATCAAGAAGTTTAGGTAAATGAACGATAGGAGGGAGGACGCGTATATTGTTATTACTTTGACTCGATACAATATCACCCTCAGACTCTTCATCAGAGAAATCTGATTTTTCAGGATAAATAAATCTCTCTGGACCAGACTCAAATACACTTTTTGTGACTTTCGAAATTTGACAATAATCAGGGGAAGAACGTGTAGGAAATACAGAGTGGCTGTGGTTTGTTGATTTAGAAAGGAAACGAACAGCACCAATGTCTGTTAGGTATGAGATAGCAGACAACCTACTTTCGGAACCCACACTCCTATGAGTGGTTACCTCTGGACTTGACAGCATTTCATCACTATCCTCTTCTCGTATCACTGTTGTGCAAACATTGAAGTTATGACTAGTAAGACCCATCTTCAAGCTCCAAGGTGACTCAGATGGGTGCACTCTGCATTCTAGGGAAGCTTGGTTTCCAACATTCCTATCATTAATTTCATTATGGAAAAGTGCACTATTATTCAAGCAATCTACTTTGAAATGTTCTTTTTCTCCTTTTTGCAATGCAGCAGAGCTAGCATCATCATGACAACAAGAAACTATATCAGACAACAAATTATCACCACTATTTTCCATAAGAAATTTTGTCTTGAATGGTTCAAAGAGCAGTTTCTTGTTACCCTGATCTTTTCTAGACCCTGCATTATTCTCTTCACACTCACTTTCTGTAGATTCAGAGGAGGTTAAACTTTCTGAACCTGACATGGAACGTGCTGTCTTACGTTTATTTTTGGTGCGTTTCACTCTATGCCTCACCTTTTTGACATTTTCAGGTCCTATACGTCTTCCTCGTCGTAGCCGCTGGATATATACAGCTGGGGGAGTAATCTTTGGACGGATGGTGTTTAAACCATTTAGACTAGAAATTGCACGCAACTGTTTCTTGTACTTAGCTTCATTGCGCATAAAGGACGGCAAACGTAGACAATCTGTACGTGATAAACGCTTGCAGCGACTGACCTCATCTAGGCACATCTTTCCACTCATCAGAACATGAAAGTCGATATCATCTATATTTCTAAGAATTTCCACAGCACCTGGGTATAAAAAACATCCAAATAGCAATTGAAATCAATGAGAAATGAATTCAATTCATTGAAAACGTAACTTATAACAGACAATCATCGAATTGTAGTTATTTCAAATTGATTAAAAAATGATTCAAAGAAAAACTTAAATGTAAAGCCATATTTATAAAATGTGGAAGTTAATCTTTCCTGTTGTACCTTCAAAATAACATTGATCTTTCCCATAACCACCAAGGTCATTTGGATCAATCAGACCTCGTTTGACCCGCATACAAAGTCTCCAGCGATAGTCTGCATTCTTAATATAGATGGTAAGATGATCAAAAAGCTGCTTGAATGTCATCTCAGCTGCTTTACAAGCTGCGTCTGTTAACAAAATAGCTTTAGTATTACATTTATTTATCTCTGGAGTTGATAACCACACCAACATCAAAATTGCATGAAATACCTGTTACTTCATTTCTTGGAAGCAACATTCTACAAAGGACAATAACTCTTAAAGAATTCAGTCACACACAACAAAAAGTTAAACTGAACCTGCATTAGTTTTTACAAGAAAGACAGAAAGTCATGCACCAAATTTCAGTTCAATAGATCAAAGCTAGAAAAACAAATTTTATAAAAGTATATCAAACAGGATGAAAGTCGGACTCTAATGGTATCTTGTCATATGGAAGTAACACAGCAAGTTTCAATTCATTTCTCCAACTTCAAAGTGAAAAATGACAAAAAACTAGATGTGTTTGTGAAACATGAATGCTCCAGGTGGCAACAAAGTCCAAATAAGGCAAATCTTGAAATGTCAAAGGTCACGGTCAAGGTTACAAAGTCAATGACCTTCTTGTAATTTGAAAAAGTTTTATTAGTGCATGTCAAATACGAAAGCCTTTATCTCTCACGGTTCAAAACTTATGGGAAATAAGGAAAATTTTTTAATGTAGGTCAAAGGTCATGGTCAAGGTCATGAGATTAATGAAAAGAGTTTA